>JAAKBF010000218.1:600000-906387 GCA_012656075.1 Phytophthora hibernalis
TACGTTGAATGATAGTAGCAAGTCGACGTCCGCTTGGTTCAACTTGACGCCCATTTGGAAGTGCCATTTGACTTGCTTTAGATTTCCTGTCTCGACTGCGTAATGGAGCGCCAGCTTCTTGAAATTATCTACCCAACAAGAAGCAGAACAGACTCAGTATTAACTGCACAACCTTTTCAAACGGTGGTAAGTATCCCCTACCTCTGGTGGACAGTATGCTGGGTCTAGAACGAAGAGCGCAATAGAATTCGTAGTCATCTTCGACAGTGATCATGCGTGTCGTCACGGCAAGCTAAGCAAAATAATTTGTAAATTGAAAAGGTCAATTATGAATCTACTTCGAAGTATCAAACGTACATAATGAAATAGGGTACGGCCATTCTCGTCCACGCTGCTGAAAATGTTTACCCAGTCAGAACACTTTTGCTTTGTTGTCTCTCGCTGCAGCTCTTTAAGTCGGGGGCACCCATCCATGTGTCCACCTGACAAGAACAGATCATTAGTGTAGCCTCGATGTAGATGGAGCGGTGACACACCACCTTACGCGTTCAAAAACTGTTTCTTTCGCATCAAAGCCTGCATTTCCACGTCACACTGCTTGTCTCGATATGTGTTCACGTGTTGGAAAATTATATTCTGCGCCAGCTTGTGTTTTGAAAGAGCTGCGTAATGGTAGAGTGTGCGCCCCGTTGAGTCGACAATCTCCTGCATTTCTTGAGGAGATATTTCCCCAGATACAGTTTTAATTGATCCGTGTCCTCTGTCACCACCACGTGGAACAGCTCAATATCGCTTGTCCTAGGCAAAAACATCTTCGACAGAGCCTGAACACTACTGGAAACAAGTTAGTTCTCCGTGATATCACACCGCGAAGTCGTACAGAGAAAACAATGCACCTTTGCTCCTGCGAGTGCATGTCTTCACTACCGGAGTCTGGCGGACAATCGTAAAGATCCTGATCATCGCCCGTAGAGGCCCTCGTTTCCAAAGGTGGCGCTGAGCTCTCCTGCTCTACTCGTTGTGTCATAGGTTTAAGGTCGTCCTTTTCACCTACATCGACGTCGTCAAAATTGAAGTCTTCGTCGTCACTTTTGTCATCACCGGAAGTTTTGTCGGCCACAACGTTCTCTTCTCCAGTTTCTCCGTCCTTGGACAAGCCATCAACACTAGTTCTGCTATCACCAGCGAGTTTGCTCGATATATTCTCTGGTTCAGCTTGGGAAGTATCGCCTTGGGTAGAGGAATTATCTGCTTTATCATTATATCCCGGGTTGTCATTGCACACCGGAGCAAGCGGCTTTAAGCTGGAGTCTCGCTTTGCTCTCGCACTACGAGGAGATGAAGCAGTTGCAGTCGCGCTTCGGGTCTCCAACTTGCTCGATATCTTCTCCGTCTCCGTCGGTATCGCTACCAACTTCCGAGATAAGGGGTCCTGACCATCACCGCTTGCTCGAAGGTCACCCAATACCCTCAGAGGTTTCGAAGGCGACACCAACAAATCACTATCACCATCAAAACTTAACCCCTTAAGAGGATTGAGATTCCCACCGACTTCACCGATTTCAGCTTTTCGTGACGAAGCTTTCACCTTTGCCAATACTTTACCTGATGGGCCCCCAACTTCGGTCCTACTAAGACCAACGAGCGGCTCAATGTGTTGCTGCTTAGCTGCAAACGCCGCTAATGCCGTCCGCTTGGACATTTCCAGATTGCTGTCAAGGGACTTCTAAAAGTACCGACCTTTCATTGTGAAGATCCGTGCCAAGGGCCCACGTCGTTCAACTTCCTCGCTTCGTTTCGGTTGTAAGGACTTCGGGTCACCTGATGGGGAAAAAGGTTGGTGAACGAAGTCGAATTCAGTCGGAGAAAGACTCGACACTCGGCGGTGGAGATGTCGTGGTGGACCAATTCACACGAGAGTTCGCCGCTCTGCTGCAGTTGACAAGAGAGAAGCAAGCCAAGCAATTGACCGCCGAGAGCTTTGGCGGTGTCCGAGACGATGCCACGAATCCACGACAAGAAGTTGCCTTTTTGGTGACATCGCGCAAAAGTTGGTACCGCTGGTGGATAAAGTGATGCAAGCCACGCCAGACCAGATCAGCACGCCAAAGAAGGGGAGCTGTTGCTAGTGTTTGGCGATAAGTTCTACCATGCTCAGGAATTTCAAGCTGCCTCCGTGTTTTCTACGAAAAAGTGCTCGTTCTGGACGAGATGATGCAGAATGCTACTACGGACGGTAGGCACCACGGAGTTCTTGAGCGGATTCTCATTGCTACGGCCTCAACAACACAGAGACGAAATCGGTTAGAGGGCCAAGCGTACGTCCGATCTCTGTTTGGTGCGGCCATGTGCTGCTTCCACGTTCAAAAGCGGTCGGACAGATTCGTGAAACATCCGGGGAGGCTGGAAAAGATGATCGAGGCGTTGACTTTTCTACGACTCGGGATGGAGACAGCAGTAGCGATGGAGCGTCAATACTCGGGCCAGTTCTCGTGGTTGACTTTGAACGGATCGGTGCTCATTTACTCGATTGCGAAGCCGCTGCAGGCTCTGGGGTTTTCGAAAGAGGTCGTTGCTTATTTCAAGTGGAGTTTGTTGGCGTTGGAGTCGGCGGTGGCTCTGTCGACAACGAAGTACATCATGTGGCGGTTGCAACTTGGTTCAGCGATATGTGACTGCTACGGCGACTTGGCGTTGAAAGAAGTGGTGAAAGCTGATCAACATACCAAATCGGCAGTTGCATGTGCTGCATATCTCCAGCAAATAGTCCAGCGATTGAGAAAGGAGGAGGAGATGGATACGCCTTTACCGAGCGATGTACAGCACACTCTGTCTCAGGCTGAGACTTCATCGGCTATGCTAATGGTGAGAACCAAAGCTGCCGCAGTGCATCAGCCACTTACAAGAAGCGCGATTGAAGCAGCATTTCCCGCTGTAAGTGACCAGATGAGAGCTGCGATAGATGCCATGGAAACTATATCACGTGAAGCCAAACAAAAGCGTGAGGGACACAGTTACACCATTTTAGTATCATCAGCACCACCTCCACCGACGCATGAAGCGATGTCGGAGTTGTTTGCTTTCGTTATGGACATTGCAACACCTTTGCTCCAAAGTCTGGAAGATTCGTCGGCTTCGAAGTCAGACCTAGCCATTTTCCCGTTGTCGTTCCATCTCATTGTGATCAAACGCTGCTGGGAACTTGCGAAGCCCGACGAGCAATTGAGTTTGCTCATTAAAAGTGCTCGTGCTCGAGTGAAAACCTCTGAGGATATAGTTGCCACAGATGCATCGATGGTTAACTGTTTGCTTGTCCTGTACAAGACGCTTCATGACGTTCGGCAGACCTGGTCATCGTGGGAAGCTCTGTCAGAGGATGAACGCTTCCAACTGAGCTCCAACCCTCGACTAACGCTGGTTGTCACCGGATGCA
Organism: Phytophthora hibernalis; assembly: GCA_012656075.1. Taxonomy (NCBI): domain Eukaryota; phylum Oomycota; class Peronosporomycetes; order Peronosporales; family Peronosporaceae; genus Phytophthora; species Phytophthora hibernalis. The sequence continues at coordinate 603,434 of JAAKBF010000218.1, forward strand.
CTATCCCAGCCTCCAAAATCCTGATACGGTTGTCGAAGTCTGTGCAAAACTGCGTACTCCATGGTGATGGAGCTATCCCTCGTACCAGTCAAGAACTGATGACATCGGTGGCTCTGCAAATATGGCGCGAATTCGTGCTTCCCATATTAAAAGAGCTGGATGCAACCGAGCCTTCTCACTTCTCAAAACCACTGGTGCGGCTCGCTTGCGAATTGCTGCTGACAGTTCATCTCTCGTTCACCGCTGTTCAATTTGAAGATCTACTGCTTCACGGACAAGTTTGTTTGCGCTTGGCCACACTTTTCTCGATCGGAGGTAAGACACGCATGGGCAGCCAAATCATCCGACAATGTCTTGAGAGAATCAATACGCGTCGGAGCGAATTGATGAGCTTCAGCTCGCACTTCTACTCTGTAGTTAGACCAGATGCTGGCTTTAGGTCGACAACTTCACTTTCCAAAGCCTCGTTCACTTGCTCAACAAGTGACCAGAGGGATTCGAACGCACAGAACAATGTCACCATGGAAAAATCAAAGAGCGTGTCAGTGTACAAGGCACTGGGGCACAACTTGGTGGGCTGCTTCAGGATTTGTGCTGTATCCAAGTAGACTTGCTGCTTCTTCTGTACCGATTGGAGCTTCAAGGAGCGACACAGGTTGACACGCTACCTCTCAGCACCAAAGCTTTAGGAAGTACACCAAATTCTTCCCGACCCGTGTACTATACGCCGCTGAAATCAATCTCGCTGAAGAATGCCATCAAAATGGCTACGCACGAGTGCTACTCAACATTCAGCGCCTTGCTCACCCACAGAAATCTGTGAAGGAAAGGCTTGCACTCGCAGATGAGAACTTTCGACTTCTTCAGCAGATTGATCATGAAGAAGAAAAGCTTTGGCGCCAATTGATGGCATCTCCAGAGCAAGATTTGGCCACCTCGGAGTCGGTGGTTCCAGCACCACCTATCGTGATCTCTCGGTCCAGCTCATCTATAACTGTCAAGATAGTGGAGTACCATCCCTCAATACCATCGTTGCGAAAGAAACGGGTACTGTACTACATGGTTTATGCAAAGCCGGCAGGAGCAGGGACTGCTGTTTCAATCAACAGCAATCTTCTACCAGGAACGGCAGCCCCGGTGTATCCCCGCACTTGCACGTGACGCTTTCCGGGTTGTTGCCAAACGAGAGCTACGTGTTTGCTGTTGCTGCCTTTGACAGCCAGCACGAACTTATCCACTCCATCGGCGAGACTTCAGAACCAGTTGTAGCGCTCAACCCGCTGCCTTTAGCGATGTGCTACGGGTATCTAGCCAAGGCCTGCTATGATGTTCAACTTGCCACACGAGCCAACAAAGCTGCAAGTTACCTGTACAACGCTGTAGTTTCGCACGCATCTTCTGAACGACCTTCATGGATGTCTAATCCATTCTACCGACAAGCTCTGAAGCATGACGCAGTGGCGCGATTTCCTGTCCCAATACTAAACCTCTGCATTCAATCACTGCTCATCTTGTGCCACAATGAGCCTGGAGACCTGGAACGAGATGGCCAGCTGGCTACTTCCTCCGACTTGGATGCCCACTCGCTCGTAGCGATGCAGACCAAGGCCCTTGAAGACAGTCGAAAAATCTCAATGGCCATCGAGATCGCGTGCGGGACGGACAACCAGGAAGCCATCCGTGTGCTGAGCTTTAAGGGGTACCGCTTACTGCTGCCTTTGCTACACTTGAAGGGAAGTTGCGATGGTATGACCTTCGCCGCACTCGTGACATTCTATCAGGTACGCGCTCACGACAGAGAACGCAGAATTTGTTGTTCACGCCAATAACTTGTGTCTGTACAGGCTCTTCATGTGATCCCCAGCGATAAATGGGACGTCGAAACACGCAGCATCTGTGCTCGAGTCGGCTACGAGCTCTTTCGAGTCGCGCAAGAAGCGAACAGCGACATCTCTCGAGTTACGCTTCCTCTTGTGGTTACAGACATGCCGTACCACAAGGCAGCGGATCAATCCCCATCCGACAGTAGCAACGAAGAGGACGACAGCTTACGTGAAGTCGTAGCTCTGTTCAAACTAGCCAATAAAGTTCGAAGTGGCCCACCATCCCCCGACACGTCAATTCCTGCTACTCCAGCAGCTACGGTAGCTTCACCTCGAGTTGCTGGAGCTAAAGGAGCAGCAGCGGCAGTCTCAAGGACAAAAACCAGAATAATACACCACAGGCTACCCCACGAACTGAAAGTGATGATGCCGAAGAAAAGCTACAGTGCCTGGATCTACTTCTTCACGCTGCAGGATATGACCTCACAAAGGTCTTTGCCACGCTCGAGCAGCAGAGCTCTTCCGACCGCCGGGCAATTGAGTTCGCAAGTAAAGTCTGTGGGGCTGTTCTTAGGTCTGGAACAAACGAAGTTGCTCAGTTCGATAAGTTTCTGTCAACTCTCAAAGTGACAGGGGCGATAAGTCTCCAGTTTCGAGCAACGATTACTGCACTTGGAGGTGAATCACTTTTACCAGAACTCAAAGCTACACCGACGGGTGAAGCAGACCAGGAGAAAAAAGCAGCGAGGCTCCAGGACGTGAAACCACAAATCTGAATGCAGCTGGGGTTGATAACGATTACTTGTATCGGTGGTGCGGCGAGCTCTTTTTCATCCAGTCGATGCTGCTGCATCGAAAGATCACCCAACTTTGTGCTACAATCAATGCAGTAGATACTGCAAATGGTCCAGATACGGAAGACTGCACGTATGAACTGCTTCATGGTGATAACAACGATGGAGTTGAAGCTAGCCACACGAAGCAAGACAGTGGCTCAAAATTGGCTTCATCAGAATCCAATGGTGAGTCTCGCGAAGGTGCATCCATGGAGTATCAACATCATTCAACTAGAATTGAAGATTCTAGCGGAGCAGCGCCAGAGCCACTGCAAGTCAACCAACTGGACCAACTATTTGGTGAACTTTTGGAAAAGTCAGCAGCATGCTGCAAGTTGTTCCGACTTGCGTACTGCTGGCAGGGACTTCAAGCCGTATCCCAACAGCTGTGGAACGCTATTTGGCTTGCATGGGTGCCTCCGAGTCGCATCAGTTCGTCGTCAGCTACGCTGAAGCACCTCTATCTGCATTGACGCGTTGATAGACATGATGGACATTGCGGTGAACGGAACCGAGGACCAAAACACAGTGATGTCCACAACCTCATCAGAGCAATCGACGGCTCTATCGACTGTCGTGTATGCTGCTTCTAACGCTCTGAACGTTGATCAGACTTGGTTTGCGCAGCTGATGGCTTATTCAGTGAAAGCGTTTTGTGCGTTCAAGGACTGGAAACGCATCGTGCAGAACGGAAGCCGGTACCATGCCCTGTGTGGTAGCAGCGTTGAAGGTAATCGGTTTTCCGAGCAAAACTTCCCCATTTTGATTTATGCGCAGCAGCAAATCGTGAACCACCAAGAAGCACTCTTGAAAACAGCGGAAGAGGAGCTCAACGCTTACACCATAGCCTTCCAGGAGAAAGAAGCGAAGAAGAAAAGAAGAAGTCACGACTGATAGTGGAAGAGGTACTGTCTCCAGAGGAGATCACGTTTCGTGTCAACAAGCAAGAAATGGAGCAGCGAATTCAAGAGCTCGCCACCGAGTGCAAAATCGAACGTGAAAGGCTGATTAATCTCGAAAATTTATGATGGACTCACCAAAGTCATCAACAAGAGCCACCAAGCGCTCAACACGTGCCACGACCTCGTAGAAAAATATCGTCGACTCTACGAGCGCTCCACCAATAGTACTGACGGAGATGAGCTTGCTGGACTTCGACGCCAAATCATCACTTCCTACACTCGTTGTGTGGTTTTATCGCGGCAAAAGCGGCAGAAGCGAATTGTGTGCCAGGCACTCCAAGAAGCAGGAGACTTCCATCTTGCTTGTAGAGATTTGAAAGCTGCAACCAAGTGCTGGCTCGAGACACTTGATAACGCTTTCAGCATGCTTCACGTCGGCTCATCGTGGCGAGAAGTTCTCACTCCACCCCCTGACCAATTTCTTGAGAGTACTGGCGGCAACACGAACAAGGACGCTATTGCTGGTGACGAACTGTGGATTGGTATGCAATGCTGCAGTGTGTTGTCGAAACTAGCCCTGCACTCGTCCGAAGCAAACTTGCACAAGGCGGTTGACTACGCATTGATGGGAGCAGCCGTATTTACTCGATTCTACGGTTGCTCCGTTCCTCACCCGACCAAGTGCTTCATGTTCGGATCGTATCGGATGCTTGGGCAGCTTTGGCCAGGGCGAAAGCTGCTGGGTGACCCTGATCGAGTCTTTCCATTCTCTCTTGGGGTCATGCTCGTAATGGTTCCTGAACTGTTGCTTCAGTACGATCATCAGTATGCAGCCACTGTAATGCCTGTCATCAGTGGATATGAGTATGTGGCACAAAATTGTCTTGAGGACTCGAACCACGTTGCTAATGCTCGCAGACTCGAGTGGAAGCACTTGCTCAATGTGGACGTTTCCATGAAGCATTCCAAGTCGTCTTGAATTTGCTACGAGGTGGAATAACCCCTCGCAGCAGCAGCGGTGTACCGGAATTGGAGACTGTTGTCTTCCACGATGGCAAACCAATATTGGACGAGAGTAACCGAACTGCCTTGAACTGGTTGGTCGCGTTTGATACAGAGTATACTCAGGCAGAACTGAAGAAACACTACCCCGTTGCACTCGTTGTGCACGTCTTGATAGCAATTTTGCACCTTGCTGTTGCTCTGGCAAGTCACGAAAGCAGATATGGTCGAGATACAGCGATGGTTCGTTCTGCAGCTAAAAGATAGCGCAAGCCATGCTAGCACTGGTCAAACCTAGCGAAGCCACGACCACACCAGACCAAACCCCGAGAGATGCCGCGAAAGGAAAAATCGATGGAGATGCACCACCTCAGCAGGTCTTGCACTCAACCTCGTGGGAAGAACTTCAGCTTCATCGACTGCATGCCGATATCCACCTACAGTTGAGCTATATCGCGTTCCATGAAGGCGAATGGAGCACTTCCGAGGCGAGCAGTATGGAAGCTGTCGATGAGTACAGCGCGATAGCTGTCGGGTCTGATCAGTCATTGCGCTTGGATCTTGACCAACAGCTCAAATTTTCGCTAGTGTTCTCCCGAGGAACATTTTTGGCGAAGTGCAGGTCACAAGTTGTTGCCTGCTATCTTGCCCGGGCACATTATCGTGCCGCACATAAGGTTGCAGAAACTGCAATAAAGGAGGCTAAAGCCACTGGAGAAGCGCACCTGCTACAGCATCTTGAGCTACAGCGATTGCAAGCTTCTGTGTTCCTCGGTGAGCGTGAAAACGCAGAATGCGCGCTCTTTAATTTGCGGAAAATTGTCTCTCAGTCCACACGTCCGTTTCACTCAGCTACGTCCACACACTGCAGACGTTAAGCTCGGTACTTCGATCGAAAGCACTCTCGTCATCTCAACCATCAGCATTGATAGCAGTTTGTGAACGCTTGGGTGAAGCAGAGCAAGTGCTGGATGCCTCGCTGGAGCACGATGGTTGGATGGGTGCGAGTCATAATGAACATTCAGAGCTCGTAAGGAGGCTTGGTCTCTATCGACCGGCAATTCCAGACCTCGTTCAAGTCCATGCTGACCTGGCGCAAGTGCTACTTGAATGCCCTGTACGTCTCGACAACGAGAGCGTGACGGCACGTCAAAAAGGGCACAGCGATCCATTGAAAACGGTCTTCGTGCTCTTGACCATACCACCAACCGAATGTTTGCAACAAGAGCACGACTTTTGCTGCTGAAGGGAGTACTGTTCTCGAAGACGTTGTTCGCCACTACGCCACCTCTCGGGCTCGACAATGAGGTAAATGCTTTACTTGAAGTTGACGAACAGAAGCTGAAGCAGCGGTTTGAAGATTGTGTGGCGAATTTTGTCGGGTGTATCAAGTCCTCGATTGAAGGCGGATATGATCGTCAGCTGGTCCGGCTTGCACTAATTGAGCTGGTTAATCTCTTCGGCCAAAAGTTGCTTCCGGGTAGTGAAGATGTCCATGTCCAAGCAGCGTTTCATTATCTGAACCTGGCACTTGAAGTCCAAAAGCACGAATCCGTACTATTTAATACGCTTGAGCTGCAGAATGGCTCAGTCACCTCTGCGGAGAAGCTGCCAGCTTCAATTTGTGCTTCGATCAACGCGCAGACTGAAGGAAAAGAAGATACCTCGACTCCTTCAACAACAAACAGCAAGCCCCCTGACGTAGCCGCAATCGTGAATTTCTTTGTGCGCTTGCTTCGTATGCAACACATTCTCCCAGTCAGCGCCGCATCCCTTCGGGATACGTGTGCTCTTCTTCATTCGTTCTTGATTCAATACCACTCGACGTATTCTCGCATGGCCTGCTTGACGGATTTGCCTTCTGTTCCTACAACGGACCCTGAGATCCGCGTCGGTATGGTTTGTGCTCTTTGGGGACAAGATCTTGCTCCAGCAATTGCTCCTGGTGTTGGAGAAATTGCACACAATAGCCAGCTTACGTTGTACTTCACACTTGGTACGACGAAAATGTCTGTCACTGAGGGCTCGCCCACTGCTGAAAATGCCGCTGCAGTTGCCCGAATGGAGAAGTTTGCAACTTCTCCCTCGCTCAGCAAGCACAGCAATCTGGATCGGCAGTCCATACAGCGCTTGAAAACTGCATTCAGCAAGCTGCGGACCCAAATGGAAGATGAAGACTCGTTTGTGACTGATCGCAGCACCTTCCCGAAAACGCTCCAGTCAGTGCTTTACGACGTACAACAACTCTTCCGCGCAGCCAATGGAGTTGAGCATCGCCATCACTCGGGCGAAAATGGCAACCATAGCAATCAGGGAGGCGCGCTACATGAAACCCAGGATTTGCTTGATGTCTTTGGAAATACGATAACAATCGAGTGCACGTTGGACACGGTTCAGCGCTTGGAAGATCTGTTTTCCATCAACAAGGGAGCGAACGTCGCCGACAACGACCTTTGCTACTTCTTAAGAGACATTCTGGATTAGCACAGAGGTTAATGCATCACTTGAATGATCAGAAAATAGCTAGCACCAAGTTGAGAGGGCTGCTCATTGCTGTTGCTAAAGCAATTAGGTAGCATTCCGTAGCAGGGTTGTTCTCGCCACGTACTGCTCATTCATCTGCGTCCTTTGGCGGGGTGGTCTTTTAGGTAGAACTCATTGAAGTCGAAGCGGGATGTGAGAAACGACAAACTTTGTGAGCCGCTGTGCATCATACCCGTACATGTACAAAGGCCACAATTAAAATGTCAGCACGAGCATCATAGTATGGAGTGCGACCCACTTCGTACCGGGTTGAATTCTGTTTGACGATATCAAGGAGTTCCAAAAATTGGCTGCTAAAATCCTCTGATATTTCTTCAATCTGGCGTAAACTCTTTGAGTCGGTACCGAAGGTTCCTTGCTCTGCTCGCTGACCATATTCTTCTTTTTCAGGAATTCCCCATGATCCCTATTGATTAATGAAACGCATAATGGTGATCATCAGAACTCATTACTCAGCTTCACCATCTTCGACGTACGTCTAGCTTTTGGCGCTCAAGCAGCACCTGGTGGCGCTTCTCCATGTGCCTTTCGTGCATCACACTTGTGTACAAATTTTCCTGCGCCTTGCAAAATCTGATAATCGTCGCAAAAATGAGTTTCAGGTGTTTGAGAAGTTCTATCGACTCCTTCATCATGAAGCCCTAGGGATATAGCATAGCGCACAGATGTATCCGTTATTTTCCAACACCCTCCATACAGCAAGCGCTCTATCACTCTTACATTTTCTTGATAGAGGCAATATACGCTGCATGACTTTCGATAAGTCCGTCCAAGTCTTTCGCAGCGTGGAGGTCCTTCACCAGTTTATGCCACGCAGTCTCTAATACCTACGAAAGAAAAACAGGTAAGAGTAAGCGACTTGTCTTCCAAGATAGTTTATGACATTCGGTACCTCAAACATCACGTAGTTGAGAAGGTTGGTAATAAAGTGGATCATTTCGGATCGCACGAGTTGGCTCTTGTGCAAAACATGTCGAACTCCAGGTACACGTCCCTACAATTAGTTAGTTACAAGTAACACGTATTATCAGGAAATATTCACGGTTTTAGATATGAGGGTGGAAGCATACCTTAATCTCGTGTCCAAGATTCATATCTTTTGTCCATGACGCAGACAGCGAGTGCTCTACGCGCTTGAGTCGCCACAAAAATAAAGATTTGCTGATACTGGAGCATTGACGATGCAGGAATGACACTGTTCAACGGCGCTTGCAAGTTGTAGTGCAACATAAAGATATCCCATCCGGTGTCGGCTATATATTACAATAAAATGATGTCAGCAAGGTCACACTCTTGGATACATGATCAAATTTCGCTTACCCGAGGATGCCTGTAGGAGCTCGACGTCTAGCCGTCCCAAGATGTCCGTCGACTAATGATCAACAGCAACATTTTCAGTTCGAGGATATTTTCGTAGAAATCTGGCATCATAAGTAAAGTCACAAACCTCAAATTTCGCATTGGATGCGTTCAGCGCTGTCTCCAGCACATTAGTAAGCGTGTGGCGGTACACTTGTGATCCGCGCTTGGACAACTCCGGTCCCAAAGGTCCATTAGGTACTGAATAAAATCGCCCTGTAAAACACAACAGAGGTTGTGCCCACACTCAGCGCAGGTGATACATGTAGCAATTAAAATAGGGGCACGTCCATACCTGCCCAAGCAACAAATAACGCTTCAATGCTTGGCAGTGATCCAATAACCGATATTTCTCCATCAGTGTTCGGATCAGGTACTCATTTGTAGAGTTTGACACATTCTCGATCACTGTTTCGAGATGCTTCAGCTCTGCAAAATTGGCTCCATCATTTTGAGCCCCCATTCCGATTACGGAGGTTTCTTGTGCTGCATCCATGACCCACTAAGACATGACGCAAAGGTAAGGTTAGTCGATGCATTCAAACGATAAATTGAACTACGCTACACGTACATCGGCATTTCCACAGCACTGGCGGATGAAGTTGATACTCTTTCCAATAATCAAAATCTTCTTCGCCAGCTCACTATCTCACAAAATATCCCGTGTACGTTATGAATAATTAGATCATAAATTTGGTCGCTACACGTACATTGAGATGAATGTCGGCAGCATCTTCAAGTTCAGAGTATACTTCTTGGCCCAAAATTGATCTTCGCTTACTGTTGGATCTGCCACCACGAAAAACTCACCCTATTGGTGCACACAGAATGTATGGTCAATCATATTGATAAAATTAGGCAAAAGGATAGCATACTTACATGTACGTCTTCCAGTTCTCCTTCAAAGACCCAACGCTTAATCATGCGGATAATTGGAGTAGCAATCAGTCGTAGCACATGCTGAACAGATTGTGACACGTCTGGGTCACCGTGCAACACATGCGAGTTGATACCAGACGCAAGTGAGCCTCCTCGAAGTCCTTCGACACTAGAACGTGTACAAAACCAAGTAAATGACAAGATCATACATCTTGGGGGCTCAAAGCAACGTGCTGTACCTGTCGATAAGACGAGCCATCAGTCGCATTTTGTCTAGTGGATCCTGTGTCCACACAATTAGGTTTCGCAAGGTTAAGACCTTAACCGCCCGTTCATCTGGCTGCCTTGTCTCAGCATCTTCGTCAATCTGAGCAGCTAGAACAGCAATCAAGCGGAAATAGTCTGCAAGCACAGTGCTGAGCACATGGCAAAAACTTTGCCCTACCTACCAACATCAAAATCACAGGTAAGTTGTTGGGTCGTCAACCAGGAAAGGGCAACAAATAGCACTTCTACCAGGCCAAACGCTAACTCTTGGCGATGCTGCTTGATGTACTCCGAAATCTTGCGGTAGAGCCACCCCAGGTCGCACAACATGTGAACCAGCTCGCGCATGGCTGTTCCAAGAGGGCCACAATAACACGTCAGTATCACCTTAGATGCACCATTGCAGAAAGTGCAAATTCCCACTCACGCGTAGGTACACCAACGCTCCTCATGATCTGAAAGCGATCAGCTGCGTCGTCAAAATACAGGTAGCGCGACTCGACAGCTTGCAGCGCATACAGCACGTCTCTCAGTAGCACTTCTTCTGGTACGTCGAAGGACGTGCGTCCTCCTGTTCCGCCGCTAGAAGCACTTATGGGGGCTCGATCGACCGTTGTCGTTGAATGTGTTCGAGGGCTGCAACCTTTTCCTCTGCTAGCCTTATAAACCGGAGCGATACCGACTGCAAATTTGAAAGAATCCTCCAACGAGTCCAGGTCTGTTCGCTGTTGTTGTGCAGCAGGCGCTGATTGTTGCCCACCAAAAGCCAAGGCGGCTGGCGGCCTAGAATGCGACCCATGATGCGTCGATAAGTCACCATTCCTGTCGGACACAGAGCTCTCCAGACTACCCGGCACGGAGCCGCGCTCTCGATAGCTGTCCATTCCCATCGCCGCAAAGTCCGAGTGGCTGTGAATATCCTCATTATGCAGTGGCGGCGGAGCTGTATCCATCAACCCATACAGTAGCAACAGTGCCTCCCTGCCAATACACCAACACACCATCAATAAAGCAAAACAAACATTACAAATAAAATAGCGTACGTCTTCTTGTCCAGGTTCTTGAACTTGACAAACCGCGAGTACACTTCGTTCAGGCGCGTGATCGTCTCCTGCGAGTTGGCGTAGAACTGCGGCGAGTCCGTCGCAATCTTGCGCTTCATCTTCTCCAACACTGCAAACTGAAACAAAGTCCAGGACCGTATAAAGGACAGCATAAGGGTCAGCATAAAATGTCAGTCAGTATAAGGGACAGCATAAGCCCTCCTACAGCGTCTGTCTGTGGGCCGCTGGCCACCGCGTCGTGCAGGCGGACGACCGTGCGGCGCGTCGTGATGGCGGACGGCGCGCCGTGCACCTTGAGCAGCAGCTTGTCCACCAGCACGTTGATGTCTCTGGGACTGCGGCTGCGACGCGTGCTCATAGCCACAGACGAGGCGGATGTGGATGTGTGGGATCCTGCGGCGAGCGGCGCTGGTGGCAGCCGGCGGAGGCTGTCGCTGCCGCTGCTGCCGGTCGGGAGGCTCGAGCCGCGGGTGCGCGAGAAGGCGGCGCTGCTGCTGGCTGACGGCGCGTCGCTGCCCGGGACGGCGGAGCTGAGTCTGCCGTTGCCCACGGAGCTGCTGTGCGCGCGAGGCGGAGGCGCGAGTCGCTCTGCGCGGCGCTTCAAGCGCGCGGCCTGCCGGTCCGCGTTCATCGCGAGCGAATGGATCACTAATTGAGACTTGAAGTGGTGTTCTGTACACAATCCAAGACGGTCCTGCGAATTTTGGGTAACGTTAACGTTAGAAATTTCTTATGGTCGCATTACCGGTATTGTTGGACCAAAACACTCTAATGTAGCCATCTCCTTTCTTCGCACTTATCCGACGCGCCGCTGTGCGCCCACTCCGACCTCTGACGCACATACCAATTCTGCTGGCCCACAATCTTTCAAGCCCCCGACCGCAAGACAATGGAGAACGTGACGGTCAAGATGGAGGACGTGCAGCTCGAGGCCGACGCGCCCGTGAAGAAGATGGCGCGCCGCGACCACCTGATTGACATCGAGCACGAGGTGCTGGCCAAGTGGGACGCCGTGAAGCTCTTCGAGTCGAGCCCCGACCCGAGCAAGCCCAAGTACATGGTGACGTTCCCGTATCCGTACATGAACGGCTACCTACACGTGGGCCATCTGTTCACGCTCATGAAGGTTGAGTTCGCCTCGCGCTACCACCGCCTCAAGGGCGAGAACGTCGTCTTCCCCTTCGCCTTCCACTGCACGGGCATGCCCATCCAGGCCGCCGCCAACAAGCTCAAGCGCGAGCTGGAGCAGTTTGGCTGTCCGCCCGACTTCTCCGCGGTCAGGAGGACGCCAAGACGCCCACCGCCAAGAAACCCGCCGAGGGCTCGCTCGACAAGGCCCACGGTAAGAAGTCCAAGGCCGCCGCCAAGACGGGCGGCGTCGTGCACCAGTACGACATCCTCAAGATCTCGCACGTGCCCGAGGACGAGATCCCCAAGTTCCACGACCCGCTCTACTGGCTGCAGTACTTCCCGCCGCACGCGATCGCCGACCTCAAGCGCTTCGGCATGAACATCGACTGGCGCCGTTCCTTCATCACCACGGACGTGAACCCGTTCTACGACGCCTTCGTCACGTGGCAGCTCAACAAGCTCAACGAGCGCGGACGCGTCGTGCGTGGCAAACGCCCCAACGTCTACTCCATCCTGGACGGACAGAGCTGCGCCGACCACGACCGCGCCTCCGGAGAGGGTGTGGGCCCCCAGGAGTACACGCTCGCCAAGCTGCGCGTGCAGGAGCCGCTTCCGGAAAAGTTGGCCGCGCTTGCGGGCAAGAAGGTGTTCCTCGCGGCTGCCACGCTGCGCCCCGAGACGCTCTACGGACAGACCAACTGCTTCGTGCTGCCAGAGGAGACTACGGCGCCTTCCTCATCAACGATGACGACGACGTCTTCATCATGAGCCGCCGCGCTGCCCGCAACCTGGCGCACCAGGAGTACTCGCGCGTCTGGGGTAAGGAGGAGTGTCTGCTCGAGATGAAGGGATGGGACCTACTGGGCCTGCCCCTGTCGTCGCCCAACGCGCCGTACGACACGATCTACACGCTGCCGCTGCTCACCATCTCCATGGGCAAGGGTACGGGTGTGGTCATGAGTGTCCCGTCCGACTCCCCGGACGACTTTGCCGCCTTCCGCGACCTGAAGCAGAAGCCTGCTCTGCGTGAAAAGTATGGCATTGCCGACCACATGGTGATGCCGTTCGAGCCCGTGCCGATCATCGAGATCCCGGGCTTCGGTGACATGGCTGCCGAGAAGGTCTGCAACGACCTGAAGATCGTCTCGCAGAACGACAAGGACAAACTGGCCAAGGCCAAGGAGCTCGTGTACCTCAAGGGTTTCTATGAGGGTGTGCTTATCGTGGGTTCGCAAAAGGGCAAGAAGGTGTGCGACGCTAAGCCTGTCATGCGCCAGGAGCTGCTGGACGCTGGCCACGGCATCCGTACTGGGAAACCGAGTCGCTCGTGATGTCGCGCAGTGGCGACGAGTGCGTTGTTGCCCACCTGGACCAGTGGTACCTGACCTACGGTGCGGAGGACTGGAAGAAGCGTGTTATGGACCACATCAGCGACCCGAAGACTTTTGACGCGTACAACCCGGTGGCTCTCGGCGAATACAAGTCCACGCTGGGTTGGCTCAAGGAGTGGGCGCCGTGCCGTCAGGCTGGTCTGGGCACTCGCCTCCCCTGGGACCCCGAGTTCGTGGTGGAGTCACTCACGGACTCGACCATCTATATGGCGTACTATACGATCGCGCACCACCTGCAGGCCAACCTGGACGGCTCGAAGCTGGGCCCGCACGGCATTAAGCCTGAGCAGCTGACCAAGGAAGTGTTCGACTACATCTTCCTGAAGGCGTCGCCGCCCACTGAGTCCACGATCCCGCAGGACGTGCTGAAGCAGATCCGTGATGAGTTCGAGTACTGGTACCCGGTTGACGTCCGCGCTTCTGGCAAGGACCTGATCCGCAACCACTTGACAATGTGTCTTTACAACCACGCTGAGATCTGGCGCGACGACCCGTCCAAGTGGCCGCGTGGCTTCTTCACGAACGGCCACGTGCAGGTGGACGGCAAGAAGATGTCCAAGTCCCTAGGTAACTTCCTTACGCTCAAGGACTGCGCTGCTGAGTTTGGTGCGGATGCCACTCGTTTCGCCTGCGCCGACGCTGGAGATGGCATGGACGATGCTAACTACGCGCTTGACACGTGCCGCATGGCCATCCTGCGTCTCACCACCGAGGAGGAGTGGATCAAGAGGACCGTGGAGGACAAGGCGTCGCTGCGCACGGGTGACTTCAATTTCAACGACAAGGTGTTCTTGAACCAGATGAACAACCTCATCAAGGTGACAGCGTCGTTCTACGACCGCCTTCAGTGGCGCGAGGGTCTTCACACGGGTTTCTTCGAGTACCAGATTGCCCGCGACTCGTACCGTGACATTTGCAGCCGAAGTGAGGTGCCGATGCACCGTGACGTTATCATGCGCTTCATCGAGTCGCAGCTGGTCATGTTCTCTCCCATCTGCCCGCACTACTGCGAGTACATGTGGACCGCTATCGGCAAGGAGGGCTTCGTGTCGGTGGCTTCATGGCCTGAGGCTGAGGAGGTTGACCACGCGCTTCTGCGTGCGGGCGATTTCCTGAACAAGATTACTCGCGGTTTCCGTGAGGTGCTTACCAAGAGTGGCAACAAAAAGAAGGGCAAGAAGGGAGCTGCTCCGTCTGAGCCGGCCAAGAAGCCCACCCATGCCCAGGTGTACCTGTCTACGGAGTTCCCGGCGTGGCAGCAGAAGGTGCTCGTGTTCATGGACGGTGTCTTCGATGACGCGACGAAGCAGTTCCCTGCTGACTTCATGAAGCAGCTCAAGGGCGAGATCACCAAGGACGATTCGTTGAAGAAGCTCACGAAGAACGTGATGCAGTTCGCTGCCTTTGTGAAGGCGGAGGCTGAGCTGCGTGGCCGTGAGGCCCTCGAGCTGAGGTGCGGCAATTGTGGTCTGTAGTCTTGTGTTGTTTTACTCACTGATGTTTTTGTTTTCGTACACACAGGATGCCCTACGACCAAAAGAGCGTGCTTGCCTCTAACAAGCTGTACCTCTGCCGGTCGCTGGACCTTCAGGACATTGACGTACGTTGGAAGTAATCATGTGTCGGTGTCACGAGAGTATCTCTAACGATTGCCACTATTGTTTTGTGCAGTTCTACTACGTGGCCGAGGAAATCCCGAACGCCGATGCGAAGAAGCTGGAGTCGGCGTCGCCGGGCAAGCCCGCCATCTACGTGTACACTCAGTAACGTCGTTGGCGTAGTAGGTCGGCAGCACCAGTTGCATTAGATAAGTAGTGGCGAAAGAAATCGTGTTTCTCGCTATCTGCTGGATAGACACAGCAGCCACAAGTCTGCGTGTCATACATACGAGTTCAACTGATTCAGTCTGCATTAGAGAGAGTACGAAAATGCATGAGACTGGAATTACCATTACTACACGAGCTGCTGACCCCGCATCCTCTCTTCCATCTCCACCTGATCCTTTCCTTGCTTCCTTTCCAATTGCGCGCTCGACGACTTGTTCTTCTCTGCGGCGATACGGAGGACAGGACAGGACGGATACTATGTATCTATTCGGAGTCGGCGATCTCGATCCGGCTGCCACGGCGGATCTGGCCCCAACCGATGAGGCGCCAATGCTTGTCAATTCGGCGACTGATGGCAATCTTCTCTCCTTCCTGCGTGCACACCGGGACTGTGAGCAGAATCTTGGCAAGATCCTGTTTCACAGCCAGCACCTTGCCACCCGTGGCCGTGGAGCCGATGTTCACCATGAGCACCTCAGCCTTCGAGAGCTTCTGCACCTTCGAGGCTTTGCTGCCCTCCTGGGTCTTCACGCCAAGCAGACGCTTGAGCAGGTAAAAATTGATTTCCAGCTCCGTGAACACGTGCGGCAGACTGCCCTTCAGCCCCAGCACCTGGCCCACCAGACGATCCGAGCGCGTCAGCGTCGGGTCAATGTGCGTTCCTACACCGATCAGTCCACCGGGGACGGCGAACTGCAGATCGTTCTTCTCAGCGTATAGCGACACAATGCGCGAGAAGATGGGCACGCACGTCATCTTTCCTTCCTCGTCCTTGCTGACGATACCGGGGCGCACCTCGATCTCGTCGCCGACGCGCAGCACACCCTCCAGGATGGAGCCGCCCGCGACGCCGCCCTTGAGGTTCTCCACGTCCTCGCCAGGCTTGTTCACGTCGAACGATCGGATCACGATGAGCTTGGGCTTGGACGTGAAGTCGCGCTTCGGGATGGGGATGTTGCGGCAGATGTACTCGCACACCACGTCCACGTTGTACTTCAGCACGGCCGAGATGGGGATGATGGGGCGTCGTGGGCCACCGTGCCGGCCACGAACTTCTTGATCTGCTCGTGCTGGGCGACGGCCACGTCCTCCTTGATCAGGTCCACCTTGTTCTGCAAGATGATGATGTTCTGCAAGCGCATGATCTCAATGGCGGCCAGGTGCTCCGACGTCTGGGGCTGCGGACACACCTCGTTGCCGGCCACGAGCAGCAGCGCGGCGTCCATGACGGCGGCACCGTTGAGCATCGTGGCCATGAGGATGTCGTGCCCGGGGCAGTCCACGAACGAGACGTGGCGTTGCAGCACCCACACCGTCTTGTCGTCGGCCTCGTCCACGAAGCGGTCGGGCTTTGAGCTGCCGAACGCGCGGTAGCAGCCGATGCCGGCGCCGTTTTCGGCGCGGTAGATCTTGGCGTTGGCGTATCCGAGCTTGATGGTGATGTTCCGCTCCAGCTCGTTCTTGAAGCGCACCGTCTGCACGCCTGAGATGGCCTTGACGACCGTCGACTTGCCGTGGGCGACGTGGCCGATAGTGCCGATGTTGATGGTGGCCTGGCGACTGATGACCTCGGGCGTGAGCGGCGTGAGCTCCTCGATCTTGAGCTTGCTCAGGTCCTGCACCGCCAGGTGCTTCTGCACGACTTCCGGCATATTGTTGTTAAGTCTGTCAGTTGCAACGTCAACGTTAGCATCTCGTGAGGTACAACAGCCGCGCGGACTGCGCGCGGGCGTCCGCATGACTTGTGCCTCGCGGCTGCTTACTACAGCGCCGCCGGGTCTCACCTGCTTTGGACGCGGTCGGGAGATTCTTAACGCCAAAGCCACTGGACGCCAAAGGGGAAGCTCGAATCACGTGGTGGGGAAAATTCTGCTGGCGGGGCAAACACTTGGGTGCGCCACACAAAATTGGCCGGTTATTGCGCCAAGGGACGCGACGGCCACTTCAACTTCCGATGACGGGCGGCGGCACCAGCAGCAGCGCGCCGGGGCTCGTCCACCGGTAAGCGGCCTCGTGTGTAGGATCTGAGTGGTAGTACTGACTTATGTTGCCGATGCTGTTGCTGTAGCCACCTCTTCGGACTCAAGGGCAGCGTGCACAACAGCGTCGCGTTCGCAGAGGAGGGCGTGCTCGTGTACCCGTGCGGCCACAACGTCATCGTGTACAACCTCGAGTCCAAGGAGCAGCAGTTCCTGCATGGCGTCGAGACGGCTGGACGCGGCATCACGGCGCTCGCGGTGGCGCCCAACAAGCGCTACGTGGCCGTGGCGGAGCAGGCAGAGCGGGCGGTCGTGCACATTCACGACCTCAACACGCTGCGGCGCCGCAAGACGCTCACACTGAGCGACGGACTCGCAGACACGTGCGTGTGGGTGGCCTTCTCCGGAGACAGCAAGTACTGCGTCACGCAGGGTGGCGCGCCCGACTGGATGCTGTCGCTCTGGCTCTGGGAGAAGACCAAGCTGCTCGCGAGCGTCAAGGCGTCCACGTCGCAAGGCAGCGCCGTGCACCAGGCGGATTTCAGTCCCAACGACCCGCTCACGATATGTGCGAGCGGTAATGGACTGCTAAAGTTCTTCCGCTTCTCGGACGGCCAACTGCGACTGCAGGCGACGCCGCTCAAACGCGAGCCTGCACACTTCTTGCGACACGCGTGGGTCTCGGACGACCGCGTCGTCGCTGCGGCGGACTCGGGCGAACTCTGGTTGTTTGAGCAGTTTGAATTTCGACAGATTTTGACGCCGCCGACGACCGGCACGACGGGTGACGGAAGCTTTGTGAGCTCTTTGCTGGGCTACTCGAAGGGGTTCGTATGTGGCGGGTCTGGCGGCTGTGTGCGGATTTACGACCGCAGCGATGATGGCGGATCGCGCGAGTATTACAAAAAGGCAAAGACGTTCCGAATCGAAGGGAGACAAGTACGATCAAGGATTTGGCCATCAGTCCAAGCGAAGATTTGCTGGTGTGCTCCTTGAAAACAACCAACTGTACGCGCTCACGCTGTCGAGTACAGACATTCTCAAAGAGGACGCCATGAATTTTGAGCTGGTTTCGACAGCCTTTCATGCTCCAGTGGCAATGGAAGTTGTCATATCACTGGACTCGATACGTGTATCCGCAAACCACTGGTGGTAACTTGTGCACTCGATCGCTCAGTGCGCGTATGGAATTACTTGGACAAGTCAACTGATATCCTCAAATTTTTCCGTGAAGATGCATTAACCGTGGCTTTCCACCCGTCCGGTTTGCACGTTGTTGTGGGTTTCACTGACAAACTGAGAATGCTCAACGTACTTATGGACGATATCCGCTCTTGCCGTGAATTTGCTATCAAGGGCTGCCGTGAGGTTCGGTTCTCGCTTGGGGGTCAATTCTTTGCAGCAGCAAACAACAATGTTGTTCATGTGTATGCTACTTACACCGGGGAGCTGGTATCCGTATTGCGTGGACATTCTAATCGTGTGACGTCTATTTCATGGAAACCTGATGATCGGAAGCTGCTTACATGCGGGGCTGATGGTACAGTATTGTTATGGAACCTACGCGCAGCTTCCAAAGTTGGAGATGGTCACTCCCAGACTCGCTGCTCGTACATTGATGCTGCTCTATCCCCCGAAGGGGATGTAGCTTACGCCACGGGCTCCGACAGTATGCTAAAGGAAATTGATATGGCGACGGGTCTTACTCGGACTGAGCAATGGACTGGCGGTAGTGGAGCTGCTCTTGGTCCACTAGCCCTCGCGAACTCCCAACAAGTGCTTTTCGTTGGTTCAGCAGAACCAGGTCGTCCTGGCATGGTGCGGCTATATCGTTTACCGCTGGAGAAAGACCGCCCGCCTCCGACACCTGCACTATTAAGCGGTGGCGGTCAGTCTTCTACTTCTCCGACCTCGATTCCGTCTCCAGGTCAAACAGGAACAACGTTACTATCTAGTTCTGCGACGACAGGTTCATCGTCGCAGGCATTTGTCGAGTACCATTGTCACGACCTTCCGGTGTCACGGCTTCGCCTGTCGTTTGACAACCAGTTTCTCTTCTCTGCGGGTGAAGACGGCTCGTTGTGTATTTTGAGACACAAAATGTGATCGGAAAAGGAAGTGGAAGTGGCGCTAGCAGTGGTCCAGGAGGTGGTGCGATCGGATCGAGGGAAGCACGAAGCGATAGTACAATCCTTGGTGGTGGTGGTAATGGGGCTAATGGGTCAGGCTTGCCCTTTGCTGAGGAAATTTTGGTAACCAAATCCGATCTGGAGGAGAAAAACCGCCTGATGAATGAGCTGAAGTCCAAAGTTGATGAGCTAACGTTACACAATGAATATCAACTCCGACTAAAGGATCTCAATTACAAGGAAAAGATCAAGGAAGTATCGGATAAGTTCACGGCCGAATTGACGCAAGACCGACAGCGCTGCGGTGACTTACAGAACGACAAAACCGAAATGGAGAACGAATACCAAAAGAAGATGCGCGAAATGGCTTCGTCGCACCGAAGCGAAGTGCAGGAGCTGAAAACTACGTACGAAGCAAAAGTGGAGGCCGAAAAAGCACGTTACGCAGCACTGGAACAGGCGCGAGGTGAACAGAACACACGTTTTGAGGAGGAAAATCATCTTCTTGTTGAGAGCCACACACAATTCCTCGCGGAAATGACAACCGAATATGACCAAAAGGTGGCACATGAGCAAGACTTGCAGGCTGTGTGTGCCCGTGCCAAGGAGGAACTCATTGCTATGAACGAGGCGTTAAAACGTGCTCTCGAAGAAGATGCAGAGCTTGAAGTGGAAGAGCTAAAGACCAGGTACGAACTGAAGTTGTCAGATGAGCGTGAGGCAACACTGCGGTTGAAAGGCGAGAATGGCATCATGAAAAGAAGTTCTCAGCGTTGCAAAAGATATCGAAGACCAACGAGAGGAGATCCGATCTCTCGAAGAGAAAGGTAAGGAGCTGGCGGAGAACATCCGCGGGCTGGAAAAAGACATCCAAGGCCACAAAAAGAGATTCGAGAGCGAGAGGAGACCATCCAAGACAAGGAGAAGCGCATTTACGACTTGAAGAAGAAGAACCAGGAACTGGAAAAGTTCAAGTTCGTGCTGGATTACAAGATCAAAGAGCTAAAGCGTCAGATCGAACCTCGCGAGCAGGAGATCGCTGATATGAAGACACAGATCGAAGAGATGGATGCTGAATTGGAGCAGTACCACAAAAGCAATGCCGCACTCGACCTCATGATCGGTGAACTGCGACTTAAGATGGACGGCATGCAAAAGAGCTCAACGTGCAAGCTGCACAGGTTACGTTAGGCAAAGCCTTGGTACGCCAAGTACAGACAGATCTATTGGGGTGTGCACAGCTTCTGGACAACAAGAAAGCGCTCAAGATCGCCGTCATGGCGCTCAACAAGAAGTATGAGGATGGGGTATCTCCTGATGCGAAGGAGCCCAACTCGCAAGCCGAGTATAATCGCCAACGCGAGTATCTCGAGAAGGAGGTCGAGTCACTTAAGCGGAAAATCATGAAAGGCATGGCCATCAGCGAAAGCGAGCTATACCGATTGCAACGTGAAAACGCAATACTTACCACACAGGTGAATGAGCTGCGACGCGAGTTTCACAATGTGCGCATGCAGACCCAGGAGGTTCGCGAATCCAAGTACAAGTCGACAGTATCAACAACCAACAATACCGCCAGCAAGAAACTGTCGGTGAGTAGTGAGGTGACGCGTGAGCGCAAGGAAAAGCTGCGCGAGGCAGAAATCCAAAAGGACCACATCCTGCAACTCAAAGATCGACTCACAGAACTGCAGAAGACGCTCGGAGGAGGTCTCAAGTTTGCACTGACAGGGTCCAGCAATTCCTCCCAGCAAAGGCAACAGCAGCAGCAGCAGTACACCAGAAAGCCCGTCCCGCCGCCAGCGACGCAACGGCTCCCACCTGTATAATACCAGTGTATCATTTTCCTTATTGATTATCTTCCTGGCCGCGCAGCGCTCGAGCGCTTTGCCCTCGTATACATAGTTGCACTCTGCCGCAGCATTCGTGTCTGTAACAACATTAACAGGAAAAAACACCAAGTCAGCCATGCGTCGCCAATAAACTGTTGAGAGGCACATCACACGAACGTATTGCTGAAGGTGCTGCGTGATGTTGATTTGGTCCGGGATGTGCACGTATAGCACCGTCTTGCCCATGACAAACACTTCGTCCAGCATCACCTTCTTGCCCTGTCAACAGCCACCGTGAGTCTCGTATACAATATCCAACCGTCCCTGGATGCGCATATACTAAACCTACATTAGGTTTCGTCTCGCAGGCGTCCAACAGAGTGAAGCTGTGATTAATGGCAAAGAAGAAAGGTTCAATATCGCCATTTCGGCCAAGTTAGGACGCCGTACTCCATGTCCTGCATGACCTCCTGCACCACGCCATCCAGCACCGAGTCGTTCTTGAGGTCGATGCGCACGCGCAGCCCCACGAAGCTCTTGAGCAGCAGCAGCAGCGAGCGCGGCTTGCGTGGTTTCCTCTTGGCCTGCTCCATCCTAGAACTGAGGCCACCTGTACACAAGTTGCACACCAATATGATGTACACATCAGGTATCCATTCTCAGCCATTCGTACTTAGAGAAGCCAGACCGCGACAGAAAGACAAATAGCGAGCAAGCCAAAGCCCCATTCAAGTCACCTCAACTTCCCGCCATGGGTCCTCGCGGTGCCGGACGCCGACTGAACGACCAGGAGCGCATGGAGATCCTGGAGATCGTGCAGCACGAGCCCAAGGTGAAGAACGTGGACCTGGCCAAGCGCTACGGCGTCTCGGAGGGCGCCATCCGCAAGCTCAAGCAGATGAAGGACTCGATCCGCCACCGCTACTACATGGGCAACGAGCACAACCGCGACACGCGCAAGCGCGGCGGCTACAAGCGCAACGCGCCCTTCGAGCAGGAGCTGTACGCGTGGATCGTGCGCATGCGTGAGACGCAGCCTTACCAGCTCATGCCGCTCACGCAAACGGCCGTGCGCCAGCAAGCCATCGTGCTGGCCAAGAACTACGACAAGATGGGCAACTTCAAGGCCTCCCCGGGCTGGTTCGCGCGCTTCTGCTCGCGCCATCAGATTGACCCCATTTCGTCCCCGGCTGCTGTGGACGCCGTCGGGCTGGGCGACGCCAGCGTGTCGCCGTCCGTGGCGGTGCCGCCCGCCGTGTCGCTGCCCATGGCGGCGCCAGAAACTGCGCCGCCCGCGGCGGACGAGACGACCTTCCTCATGGACACACTCACGGCTGCGCCCATGGCGGAGGCCACGGAGACGGAGGAGAGCAAGACGGACGCACCGTCCATCAACGAACAGGCGCAGCTCGCCGCGCGCGAGCACAACGAGGCGGCGCTGAGGGCCGCGGCCGCCAAGGTCGGAGAGGCGACCGCGGAGGTCAATGCCGACGTCGAGACCAAGGTGGAGGTCGAGGCCGAGGCGGACGACGGCAAGAAGGCGCAGGCCGCCGTCGTGGCAGCCGCCGAGGACGAGATCTTCAGCCTCGGTCTATAGTTTATTCCGTCTCATGTCAATCAATACACGCTCCTTCCTGACATGTGATCGGCCCCTTCGAGGTGCGATCTTGCAAATCTAGAAGAGCCGCTCGCTGTCTCGAGACGACCGCAGTTTCGCACCGGACCCGCCGCGCACAAGTCGAGATGCTGGCGCACGAGGCCGTCAAGACCACCAACATGTTCAGCTCGCTCACCACGGCCAGCAGCGTGGGCGGCAGCAGTACGAGCACGGCCAGCACGCCCACGTCGTCCAGCGCCGGCTCGAGGAAGAAGAAGCCCAAGAACAAGGCGCCCAAGATCGCCGTGGCGGACGCGCCGCCTGAAGACGAGAACCCGTCGCAGCTGCCGCTGGCCCGCCGCCTCGAGGTGGCGGCCGCCATCCCGGACACCCACGCGGCGCTCGTGGGACTGCTCGGCTGGAGCCGCCTGTACGTGCACACGGAGACGATCCTGACCTTCTTCCAGAGCGACGCGCTGCCGCTGCTGCTGGCCAACGTGCTGCGCTCGCGACCCGCCGTTGCGGTGCTGGACAACATGGAGGCGCTGCTGGCCAATTGCCTGTCGGTCGAGAAGAGCGGTGAGGCCGGGGCCGCACCGCACCGACAAATGGCCGGAGATGTCGTGGCGGCCGTGCGCGCCATCGCCGACCAGCTGCACGGCGCCGCGCAGGACGCGGAGGACGTGGACGCAGAGGCCGAGCGCGCCGCCAAGAGCCTGAGTCGACTCGTGTGCGCGCACGCGCTGTCGCTGCACGGCGTGGCGCTGGACTCCCCGCTCACCAAGGACGTGCAGAGCTTGGAGGCGCGGATCGCGCAGCTCTCGAGCGCGGACGCGGCGGTGCGCGGCCAAACGATCCGCGAATCGTTCCAGCGGCGCGACTTGCGCAGTGACGCACTGTCGCTGCATGAAACGCGCCTGAAGAAGCTCACGAAGCTGGTCGATGAGCGGGTGCGCAGCTCGGAGCAGCAGCGTGAGGAGGAAGAGGACGCGGAGCAGGACGAAGAGAGTCCCGAAGATGACGCACAGGTCGCGGAGGACGAAACGCTCATGAAGGAGGTCATCAGATCGTTGCAGGACATGCAGGACCGCAAAGACACCGAGCTGGCTCCGTTGCGTGAAAAGAAGGCTGTGGCTGGCACGGAGGTGCAGTCACTGCGTCAGAAGCAAGAGGAGCTCGAAGCACAGTTGCGCGCGGTGCAAAGTGAGTTGCAGCGTGCGACGGGCGAGCAGCACCAAGTGGACGAGGAAATGCGTGCAGTGGAAGAGCGTTTCATCGCTGATACTGCGCGCTTCCGCGCTGAGCACCAACACGTGACTCGGCGATTCTCTCGCGCGCAGCGCCGCCGCGTGGTCGCTACCGAGGTGGAGCGAGTGGAAAATGAAGTGCGTCAAGCGCGGCTTGCTCATAGCCAGGTGCATACGCTGCGTGCAAAGCAGACGGCCTGCATCTCCCAGCAGCTCGAGGCTTCGTTGAACTATTTCGAAAGCGAGCTGCCGTGCGTCAAGTTCATGATGTCGCGTGTGGAGGAGAACGAGACGAAGCTGGCGCCGATGCGCGGCGAGGCTGCTAGCTACCGTGCCCTCGGTGTGTCTGGTGTGGCGCAGGAGCTTGAAGATAAGGCTGCAGAATCCGAGGCGCACCTGGAAGAGGACCGGGGTTGCCTCTCAGCACTGCGCAAACGCGATGAGGAGCTCATGGCGAGTATGCGCCACGTACTGACAGACTCGTTGTTGCGTGACGCTCTGGCGGGGTGGACGAGAAAATTAAGCATGAATCACAGCGCATGATTGACTACGTTAGCAAGCTCTATGAGGAGAGCGACAGTCGCGCAGGAGATGGATCTCAGAGCAATGGAGCAATCGGCCCGGAGAAGGAGTAACTATGCGCAATTGACAGGCTAGAGGCTATCAGCTATTGTAGTATTGCTTCGAATCAAGGACATCTGCCAAAATACTTCTCGTTGCAGCGTGAGTGTTGGCTTACGATGTCATGCTGGTGATCTCTCGCTCTAAATTCTGTGTGGCCATTGTTTCCTGCTGTAGTCGCTGCTGCAGCTCGCGGTTTCGGCTCATGAGCTTCCGCAATCGTTCATGATCGTCTCGAGCGGAAGATGAAGAAGACGCAACTGCACTGGCTGCTGACGAGCACAGGGACGATAAAGATGTCGTCGACGTGTTTCGACGCATGTTGTCCCGAGGAGATCGCGGTGCCATTCTTTCCATGGTGCGATTTCGCGCAACCCCGCGCGGACTCGGAGCGGTTTGCCACTTCCGTGATGATGTTTGCCTGGGGATGGTCGAGACCGCAAGCTGTTATGGCTACTGCAGTCAGTGTCGTACTCTTGCTCCAAGTGCCACGAGCTCTTACGTTTTGGTGACGTAGCTCCAGATTTCGTTTGGTGCAACTGCGGTGGGCACTGTGCAGCAATAGTATTCTCATTGCGGACGAGCATCCATTCTGAGAAGAGTGAGTTCTGAGCTTGCAATGAAGCGAGGTCCTCCTGAAGCTCCCGTACTTGCTGCTCCACTTGAACCTTCTCTTCGTTCGCACTCGCAAACCGCACCTTCCAGTCCTTATCGCGTACGAACTGCTCTTCCTTCAGGCTGCGAACCTGTAAAACGATGATAAGTTAGTGCCTGTGGTAGAAGGCAAATTCGGAGTGCGAGTTCCCCGCTCACCGTTTGAACGAGCGTCTCGTTGTCCACTTCCGCATCTCTGAGCTGCATCTTGAGGTCTTGGCACTCCTGGGTCACAGCCGAAGAGAGCTCCAGCCGGCGTACCAATGCGCGACAACGTTGCTCCAGAGCGGCATTCACCTCACCTAGTGTCATCAGTTGCTGTTCCAGTGTTTCGCGCATGGCCCTATCTTCCTGAGCTCGATCGTGTATCCGTTGCATATTTTCGAGCTCGTTCGTGATGTCGGTCTGCGCCTGCCTTAAATCTGCTTCAAGCTGTCGGCGAGCTTCTTGGACCACATGTTGAGCGTCATCCTTGGCTCGAATTTCGTCCTCTAAAGTTTTGATGCGAATACGGTCACGCTGGGAGCGTTCTCGATATGTTTGCACCTCTTCTTCTTTTCGAGAGAGCTCCTCTTCAAGTTCCTCGATCGTGAGCTTGAGCGTGGACTGAATTTTGTACACCTGTTCCTTATCCCATGCAGACTGGTGTTTCAAGCTACCCGAGCTCATATCCTGCTGTACATTCGATCCACGCGCGCTTGGTTGCGTTTGCTGCTGCGGTTGAGCCGCTAAGAGCGCGCTCTTCTCGCGTTCAAGTTCCAGCGCTTTGGCCACAATGCGCTCATTTTTCTCCTTTTCGAGACGTAGTTCACGCTTTAATTTTTCCTGGGTCTCTTTTAGCTCTCGAACGTAGGCTTGCGTCTCGGCACGGCATGATGCAACTACAGGTGATGAATCTCTCTCGACGAGAGCTTTCAGTCGACGAATTTCTCTTTCCGCAGCCTCGCGAACCTTTGTTTCTTCCTGACTCAAAGTGTACGTTAAGAGACGCAGGACAAGGAATCCTAGCAACGTAAGGCGCACCTTGACTTTCTCGGTTAGCGCAGCAAACTTGCGGCACAGCACTCGCAGCTGTGCTGTCGCCTCTGAAGAAGACAAGTTGGCTTTCAAACCAGCTTTCAGCAAAGCCGCGTTTGAGGGCGATTTGGTCTTCACCACAGCTCCGCGGTTCTCCAAGAAAGCAACCTGCAGCGAGGCTGAATCAATATGTTTCTTACAGAAGAAAAACAGTATAATAGCGGAGCAACGCTATACCGCTGCATCTACACCAAGGAAATTGCAGCAAACGTCAGTTATGACACGGATAACAAAATCATTCGGGATTCAAAACTTACCTCGCGTCGAGATTTCGCTCTCTTTATCAAGGTCCAGCGCGGGGTCCTGCTCCTGCTGCTTACAAGCCATCTCACTGCACCCCCAACTCCACGTTAGAAGTGATGCTCACATCTGAGCTACCGGTAGACAGATCCTTGCACTCACCTCCCTTTCACTGTTCCCCTAGAACGCGTATGTTAGTGAACGCCTGCGAGTGAATTAAGTTCATGCGCTTGCGCGCAAAGAGTAAGTCTACTGTTCAGGACTTGAACCCCAAATAGAGACAAGGTTGTACATGTAACACCCCAAAGTGATGAGATCGTTATCGATGTCTGGAGGACATTGGGCCACAAATCTCAAAGGCCTACTCGTCATTCAATGCTGCTGCCACTCTTAAGAAGACATCGCGGGGAATACCACACTTACATCCAGGAACACCACACACAAACGTCTGACCAAGCATGATACTGTGACGAGTGCTTCCATCTCGACTGTCGGGCATCGAGTTATTGTTCAAGCTGCCTTCTCGACGTCGTGGAGTCTTCTTCACTGGTGACAGACGAGGTTCTTGGCCTTGCAGTGGGTTTTCTGGTGTTACCTCTCTGCGTTGTTGCTCGGCATTGAGCTTTACAGATGCGTTCTCAATTTGCCCTTTGAGAACATGCAGCTCGCGTGCATGCTGCGCGCAGTCATCTTGGGTCTGTCGGGCCTCCTTCAAAAGTTTGACGATCTCTTGCAGCTCGAGTGCCAACGTCTCCACAGTACTCTGTTGCTGGGTTACGCATGATCGAGCGAGGTCGCGCAGCTTGATGGCATTTGCGAATCGCTGGGTGTACAGCTGCCGGCGCTGCGTTCGTTGATCTTGCGCAACACGGGACCTTGCCAATTGAGCCAGAAGCTCGGCTGCATCTTGGGTCCTTGCAGTTTTCAGTCGCTTTAAGTTCTCATGGATTGCATGCTGCTCTGCTCGTCGAGCTTGGTCTTGCGTCTTCAAGGCAGACAAACGAGCACTCTTCGCTTGTGTGGTACTGAACTCGTAGCAATGCCGATTCCAGGTGGTCAATGCTCGGACAAGTGCAAGTCTGCGCCATAATTCAAGCTTCCCGTCCGCTACCAGCAAGCCGCGCAACGGCTGAGGCTGCGATTGCAGACTTATCAACTGGAAGGAACAAGGGTCCATTTTGGATGGACATTGATGGGCACATCGGAGACCGTGGAACCATCCGTCTACAGACAAAGTATCTACTGAACTTCGTAGACGACCAAGTCCCCGAGGATGGAGACGGCTAGATTGTGGCGCGGTGGCTGAAGCAGATTCCCAGCATCCAGCGAATAGCTCGCCAAAGGTGTAGAGCCCCACTCCATGACAAGCAGTGCCACCCGCGCCAAAGCCGCCTTCGTAGTGCAGTGCAGGGCCATAACGGGCGCCGTGATTCACTTGCGTCCCGTTGAGCCATTGGCCGCAGCAGGTGTGACCTGCGGCGGTCGTCAGCACACCAAGGCCGTGTGGCGACCACGTGCCGAGCTCCGGGTCGGGGCCTTGCAGGCGAGCCTGGCCGCGGTAGGTTCCTCCATCGAATGCAAGTACCCGGTACTCGACGGTGTCGGCGTCGCTGGCGTCGTCAGCGACAGACAAGTCTTCGCCAACATTTGCAGCATCAACTTGGGGCTCTTCCTCGACTAGTGCTCGACGGACAAGTGCGAGTTCAAGGCGGAGGGCAGAGAGCTCTAGGTTCTCTGCCTCTGACTCCGGCGGAATTGAGCGGTTGGACTCGGCGGATTGCAACGCAGCAGCCACGTCAGCGGAGCTCGAATCTCCGGCCTGCTCGACGAGCTTGAGGTTCAAGGCGCCATTTGTCCGCCGTGATCCGAAGGCTCTGCTTGAAGTTGCAGTTGCCAAGGACTGGTCCTGCGGCGCGCAGCTCGCGCCTGACGTCGATTCTCGCAGAGCAGCGACATCATCCCGGTCGTCCATCTGGGCTCGACGTCCGGACACTCGTGCTGCCCAAGCTGAGGTGCAACGGTCTGCTTCGTCGCATGCGAACGGACACCGGCCCGAAACAGCGCCAAACCATTTGCGCAAAGCCCAACACAAGGTTGAACCGCGCAGGTTCAAGCTGTTAAGCACGTCGAGGGATTGTGAGGTGGGGACAGCGTCGTGCTGCGAATCGCAGCCTGCGATTAGCGAGTCCTGCGTGGCAGTGACGGCGGCAACACCAGCGAGATTCAAGGTGTCGTCGATTCGATTTGAGGAAGGGACTCCAGTGAGCGCTCCTCATGGTCTCCGATGCACGCATGAGATCGTTCCGACCGCCGAGACTCTCGGCGAGAGGCTCTCGCCGGTCTATGACTTGATCATCGTCCTGATGTGCTGCACGAAAGCTCGTGTTCAAGTGGTCTGTCTCTGGTGTACATGAAGCAAAGTGCATCCCTATCCACAATGTGGAAATTCGTCGCCGCGTCACAGTTTTCCACTGCGATTTGGCCAAGGACCGCCGGATACTTGCAGTGCAACACGAGTGCACGCGCCTTCTCTGCCGGCTTTGGGGCTCGCCGCCGCAACGCGATCCACTTTTCGCTCGACCATTCCTCAATCGTCTCTGTCCGAGCCAAGCGCCCAAGCAGAAGGAAGCGACGATGATGCAAGTGTCCCAGTTCCGAGCGCTGCGCCGCGCGCAGTCGAGTCTGCACCATCGCTCGCTGCAGCAGACGCTCGCTCGCGCGTTCTCGGCGCAGAGTGACGCGGGCGCGGAAGTCTGCGAGGAGGAGCTGCTGCGCGCGCTCGACAGGTTCCAGAAGGACGCTGCCGGCAACACCGTGCCCTGGTTCCTCGAGAACATGCCGCCGGCCTACTTCCGCTCCATCCAGGAAGAGGACCGCCTGCAGCACCTGAACGCCATCACGGCGCTGGTGAACGCCCAGCAGCCTGAGGTGCTGCTGCGCTCGCCCGACCAGACGGTCTTCTCGCACTTCCGCTCGGGCGCCAACTTCCCGGCAGTCTGGCCAACGTGCTGGACCAGCTCCCGCAGACCGTGGACGGCGCTACGCTGGCCCGCGTCAAGATCTTCACGGCACTGGACGACTCACTTGGTCTCGACATCTTCCGATTCGGCCAGCAGCAGCCGTTCCTCAACAAGACCGAGGAAGAGAAGCAGGCTCGCGCGAGCATCCAGCAGTTCTGCGCCGACATCCAGGCCGGCAAGTACGCCGGCAACGCGTGCTACCCGGAGGCGGGCCTGCACTTCGAGCCTGAGGTTGTCGACGCCTTCCTCAACAACAGCAACACCATGTACGTGCAGTTCAGCAACCCGCGCCGACTCGCCAAGCAATTGGAGCTGTACCAAAGAGTGCGCGGCACGGAAGGTGTCGCCGTGGATGTCGAGCACAAGTGGGAGACCCGCAACGAGGAGAACAAGTACGCGACCACCGGCGTCCGCAGACCATGCTGACCATGGCGGCGTCCAACGTCATCCCCAAGAGCTTCATGCAGAAGGCGGCTACCTACCTGGGTCTGTGCAACCTCAACGTGGTGCGCGCCCACCTGGACGTGGTGAAGGACCCGGAGAGCAACAACGGTGACGGCCACGTTGCCATGATCCGTGTCCTGGTGCAGCCCAGCGAGGAGGCCCTGAAGGAGAACTTCGAGTTCGAATGGTCCAAGATCTCCGGTAACCTCAAGTACATCAAGTGGGTGGACGACCGACCTGTGCACCTTACGCTGCAGCACCCTGACCTGGGTATCTCGCGCGCCGAGCTCATCTACGCCTACGGCAACATGCTGCACGGTGTCCTGGCAAAGAAGGACCCGTTCGCGTACTCGCTGACCCGCATCATGGAGACGCTGGAGCACGAGCAGCACCTGCCTTTCGCCTCGCGAATCTCCGACTTCTTCCTGCGGAAGTTTGACCCGCAGCAGGAGACTCTGACCGACGCTGAGCAGGACGACATCGTCGACGAGATCAAGGCGGACATCCGCCGCAATGTTGACCAGGAGGATGCCATCTTGCTTCTGAACAATATGGCAGACGCTGTGCGCGGCACCTTGCGCACCAACAAGTTCGTGCGTGAACGCTACGCTCTGTCACTCCGTATGGACCCCAAGGTCATGGGCTACGGCACGGTGGGCAAGGACACGCCGTTTGGTGTCTTCTTCATTTACGGTCGTCGCTTCAAGGGATTCCACGTGCGCTTCCGTGACATTGCTCGTGGTGGTCTCCGTATGGTGTACCCCAGCTCGACGGACGCTCACGCGATGGAGAGTGCTCGTCAGTACAACGAGGCGTACAACCTGGCCTTCGCCCAGCAGCTCAAGAACAAGGATATCCCTGAGGGCGGCTCCAAGGCTGTGGTGCTTTGCGACCCCATTGTGGGACCGGTCGGTGACGTTGCCCCGCGCGACTTCATCATTCGCAAGAGTGTCAAGGCCTTCTCGGACGCGCTCCTGGACCTGAACACCACCGACGAGGCCGTGAAGGAGAAGATCGTCGATTACTACGGCAAGGACGAGCTGATCTACCTCGGCCCTGATGAGAACATTATCCCGGACGACATCGTTTGGATGACCAACCGTGCTGGTTACCGTGGGTACCCCGTCCCGCGCGCCTTCATCAGTTCAAGCCCGATGCTGGATTCAACCACAAGGTGTACGGTGTCACCAGTGAGGGTGTTGCTGTCTTTGCTGACGCGGCCCTGCGCTCGCAGAACATCGACCCCACCAAGCAGCCGTTCACCGTCAAGATCACGGGGAACTGATGGTGACGTTGCTGGCAACGTGATCAAGATCCTGCACCGCGAGTACGGCAATAACCTGCGCGTCGTCGGCATTTGCGATGGCACTGGTGTGATCGAGGACCCTCAGGGCCTGGACATGCCGGAGCTGCTGCGTCTTGTGGACGAGGAGCTGCCGCTGTCGAGCTTCAACGACGCGAAGGTGGCCTCCACTGGTGTCAAGCATGACATCAGCACACAGGACGGCATCCGTGCGCGCAACACGCTGCACAACCGCGTGAAGAGCGACCTGTTCATCCCCGCCGGTGGTCGCCCCAACACCATCAACGAGAACAACTGGCGCGACTACCTTGACGCCGACGGCAAGCCGTCTTCAAGCCTTATTGTCGAGGGCGCTAACCTCTTCATCACCCCCGAGGCTCGTCAGCTGCTCTTCGACAACGGCGGTGTGGTGATCGTCAAGGACAGTTCGGCCAACAAGTGCGGTGTGGTGTGCTCGTCGTATGAGATTGTGGCCAGCATGCTGCTCGAGACGGACGAGTTCCTTGCTGTCAAGGACGAGCTGGTCATGGAGGTGGTTGACAAGCTCCGCTCGTTGGCTCGCGTGGAGGCTCAGCTGTTGTTCCGCGAGTACAAGAAGGACCCGTCGTCATCCCTGCCGCCAGCCAGTGAGCGTATCAGTCGCGCGATCACCCGCGTGCACGATGCCGTTCTGGCTCACTTCGACGACGTGTGCGAGGAGGACCAGCAGATCCTGTTCACTTTGATCGAGGAGCACCTGCCGGCCAAGCTGCGTGAGCTGGCGATGGACCGCGTGCACCAGAACGTGCCGCTCGCGTATCTGCGCTCCATCGTGGCTTCGAGTCTGGCCAGCAAGATCGTGTACCGCGAGGGTCTGCAGTTCACAGAGGCGCTGCCGGAGGGCAACCTAGGCAACATTGCCCTGCAGTACCTCAAGCAGGAGAAGAAAGTTCAACGTCTTGTACAGGACGTGCGCTCTTCGGAGCTTCCGAACAAGGACGACATCGCTGACCTCATTGCGCGCGGTGGCGTCCGCGCTGGTATGGACACTCCTAACTAAGACAGCAAAACTGTGCAATAAGTGAATTTCGAGGGTAGTAGATGTAATACATGAAACAAAGCTTTCGTTTGAATACTCTGACTGCTCCTCCAAATGATTCGCTCCCAATGGCCAACGCAGCTCTATCAGACTTATCCACTCTCTTGTCGGGTCTCTTTGGCGACTTTGGTATTGTACATTGCTGTTTGTCAAAAGTGTTGCTGCACCGCAGCAAGATCGAATATCTGATGCGGGTAGCCTATCATGATTCATGACCAAATTGCTGCATTGCAAGAAGTTCAAAATGATGTTCCAGGAAACGTTGTTGCCGAAGACTGGGTAGAAATCAAGAGGCTGTGGCAAACAGTTCTTTTTGAGCGGTACACATTTCATCCCGATAACGTTAGCATTGGGGGCCTTCAGAAATTGACGCAAATCTCAAACAGGGCCGGACACAAATCCTGTAGCAAACTGAAGGATAGGTGTCGCAAAATCGCTCGCATTTTGCAGAGACGATTTTGTAGCCCAGTCGCAATTTGCGGATGGGCTCGCAATTATCCGACATAGTAAACCTGTGACACTTCTTTCAAATATTGAGGGCTTCTGCGGGTATTAAGAAAGTGTGGGAGGGTAAGTTATTGCAAAGGGGCAGCAGGAAACTCGGATACAGCGCCGAAGCGTGCGCTAGGCTTCGGCCCAATACTAACGACGACACGTTTGACTGAATTATTATACAGATTCATAGTCAGACCTACGCACTGTCATATTGACTTGATTAGATCATTCTCAGCCAGAGGAAGTACTAGAACTCAACCTAACACTGCCACTCTGCGGTTAGTAATAGTATTTCTTTCATCAAAATATGACTATTGACGAAATCTAGACTGATATAGCTTGACTATTATTGAATTTGCCCAGAGCTTCAATTGTGATTCTTACTATAATAAGAAATACTATAATAATTAGCAATCCGTACACAGTAGTAGCAATACCGGTATTAGTTTTACTAGTTGGTACCGGTATAATAAGCCTTACTGTATCAGTACCGGTACCCACGTGGCGGTCTAATCAAATCAATTTACAATGTGGCGTAAGGTGGGCCTCCTGGCGCTGCTAGCGCTTGCCATGGCCTACGTGCACGGTGCGCCCCCTCTCTCCTCCCCACTAACTACCAATTCGGAGGGTCCTCTAACGTGTTGCGTGCACCTCAATTCCTCTGTCAACAGCTCAAGAAGCGGACGAATTTGACGTCGTGGAGGTGGCAATTGCACTTGCCTTTTATAAAGGAAGAAGTCAATACTGACATTGAATACAATTCCTGTCTCTCTCTCACCAGTCCCAGGAGACGGTGACCCCCTCCCCGACGCACTCGATGCCCCCGCGAGACTTCGCCACGCTGGCCAAGCAGCTCATCCCCTTCCAGAACCGTGCGACCACCTAATTATTTTGTGATTTTTGAGCTTTTTATTTAGTGTTTGTGTGATTTTAGCGGACTATTTTGCCGTCGAGGCCAGCAGCTGGGGCTTCGGCATCCTCTTCCTGGTGCTTTTCTTCGTGGGCAAGGCGCAGAACCGCAAAATCGCCGATAAATGGTTAAGAGCGGAGGAAAAATTGCTGATGGAGTTTGGGTTTAACGATTTTTGTGTGGTGCAGGCTCGAGGAAGCGGAGCCGCTGCTGCGCTCACAGTTCTCATACACGGGCTCGTCCGTGGAGAACGGCATGGGCCTCATCGAGGAGAGTCGCAGCAACTTCAAGTACTTTTGCACGGGCCGTCGGTTCCTGACGCGCTTCGTCGCTGACTTGGAGGTAGTTTGGTGTGACATGGGAGGCGTGCTGGAAGAGCGGGCTTCTGATCTGTCGTGGTTGATTTGGTGTGGCTGATGCAGCTCAAGTCTCGCCACGATCTCATTTCTCGCGTTTCCCGCCTCATCGTCCCGACGGCGGATTACCTGGTACGGGTGCAATATGGTGGGTGCCCACCTGTTGTCCCCGAAACTCACTTGCTGTGCGTTTTGTTTTAGACAATCGATGTTGGCCTCCACGGCGAGGAGGTGGACCCGTTCATCCTCGGAATCAGCAAGAAGCTGGAATTCACTGCGCTGTCCAAGGTTTTCCCGGAGCTGGTACGTATCCTTGTTTATGCCTAGATTCCCTTTGTGTCAGCTCACTCAGTATAATGTTGTCTTGTATTGTATTATCAGATCGAAACGGCCAAGCAATTGGCGGTGAAGGAAGTGCCCGAGTCCATGTGGGTTGCCACGGACTGCACGGAGATCCCAAAGCTGGCTCTGACGCAATCCTTTCTGGCGGTAAGCTTGCGTCACACACTTGACTAACTGTTTGTGTGACACTAAAATGAGTTCATTTTCTGGTTCAGTCGCTCAACGACCTGGAAGCCTTCCTGGGGTATATCGTGATCACCGACATGAACAAGCAGCTGGTTATGTGAGTAGTATTTGCACTCGAATCAATCCTTGCCTTTGTGAATACGGAGCTACAGACTAAACACTGCATTTGTGCCATCACCTACAGTGGCATGCCGAAGACACAGAAGCACATTCTGCGGGTCCGCTTTAAACTCAAGGCTGGGTCCAAGCACCTGGATGTGACGAAGGCACTTCAGCTCGTGTTTAACCTGATTGACGCTGCTGGAGCTACCATTAAGCTGTCACCGAATGTACGAATGCCGCTGCGTTGTTGTGCGCATGGCTTGCCAATAACTATCTTATCTATCGAGTGTAGGCTAAGCACAGTGCGATCAAGAGACGTTTGAAGATCAAGCAGGCCGCCGATGCTCTAGCTTCTGCCAAGGAGGATGTACGTGCTGCACAAATTGCAACAAGTGGGTGTGCTCTACACCTGTTTGACCCGGTGATATATTTGCAACGACATGTACAGGAGATTTCTCGTCGCCAGGCAGAGCTGAACGAGCAGAAAAACAAAAAATACGAATCGCTATCGTACGAAGAGCAGCAAAAATCGACGCTAAGAATGAGAAGCGAGCCACCCACAAGCGCTTCAATCGCAAGGCAAGTCTTTGCGGTGAATCTGTCGATTGATACACGACTGACACCTTTTGTTCGATGTTACAGAAGTAAGGCGGGAGCTGGAAGTAGAAGATTCGACAGGTCGTGTATGCAAGATGTACATGCAGTCGTGAGTCTGCTACCGTTCGAGCCTGTTGTGGGCGATTGAGGAGGCTTGCCACTTTATCGATAGACGTCGATTGTAGCAAATTCGGGCTACGAAGTTGATCGGTCAGACGGAGTTAGCGCGGCGAGCAAGATTTTTCATACACTTGTGGGTTCATGCTGATACAGATTAAAAGGTGTGTGTACATGTAGTTTGAATACTACAGTAGATTTTCAACGATGTACTTCGAAGTACTACGTAGTACATGTACTATACTGTGCTACTACAGTGTAGTAGTAGGATTGGTGTTTTTCAACTTTTCTCGAATTGAATGGAATAAAAGTTTATAGTTTTTTTCACGTTTTTATTAGGTCCTTTTGGCATGGTCTTGTAAACTCAGAGCCAAGAATTCAGTCATACCGAGGTTGGTTTTGGAGCCAAGGAGGCTAGAGCGCTTCCTCGAGGAGGTTAGATTTGAAGCTCATTTTGGAATTGGCCAGCGATGCCAAGAAAGAAGGAGATAGTTTCGGGCTTCTTCGACGAATGCTCAAAAGGCAGCTACAAGGTTCCTCGCGCGCGATGTCGCTACTGTAATACAACACGACGAAAAACATGAGAACCACCTCACCAACTGTGATGCAGCTCCTTCTCCACTTGGTCGGTTGATGATCGACGAAACGTTAGATCAAGAGCGTCGAGATGCCGGATACAGCGCGAGATTTTCTCTAAATGTTTAAAACGTCCTCAGCCTGAAAAAGATGAATTGAAAACGTTTAAAACCTCATTTTTAGGCAATAGAAAATAAACCAATCCCTATGTATCGTCAGTAGTTGGGCTGGGTGCGTTGGATGTACTGGCTACGAGCTCGGTAAGTCCGACAAAATACCAGGCCTTGTTGGTGCCAACACTAACACATATGTACAATTTGGTGCTGTCGAAGCGCAGGTCACCGGTTTTACAGGCATCGCCTACACTAGGTGTAGCGCTACTGCCTGCGATATTGAGCTGGGCACCAGTGAACGCCACATTTGTCCCGAAGAACTCGACATCGTTCGAAGTGAAATTCACCTTCGAGCTTGCAAAGGAAACTGCGCTTGAGGATGTAAAGTCGACTGCTTTTGAAAACTCGACAGCAGCAGGAATAAGCAACTTCGGCGTTGACACGGTTAATGACGTGCCAGTGTGCTTAATAGAAGCTTCAGCCCCACCCAGCGTAAGTATCCCCTTTAAAATACCATCGCCACTGCTACCTGAGACCTCCAACACTGGTGTAGTGTCTTTCATGACAGTGACGCCACCGTTCTGAACAGTAAGTCCCCCAGCAACATTAACTGCGGCACCAGTCAGCGTCATTGTCCCCTTGGCGTGGAGGTCGACGCTCGACAAAGAAGCTAGACTCATGTGTTCAACATTATCCACCGTGAACGATTTTTTCGCCACCGAAAGAATTGCTGTGCCACTCGGATACTCGACACGGAATTCCCCGTGTGTGGCAAGGTTTGCTCCTGTGCCGGGGGTCACAATGATAGACCCCCCACCAGCGTTGGCCGCAGTATTTTCTCCTGCTGTCAGCTTTATGTCGCTGCCTTGACCCGTTGAACCCCAATTGTAACCTCAAAGCTGCCGGAGAGTCCACCAGGAGCCTCACCAGTAGAAAACATCACACTACCGCTATTGCCCGTGCCCGTGCTGTCGCCACTTCCAAACTTGAGCGTGCCGGTATTGAAGTTGTCTTTGGCAGTACCAGACTTTACCATGACTGACCCACTATTTCCAGCGGTGTTAGTACTACCACTCGTGATTTGAACAGCACCTCCAGTGGTTGCACTACCTGCGCCACCTGTAATGACTACATCTCCTCCCTTTTGCCACTTCCTCCCGTCACGGTGACAGCACCACCAGTACCAACTGGATCGGAGCTCGCTCCTGCTTTTAAAGTGATTTCTCCACCAACTTCCGCATTCCCGCTTCCCACAGATAGACTGATCTTGCCAGCACTTCCACCACTAGCGGTCGAGGTTGAGAGTGAAATGGCTCCCGAATTTCCTCCAAGCGAGCGCCCCGTAGAAAGTGTAAGGTCGCCACTAACTTTTCCGGTACCAGAGTCGGCGGTTGTGATCTCAACGTTACCACTCGATGCAACATCTCCACTTCCGCTCCGGATATTCACATCTCCTCCACGCGTTCCAGTTGCAGTTGCAACCCTGCTGTGATTGATGCGCCACCTCCAAGCTTTCCCAATCCACCCTTGAGTTCCAACAAACCGCCAGTTCCGCCAGTGCTGGCGCCAGAAGTTATGGAGACCCCAGCACCAGCACCTACACCGCCACTAGATCCTGAAGCGAGTGTAATCTTGCCTGATAATCCGGTAGTAGCATCCGACGTTTTAATGTCGACAGCCCCAGCGTTTCCTCCTCCTGTTGGCCTACCTGACGATACCGTGATAGATCCACTTGTCGTCACTGAAGATTCGCTAGCAATGAGCACATTACCACTTCCACCACCTGTACTACCTCCACTCACAATGTCAATGCCACCCCCAACTGTCTCGGTGCCCACACCACCGCGTATGCTCACAGCTCCGCCTGTCTTAGTACCCAGGCCGCTTAGTAGGGTCAACTTCCCGCCTACTCCATCCTCGTTAGTACTGCCTCCGCTGATGAGCTTCAATTCGCCACCGACTGCAGCCTTCCCGCTCCCTACTTGAACAAGAATATTTCCTGCGCCTCCACCTACCGAGTCCCCGGATAGAATCTGAACAGCTCCTGA
This sequence comes from Phytophthora hibernalis, assembly GCA_012656075.1. Lineage (NCBI taxonomy): Eukaryota > Oomycota > Peronosporomycetes > Peronosporales > Peronosporaceae > Phytophthora > Phytophthora hibernalis. The sequence goes on from JAAKBF010000218.1 coordinate 641,521, forward strand.
TGGCCCAGTATTAGCAACGCCGTTGGTCCCCCGGATGATAAAGTCATCTTACCGGTGCCGGTGACGCTCGAGTCCGACGACAATATACTAATACTTCCGGTAGTAGCAGAATCACTTGTACCGCTAGAAAGTTGAACACTGCCACCGACATCAGACCCCCGCACCACCAGTAAGCTTCACATTGCCACCGACGGTGCCTCCATCGCCCCCAACAACAGTCACCGCGCCGCCTGAAGCAGATGCATCTGATGTTTTGCCTCCGAATATACTCATTGCACCTCCGTTGGACATGTCACCAACCCCAACACTCAGAATCACCGCGCCTCCGCTTCCACCAGAGGCAGCCGCCGTGCCAATAGTCAGTCGACCAGAGCTACCGTGTTTAGTTGTACCGGATAATAACAACACGGAGCCACTCGATTGTCCTGTGCCGTCTACACTGCCACTGCTGATGGCAACGTCACCACTCGCGGTACCAGAGCCACTCCCGCCACTTGAGACCATGACATCACCGCCTTTTGTGTTGGTGCCTACGCCACCAAGAAGCTCAATTTTCCCGCCAACTGTTGTCCCAGTACCCCTGTAAGTAGTGTCCGGCCACCGATGCCTGCAGCGTGGATGGTGCTGTTTCCAGCACGTAGTGCAATCTCGCCCCAGTTGCGACATCACTCGAGCCAACTGATAGAGTCACAGGCCCCGCTGCTCCGCCAAAGGCATCGCTTGTTTTGACAAGCACAGAGCCGGAGCTACCAACGGTTGTTGTGCCCGTACGTAGCTCAATTGAACCGCTTTGGAGGACGTGGTGGGATCTGCGCTTCTGATCAAGACATTTCCGCTGGGCAGTGCCGTACCAGCCCCACTCACGAGCTCGATACGACCACCAATCGTTGCGGTTCCGTCCCCGCCACGCAACAGGATATCACCACCAGTTTTTCCGGTGCCACCGGTTAGCTTAACCTTCCCGCCAGTGCTTGCATCGACAGTCGCACCACCAGCACTTATTTCAACGTTTCCGCCGGTTATATCGTCACCGGACCCTACTGAAAGAATGATCTTGCCAGCACTTCCACCACTAGCGGTCGAGGTTGAGAGTGAAATGGCTCCCGAATTTCCTCCAAGCGAGCGCCCCGTAGAAAGTGTAAGGTTGCCACTAACTTTTCCGGTACCAGAGTCGGCGGTTGTGATCTCAACGTTACCACTCGATGCAACATCTCCACTTCCGCTCCGGATATTCACATCTCCTCCACGCGTTCCAGTTGCAGTTGCAACCCCTGCTGTGATTGATGCGCCACCTCCAAGCTTTCCCAATCCACCCTTGAGTTCCAACAAACCGCCAGTTCCGCCAGTGCTGGCGCCAGAAGTTATGGAGACCCCAGCACCAGCACCTACACCGCCACTAGATCCTGAAGCGAGTGTAATCTTGCCTGATAATCCGGTAGTAGCATCCGACGTTTTAATGTCGACAGCCCCAGCGTTTCCTCCTCCTGTTGGCCTACCTGACGATACCGTGATAGATCCACTTGTCGTCACTGAAGATTCGCTAGCAATGAGCACATTACCACTTCCACCACCTGTACTACCTCCACTCACAATGTCAATGCCACCCCCAACTGTCCCGGTGCCCACACCACCGCGTATGCTCACAGCTCCGCCTGTCTTAGTACCCAGGCCGCTTAGTAGGGTCAACTTCCCGCCTACTCCATCCTCGTTAGTACTGCCTCCGCTGATGAGCTTCAATTCGCCACCGACTGCAGCCTTCCCGCTCCCTACTTGAACAAGAATATTTCCTGCGCCTCCACCTACCGAGTCCCCGGATAGAATCTGAACAGCTCCTGATGGCCCAGTATTAGCAACGCCGTTGGTCCCCCGGATGATAAAGTCATCTTACCGGTGCCGGTGACGCTCGAGTCCGACGACAATATACTAATACTTCCGGTAGTAGCAGAATCACTTGTACCGCTAGAAAGTTGAACACTGCCACCGACATCAGACCCCCGCACCACCAGTAAGCTTCACATTGCCACCGACGGTGCCTCCATCGCCCCCAACAATAGTCACCGCGCCGCCTGAAGCAGATGCATCTGATGTTTTGCCTCCGAATATACTCATTGCACCTCCGTTGGACATGTCACCAACCCCAACACTCAGAATCACCGCGCCTCCGCTTCCACCAGAGGCAGCCGCCGTGCCAATAGTCAGTCGACCAGAGCTACCGTGTTTAGTTGTACCGGATAATAACAACACGGAGCCACTCGATTGTCCTGTGCCGTCTACACTGCCACTGCTGATGGCAACGTCACCACTCGCGGTACCAGAGCCACTCCCGCCACTTGAGACCATGACATCACCGCCTTTTGTGTTGGTGCCTACGCCACCAAGAAGCTCAATTTTCCCGCCAACTGTTGTCCCAGTACCCCTGTAAGTAGTGTCCGGCCACCGATGCCTGCAGCGTGGATGGTGCTGTTTCCAGCACGTAGTGCAATCTCGCCCCCAGTTGCGACATCACTCGAGCCAACTGATAGAGTCACAGGCCCCGCTGCTCCGCCAAAGGCATCGCTTGTTTTGACAAGCACAGAGCCGGAGCTACCAACGGTTGTTGTGCCCGTACGTAGCTCAATTGAACCGCTTTTGGAGGACGTGGTGGGATCTGCGCTTCTGATCAAGACATTTCCGCTGGGCAGTGCCGTACCAGCCCCACTCACGAGCTCGATACGACCACCAATCGTTGCGGTTCCGTCCCCGCCACGCAACAGGATATCACCACCAGTTTTTCCGGTGCCACCGGTTAGCTTAACCTTCCCGCCAGTGCTTGCATCGACGGTCGCACCACCAGCACTAATTTCACCCATTCCACCGGTTATAAAAATATCTCCACCATGCGCCGTGCCGCCACCGCCGACAAGTGAAATAACCCCACCAATACCAGTCTCAAGAGTGTTCTGGCCACCTGTAATAGTCACAGACCCACTGTTCAGATACTTAGAGCTACCTGGAGCAATGTCAACTGATCCTGAAACGCCGTCCGTCGACACACCTGTCAGCAATGAAATCTTCCCACTCCTAAGTGCATCTCCAGTAGACAGCGAGATCCGACCGCTTGTCTGCGCTGAGCCCGACTTGGAGCTCGAGATCAGTACATCGCCGCTCGTCACGCCGGTGCCACCCCGCTCTCAAGAGACACGGTGCCACCTACAACCGATCCCCCTGCGCCTCCAACGAGTTCGACGTTGCCGCCCGTCAAGCCGGGCCCGCCTGAAACAAGCACCAGGCCCCCACGCCCGATGCCGCCATCGATTCGCCAGCCGAAAGCGTGATGCCGCCGCCAGCGCTCTTGCCCCCGGAACCCACCACCACCTGATGTTGCCGCCTTGGCCCGTGGAAGACGCGCCAGACGTCGACACAGACACACCACCGGAGGAGCCGCCAGAGGCGACGCCACTCGACAGCGTCAGGCTACCGCTCGTCTGCCCCGAACCGGAAGCCGCAGACGACACCTCCACGTCGCCACTCGACGCAGTGCTACCCCGCCACTAGAAATGCGGACACTGCCACCCGTTGACTTGTCACCCGCGCCCGCGCCGCCCACCAACGTCAAATCTCCGCCCACAGAACTGCCAGTACCGCCGCGAATCTTCACCACACCGCCTGTGCCGGTGTTCGTCTCCACGTTCGTGATCGCGTCCTTCGTCACGGCACGGCTCGTACCGCCGTCCACCGTCACGACCCCGCCCGTGCTCGAGTCGCCAGAGCCCACGCTCAGCGAGATGGAGCCGCTCGCGCCGCCCGTCGCACCTGAGGTCAGCACTGACACGCTGCCAGAGTTCCCGCCCGACGACGCACCACTCGACAACGTCACAGACCCGCTCACCTTACCCGCGCCCGCGCCGGACTTCGCACTGCCCACGTGTACCGAGCCGCTCGTCGCACTCGAGCCGGAACCGCTCGTGACTACCACATCACCGCCCACGTCTGCAGATTCTACCCCGCCGCTGATCTCCACAACTCCGCCAATCTTCGAGCCCGTACCGCCGAGGAGCGTCACACGCCCGCCAACGCCAGCGACAAGATCTGTGCCGCTGTCACCGCCGCGCACGAGCACGTCACCACCTGTGGCCGTGTCGCCCGAGCCTACCAGCAAGCTGATGTCGCCCGCAGCGCCGCCCGTCGCCGCCGAAGTCGCCACAGCGATGGCTCCAGAGTCACCACCACGCGACTGGCCCGTCGACAACGAGATCTGACCGCTTGTCTGCGCTGAGCCCGACTTGGAGCTCGAGATCAGTACATCGCCGCTCGTCACGCCGGTGCCACCCCGCTCTCGAGAGACACGGTGCCACCTACAACCGATCCCCTGCGCCTCCAACGAGTTCGACGTTGCCGCCCGTCTTGCCGGGCCCGCCTGAAACAAGCACCAGGCCCCCACGCCCGATGCCGCCATCGATTCGCCAGCCGAAAGCGTGATGCCGCCGCCAGCGCTCTTGCCCCGGAACCCACCACCAATCTGATGGTGCCGCCTTGGCCCGTGGAAGACGCGCCAGACGTCGACACAGACACACCACCGGAGGAGCCGCCAGAGGCGACGCCACTCGACAGCGTCAGGCTACCGCTCGTCTGCCCCGAACCGGAAGCCGCAGACGACACCTCCACGTCGCCACTCGACGCAGTGCTACCCCGCCACTAGAAATGCGGACACTGCCACCCGTTGACTTGTCACCCGCGCCCGCGCCGCCCACCAACGTCAAATCTCCGCCCACAGAACTGCCAGTACCGCCGCGAATCTTCACCACACCGCCTGTGCCGGTGTTCGTCTCCACGTTCGTGATCGCGTCCTTCGTCACGGCACGGCTCGTGCCGCCGTCCACCATCACGACCCCACCCGTGCTCGAGTCGCCAGAGCCCACGCTCAGCGAGATGGAGCCGCTCGCGCCGCCCGTCGCACCTGAGGTCAGCACTGACACGCTGCCAGAGTTCCCGCCCGACGACGCACCACTCGACAACGTCACAGACCCGCTCACCTTACCCGCGCCCGCGCCGGACTTCGCACTGCCCACGTGTACCGAGCCGCTCGTCGCACTCGAGCCGGAACCGCTCGTGACTACCACATCACCGCCCACGTCTGCAGATTCTACCCCGCCGCTGATCTCCACAACTCCGCCAATCTTCGAGCCCGTACCGCCGAGGAGCGTCACACGCCCGCCAACGCCAGCGACAAGATCTGTGCCGCTGTCACCGCCGCGCACGAGCACGTCACCACCTGTGGCCGTGTCGCCCGAGCCTACCAGCAAGCTGATGTCGCCCGCAGCGCCGCCCGTCGCCGCCGAAGTCGCCACAGCGATGGCTCCAGAGTCACCACCACGCGACTGGCCCGTCGACAACGAGATCTGACCGCTTGTCTGCGCTGAGCCCGACTTGGAGCTCGAGATCAGCACATCGCCGCTCGTCACACCGGTGCCACCCCGCTCTCAAGAGACACGGTGCCACCTACAACCGATCCCCCTGCGCCTCCAACGAGTTCGACGTTGCCGCCCGTCTTGCCGGGCCCGCCTGAAACAAGCACCAGGCCCCCACGCCCGATGCCGCCATCGATTCGCCAGCCGAAAGCGTGATGCCGCCGCCAGCGCTCTTGCCCCCGGAACCCACCACCAATCTGATGTTGCCGCCTTGGCCCGTGGAAGACGCGCCAGACGTCGACACAGACACACCACCGGAGGAGCCGCCAGAGGCGACGCCACTCGACAGCGTCAGGCTACCGCTCGTCTGCCCCGAACCGGAAGCCGCAGACGACACCTCCACGTCGCCACTCGACGCAGTGCCACCCCGCCACTAGAAATGCGGACACTGCCACCCGTTGACTTGTCACCCGCGCCCGCGCCGCCCACCAACGTCAAATCTCCGCCCACAGAACTGCCAGTACCGCCGCGAATCTTCACCACACCGCCTGTGCCGGTGTTCGTCTCCACGTTCGTGATCGCGTCCTTCGTCACGGCACGGCTCGTGCCGCCGTCCACCGTCACGACCCCACCCGTGCTCGAGTCGCCAGAGCCCACGCTCAGCGAGATGGAGCCGCTCGCGCCGCCCGTCGCACCTGAGGTCAGCACTGACACGCTGCCAGAGTTCCCGCCCGACGACGCACCACTCGACAACGTCACAGACCCGCTCACCTTACCCGCGCCCGCGCCGGACTTCGCACTGCCCACGTGTACCGAGCCGCTCGTCGCACTCGAGCCGGAACCGCTCGTGACTACCACATCACCGCCCACGTCTGCAGATTCTACCCCGCCGCTGATCTCCACAACTCCGCCAATCTTCGAGCCCGTACCGCCGAGGAGCGTCACACGCCCGCCAACGCCAGCGACAAGATCTGTGCCGCTGTCACCGCCGCGCACGAGCACGTCACCACCTGTGGCCGTGTCGCCCGAGCCTACCAGCAAGCTGATGTCGCCCGCAGCGCCGCCCGTCGCCGCCGAAGTCGCCACAGCGATGGCTCCAGAGTCACCACCACGCGACTGGCCCGTCGACAACGAGATCTGACCGCTTGTCTGCGCTGAGCCCGACTTGGAGCTCGAGATCAGCACATCGCCGCTCGTCACGCCGGTGCCACCCCCGCTCTCAAGAGACACGGTGCCACCTACAACCGATCCCCCTGCGCCTCCAACGAGTTCGACGTTGCCGCCCGTCTTGCCGGGCCCGCCTGAAACAAGCACCAGGCCCCCACGCCCGATGCCGCCATCGATTCGCCAGCCGAAAGCGTGATGCCGCCGCCAGCGCTCTTGCCCCGGAACCCACCACCAATCTGATGTTGCCGCCTTGGCCCGTGGAAGACGCGCCAGACGTCGACACAGACACACCACCGGAGGAGCCGCCAGAGGCGACGCCACTCGACAGCGTCAGGCTACCGCTCGTCTGCCCCGAACCGGAAGCCGCAGACGACACCTCCACGTCGCCACTCGACGCAGTGCTACCCCGCCACTAGAAATGCGGACACTGCCACCCGTTGACTTGTCACCCGCGCCCGCGCCGCCCACCAACGTCAAATCTCCGCCCACAGAACTGCCAGTACCGCCGCGAATCTTCACCACACCGCCTGTGCCGGTGTTCGTCTCCACGTTCGTGATCGCGTCCTTCGTCACGGCACGGCTCGTGCCGCCGTCCACCATCACGACCCCACCCGTGCTCGAGTCGCCAGAGCCCACGCTCAGCGAGATGGAGCCGCTCGCGCCGCCCGTCGCACCTGAGGTCAGCACTGACACGCTGCCAGAGTTCCCGCCCGACGACGCACCACTCGACAACGTCACAGACCCGCTCACCTTACCCGCGCCCGCGCCGGACTTCGCACTGCCCACGTGTACCGAGCCGCTCGTCGCACTCGAGCCGGAACCGCTCGTGACTACCACATCACCGCCCACGTCTGCAGATTCTACCCCGCCGCTGATCTCCACAACTCCGCCAATCTTCGAGCCCGTACCGCCGAGGAGCGTCACACGCCCGCCAACGCCAGCGACAAGATCTGTGCCGCTGTCACCGCCGCGCACGAGCACGTCACCACCTGTGGCCGTGTCGCCCGAGCCTACCAGCAAGCTGATGTCGCCCGCAGCGCCGCCCGTCGCCGCCGAAGTCGCCACAGCGATGGCTCCAGAGTCACCACCACGCGACTGGCCCGTCGACAACGAGATCTGACCGCTTGTCTGCGCTGAGCCCGACTTGGAGCTCGAGATCAGCACATCGCCGCTCGTCACGCCGGTGCCACCCCCGCTCTCAAGAGACACGGTGCCACCTACAACCGATCCCCTGCGCCTCCAACGAGTTCGACGTTGCCGCCCGTCTTGCCGGGCCCGCCTGAAACAAGCACCAGGCCCCCACGCCCGATGCCGCCATCGATTCGCCAGCCGAAAGCGTGATGCCGCCGCCAGCGCTCTTGCCCCCGGAACCCACCACCAATCTGATGTTGCCGCCTTGGCCCGTGGAAGACGCGCCAGACGTCGACACAGACACACCACCGGAGGAGCCGCCAGAGGCGACGCCACTCGACAGCGTCAGGCTACCGCTCGTCTGCCCCGAACCGGAAGCCGCAGACGACACCTCCACGTCGCCACTCGACGCAGTGCTACCCCGCCACTAGAAATGCGGACACTGCCACCCGTTGACTTGTCACCCGCGCCCGCGCCGCCCACCAACGTCAAATCTCCGCCCACAGAACTGCCAGTACCGCCGCGAATCTTCACCACACCGCCTGTGCCGGTGTTCGTCTCCACGTTCGTGATCGCGTCCTTCGTCACGGCACGGCTCGTGCCGCCGTCCACCATCACGACCCCACCCGTGCTCGAGTCGCCAGAGCCCACGCTCAGCGAGATGGAGCCGCTCGCGCCGCCCGTCGCACCTGAGGTCAGCACTGACACGCTGCCAGAGTTCCCGCCCGACGACGCACCACTCGACAACGTCACAGACCCGCTCACCTTACCCGCGCCCGCGCCGGACTTCGCACTGCCCACGTGTACCGAGCCGCTCGTCGCACTCGAGCCGGAACCGCTCGTGACTACCACATCACCGCCCACGTCTGCAGATTCTACCCCGCCGCTGATCTCCACAACTCCGCCAATCTTCGAGCCCGTACCGCCGAGGAGCGTCACACGCCCGCCAACGCCAGCGACAAGATCTGTGCCGCTGTCACCGCCGCGCACGAGCACGTCACCACCTGTGGCCGTGTCGCCCGAGCCTACCAGCAAGCTGACGTCGCCCGCAGCGCCGCCCGTCGCCGCCGAAGTCGCCACAGCGATGGCTCCAGAGTCACCACCACGCGACTGGCCCGTCGACAACGAGATCTGACCGCTTGTCTGCGCTGAGCCCGACTTGGAGCTCGAGATCAGCACATCGCCGCTCGTCACGCCGGTGCCACCCCCGCTCTCAAGAGACACGGTGCCACCTACAACCGATCCCCTGCGCCTCCAACGAGTTCGACGTTGCCGCCCGTCTTGCCGGGCCCGCCTGAAACAAGCACCAGGCCCCCACGCCCGATGCCGCCATCGATTCGCCAGCCGAAAGCGTGATGCCGCCGCCAGCGCTCTTGCCCCGGAACCCACCACCAATCTGATGTTGCCGCCTTGGCCCGTGGAAGACGCGCCAGACGTCGACACAGACACACCACCGGAGGAGCCGCCAGAGGCGACGCCACTCGACAGCGTCAGGCTACCGCTCGTCTGCCCCGAACCGGAAGCCGCAGACGACACCTCCACGTCGCCACTCGACGCAGTGCTACCCCGCCACTAGAAATGCGGACACTGCCACCCGTTGACTTGTCACCCGCGCCCGCGCCGCCCACCAACGTCAAATCTCCGCCCACAGAACTGCCAGTACCGCCGCGAATCTTCACCACACCGCCTGTGCCGGTGTTCGTCTCCACGTTCGTGATCGCGTCCTTCGTCACGGCACGGCTCGTGCCGCCGTCCACCGTCACGACCCCGCCCGTGCTCGAGTCGCCAGAGCCCACGCTCAGCGAGATGGAGCCGCTCGCGCCGCCCGTCGCACCTGAGGTCAGCACTGACACGCTGCCAGAGTTCCCGCCCGACGACGCACCACTCGACAACGTCACAGACCCGCTCACCTTACCCGCGCCCGCGCCGGACTTCGCACTGCCCACGTGTACCGAGCCGCTCGTCGCACTCGAGCCGGAACCGCTCGTGACTACCACATCACCGCCCACGTCTGCAGATTCTACCCCGCCGCTGATCTCCACAACTCCGCCAATCTTCGAGCCCGTACCGCCGAGGAGCGTCACACGCCCGCCAACGCCAGCGACAAGATCTGTGCCGCTGTCACCGCCGCGCACGAGCACGTCACCACCTGTGGCCGAGTCGCCCGAGCCTACCAGCAAGCTGACGTCGCCCGCAGCGCCGCCCGTCGCCGCCGAAGTCGCCACAGCGATGGCTCCAGAGTCACCACCACGCGACTGGCCCGTCGACAACGAGATCTGACCGCTTGTCTGCGCTGAGCCCGACTTGGAGCTCGAGATCAGCACATCGCCGCTCGTCACGCCGGTGCCACCCCGCTCTCAAGAGACACGGTGCCACCTACAACCGATCCCCTGCGCCTCCAACGAGTTCGACGTTGCCGCCCGTCTTGCCGGGCCCGCCTGAAACAAGCACCAGGCCCCCACGCCCGATGCCGCCATCGATTCGCCAGCCGAAAGCGTGATGCCGCCGCCAGCGCTCTTGCCCCGGAACCCACCACCAATCTGATGTTGCCGCCTTGGCCCGTGGAAGACGCGCCAGACGTCGACACAGACACACCACCGGAGGAGCCGCCAGAGGCGACGCCACTCGACAGCGTCAGGCTACCGCTCGTCTGCCCCGAACCGGAAGCCGCAGACGACACCTCCACGTCGCCACTCGACGCAGTGCTACCCCGCCACTAGAAATGCGGACACTGCCACCCGTTGACTTGTCACCCGCGCCCGCGCCGCCCACCAACGTCAAATCTCCGCCCACAGAACTGCCAGTACCGCCGCGAATCTTCACCACACCGCCTGTGCCGGTGTTCGTCTCCACGTTCGTGATCGCGTCCTTCGTCACGGCACGGCTCGTACCGCCGTCCACCGTCACGACCCCGCCCGTGCTCGAGTCGCCAGAGCCCACGCTCAGCGAGATGGAGCCGCTCGCGCCGCCCGTCGCACCTGAGGTCAGCACTGACACGCTGCCAGAGTTCCCGCCCGACGACGCACCACTCGACAACGTCACAGACCCGCTCACCTTACCCGCGCCCGCGCCGGACTTCGCACTGCCCACGTGTACCGAGCCGCTCGTCGCACTCGAGCCGGAACCGCTCGTGACTACCACATCACCGCCCACGTCTGCAGATTCTACCCCGCCGCTGATCTCCACAACTCCGCCAATCTTCGAGCCCGTACCGCCGAGGAGCGTCACACGCCCGCCAACGCCAGCGACAAGATCTGTGCCGCTGTCACCGCCGCGCACGAGCACGTCACCACCTGTGGCCGAGTCGCCCGAGCCTACCAGCAAGCTGACGTCGCCCGCAGCGCCGCCCGTCGCCGCCGAAGTCGCCACAGCGATGGCTCCAGAGTCACCACCACGCGACTGGCCCGTCGACAACGAGATCTGACCGCTTGTCTGCGCTGAGCCCGACTTGGAGCTCGAGATCAGCACATCGCCGCTCGTCACACCGGTGCCACCCCGCTCTCAAGAGACACGGTGCCACCTACAACCGATCCCCCTGCGCCTCCAACGAGTTCGACGTTGCCGCCCGTCTTGCCGGGCCCGCCTGAAACAAGCACCAGGCCCCCACGCCCGATGCCGCCATCGATTCGCCAGCCGAAAGCGTGATGCCGCCGCCAGCGCTCTTGCCCCGGAACCCACCACCAATCTGATGTTGCCGCCTTGGCCCGTGGAAGACGCGCCAGACGTCGACACAGACACACCACCGGAGGAGCCGCCAGAGGCGACGCCACTCGACAGCGTCAGGCTACCGCTCGTCTGCCCCGAACCGGAAGCCGCAGACGACACCTCCACGTCGCCACTCGACGCAGTGCTACCCCGCCACTAGAAATGCGGACACTGCCACCCGTTGACTTGTCACCCGCGCCCGCGCCGCCCACCAACGTCAAATCTCCGCCCACAGAACTGCCAGTACCGCCGCGAATCTTCACCACACCGCCTGTGCCGGTGTTCGTCTCCACGTTCGTGATCGCGTCCTTCGTCACGGCACGGCTCGTACCGCCGTCCACCGTCACGACCCCGCCCGTGCTCGAGTCGCCAGAGCCCACGCTCAGCGAGATGGAGCCGCTCGCGCCGCCCGTCGCACCTGAGGTCAGCACTGACACGCTGCCAGAGTTCCCGCCCGACGACGCACCACTCGACAACGTCACAGACCCGCTCACCTTACCCGCGCCCGCGCCGGACTTCGCACTGCCCACGTGTACCGAGCCGCTCGTCGCACTCGAGCCGGAACCGCTCGTGACTACCACATCACCGCCCACGTCTGCAGATTCTACCCCGCCGCTGATCTCCACAACTCCGCCAATCTTCGAGCCCGTACCGCCGAGGAGCGTCACACGCCCGCCAACGCCAGCGACAAGATCTGTGCCGCTGTCACCGCCGCGCACGAGCACGTCACCACCTGTGGCCGAGTCGCCCGAGCCTACCAGCAAGCTGACGTCGCCCGCAGCGCCGCCCGTCGCCGCCGAAGTCGCCACAGCGATGGCTCCAGAGTCACCACCACGCGACTGGCCCGTCGACAACGAGATCTGACCGCTTGTCTGCGCTGAGCCCGACTTGGAGCTCGAGATCAGCACATCGCCGCTCGTCACACCGGTGCCACCCCCGCTCTCGAGAGACACGGTGCCACCTACAACCGATCCCCTGCGCCTCCAACGAGTTCGACGTTGCCGCCCGTCTTGCCGGGCCCGCCTGAAACAAGCACCAGGCCCCCACGCCCGATGCCGCCATCGATTCGCCAGCCGAAAGCGTGATGCCGCCGCCAGCGCTCTTGCCCCCGGAACCCACCACCAATCTGATGTTGCCGCCTTGGCCCGTGGAAGACGCGCCAGACGTCGACACAGACACACCACCGGAGGAGCCGCCAGAGGCGACGCCACTCGACAGCGTCAGGCTACCGCTCGTCTGCCCCGAACCGGAAGCCGCAGACGACACCTCCACGTCGCCACTCGACGCAGTGCTACCCCGCCACTAGAAATGCGGACACTGCCACCCGTTGACTTGTCACCCGCGCCCGCGCCGCCCACCAACGTCAAATCTCCGCCCACAGAACTGCCAGTACCGCCGCGAATCTTCACCACACCGCCTGTGCCGGTGTTCGTCTCCACGTTCGTGATCGCGTCCTTCGTCACGGCACGGCTCGTACCGCCGTCCACCGTCACGACCCCGCCCGTGCTCGAGTCGCCAGAGCCCACGCTCAGCGAGATGGAGCCGCTCGCGCCGCCCGTCGCACCTGAGGTCAGCACTGACACGCTGCCAGAGTTCCCGCCCGACGACGCACCACTCGACAACGTCACAGACCCGCTCACCTTACCCGCGCCCGCGCCGGACTTCGCACTGCCCACGTGTACCGAGCCGCTCGTCGCACTCGAGCCGGAACCGCTCGTGACTACCACATCACCGCCCACGTCTGCAGATTCTACCCCGCCGCTGATCTCCACAACTCCGCCAATCTTCGAGCCCGTACCGCCGAGGAGCGTCACACGCCCGCCAACGCCAGCGACAAGATCTGTGCCGCTGTCACCGCCGCGCACGAGCACGTCACCACCTGTGGCCGAGTCGCCCGAGCCTACCAGCAAGCTGACGTCGCCCGCAGCGCCGCCCGTCGCCGCCGAAGTCGCCACAGCGATGGCTCCAGAGTCACCACCACGCGACTGGCCCGTCGACAACGAGATCTGACCGCTTGTCTGCGCTGAGCCCGACTTGGAGCTCGAGATCAGCACATCGCCGCTCGTCACACCGGTGCCACCCCGCTCTCAAGAGACACGGTGCCACCTACAACCGATCCCCTGCGCCTCCAACGAGTTCGACGTTGCCGCCCGTCTTGCCGGGCCCGCCTGAAACAAGCACCAGGCCCCCACGCCCGATGCCGCCATCGATTCGCCAGCCGAAAGCGTGATGCCGCCGCCAGCGCTCTTGCCCCGGAACCCACCACCAATCTGATGTTGCCGCCTTGGCCCGTGGAAGACGCGCCAGACGTCGACACAGACACACCACCGGAGGAGCCGCCAGAGGCGACGCCACTCGACAGCGTCAGGCTACCGCTCGTCTGCCCCGAACCGGAAGCCGCAGACGACACCTCCACGTCGCCACTCGACGCAGTGCTACCCCGCCACTAGAAATGCGGACACTGCCACCCGTTGACTTGTCACCCGCGCCCGCGCCGCCCACCAACGTCAAATCTCCGCCCACAGAACTGCCAGTACCGCCGCGAATCTTCACCACACCGCCTGTGCCGGTGTTCGTCTCCACGTTCGTGATCGCGTCCTTCGTCACGGCACGGCTCGTACCGCCGTCCACCGTCACGACCCCGCCCGTGCTCGAGTCGCCAGAGCCCACGCTCAGCGAGATGGAGCCGCTCGCGCCGCCCGTCGCACCTGAGGTCAGCACTGACACGCTGCCAGAGTTCCCGCCCGACGACGCACCACTCGACAACGTCACAGACCCGCTCACCTTACCCGCGCCCGCGCCGGACTTCGCACTGCCCACGTGTACCGAGCCGCTCGTCGCACTCGAGCCGGAACCGCTCGTGACTACCACATCACCGCCCACGTCTGCAGATTCTACCCCGCCGCTGATCTCCACAACTCCGCCAATCTTCGAGCCCGTACCGCCGAGGAGCGTCACACGCCCGCCAACGCCAGCGACAAGATCTGTGCCGCTGTCACCGCCGCGCACGAGCACGTCACCACCTGTGGCCGAGTCGCCCGAGCCTACCAGCAAGCTGACGTCGCCCGCAGCGCCGCCCGTCGCCGCCGAAGTCGCCACAGCGATGGCTCCAGAGTCACCACCACGCGACTGGCCCGTCGACAACGAGATCTGACCGCTTGTCTGCGCTGAGCCCGACTTGGAGCTCGAGATCAGCACATCGCCGCTCGTCACACCGGTGCCACCCCGCTCTCAAGAGACACGGTGCCACCTACAACCGATCCCCTGCGCCTCCAACGAGTTCGACGTTGCCGCCCGTCTTGCCGGGCCCGCCTGAAACAAGCACCAGGCCCCCACGCCCGATGCCGCCATCGATTCGCCAGCCGAAAGCGTGATGCCGCCGCCAGCGCTCTTGCCCCGGAACCCACCACCAATCTGATGTTGCCGCCTTGGCCCGTGGAAGACGCGCCAGACGTCGACACAGACACACCACCGGAGGAGCCGCCAGAGGCGACGCCACTCGACAGCGTCAGGCTACCGCTCGTCTGCCCCGAACCGGAAGCCGCAGACGACACCTCCACGTCGCCACTCGACGCAGTGCTACCCCGCCACTAGAAATGCGGACACTGCCACCCGTTGACTTGTCACCCGCGCCCGCGCCGCCCACCAACGTCAAATCTCCGCCCACAGAACTGCCAGTACCGCCGCGAATCTTCACCACACCGCCTGTGCCGGTGTTCGTCTCCACGTTCGTGATCGCGTCCTTCGTCACGGCACGGCTCGTACCGCCGTCCACCGTCACGACCCCGCCCGTGCTCGAGTCGCCAGAGCCCACGCTCAGCGAGATGGAGCCGCTCGCGCCGCCCGTCGCACCTGAGGTCAGCACTGACACGCTGCCAGAGTTCCCGCCCGACGACGCACCACTCGACAACGTCACAGACCCGCTCACCTTACCCGCGCCCGCGCCGGACTTCGCACTGCCCACGTGTACCGAGCCGCTCGTCGCACTCGAGCCGGAACCGCTCGTGACTACCACATCACCGCCCACGTCTGCAGATTCTACCCCGCCGCTGATCTCCACAACTCCGCCAATCTTCGAGCCCGTACCGCCGAGGAGCGTCACACGCCCGCCAACGCCAGCGACAAGATCTGTGCCGCTGTCACCGCCGCGCACGAGCACGTCACCACCTGTGGCCGAGTCGCCCGAGCCTACCAGCAAGCTGACGTCGCCCGCAGCGCCGCCCGTCGCCGCCGAAGTCGCCACAGCGATGGCTCCAGAGTCACCACCACGCGACTGGCCCGTCGACAACGAGATCTGACCGCTTGTCTGCGCTGAGCCCGACTTGGAGCTCGAGATCAGCACATCGCCGCTCGTCACACCGGTGCCACCCCGCTCTCGAGAGACACGGTGCCACCTACAACCGATCCCCCTGCGCCTCCAACGAGTTCGACGTTGCCGCCCGTCTTGCCGGGCCCGCCTGAAACAAGCACCAGGCCCCCACGCCCGATGCCGCCATCGATTCGCCAGCCGAAAGCGTGATGCCGCCGCCAGCGCTCTTGCCCCGGAACCCACCACCAATCTGATGTTGCCGCCTTGGCCCGTGGAAGACGCGCCAGACGTCGACACAGACACACCACCGGAGGAGCCGCCAGAGGCGACGCCACTCGACAGCGTCAGGCTACCGCTCGTCTGCCCCGAACCGGAAGCCGCAGACGACACCTCCACGTCGCCACTCGACGCAGTGCTACCCCGCCACTAGAAATGCGGACACTGCCACCCGTTGACTTGTCACCCGCGCCCGCGCCGCCCACCAACGTCAAATCTCCGCCCACAGAACTGCCAGTACCGCCGCGAATCTTCACCACACCGCCTGTGCCGGTGTTCGTCTCCACGTTCGTGATCGCGTCCTTCGTCACGGCACGGCTCGTACCGCCGTCCACCGTCACGACCCCGCCCGTGCTCGAGTCGCCAGAGCCCACGCTCAGCGAGATGGAGCCGCTCGCGCCGCCCGTCGCACCTGAGGTCAGCACTGACACGCTGCCAGAGTTCCCGCCCGACGACGCACCACTCGACAACGTCACAGACCCGCTCACCTTACCCGCGCCCGCGCCGGACTTCGCACTGCCCACGTGTACCGAGCCGCTCGTCGCACTCGAGCCGGAACCGCTCGTGACTACCACATCACCGCCCACGTCTGCAGATTCTACCCCGCCGCTGATCTCCACAACTCCGCCAATCTTCGAGCCCGTACCGCCGAGGAGCGTCACACGCCCGCCAACGCCAGCGACAAGATCTGTGCCGCTGTCACCGCCGCGCACGAGCACGTCACCACCTGTGGCCGAGTCGCCCGAGCCTACCAGCAAGCTGACGTCGCCCGCAGCGCCGCCCGTCGCCGCCGAAGTCGCCACAGCGATGGCTCCAGAGTCACCACCACGCGACTGGCCCGTCGACAACGAGATCTGACCGCTTGTCTGCGCTGAGCCCGACTTGGAGCTCGAGATCAGCACATCGCCGCTCGTCACACCGGTGCCACCCCGCTCTCAAGAGACACGGTGCCACCTACAACCGATCCCCTGCGCCTCCAACGAGTTCGACGTTGCCGCCCGTCTTGCCGGGCCCGCCTGAAACAAGCACCAGGCCCCCACGCCCGATGCCGCCATCGATTCGCCAGCCGAAAGCGTGATGCCGCCGCCAGCGCTCTTGCCCCGGAACCCACCACCAATCTGATGTTGCCGCCTTGGCCCGTGGAAGACGCGCCAGACGTCGACACAGACACACCACCGGAGGAGCCGCCAGAGGCGACGCCACTCGACAGCGTCAGGCTACCGCTCGTCTGCCCCGAACCGGAAGCCGCAGACGACACCTCCACGTCGCCACTCGACGCAGTGCTACCCCGCCACTAGAAATGCGGACACTGCCACCCGTTGACTTGTCACCCGCGCCCGCGCCGCCCACCAACGTCAAATCTCCGCCCACAGAACTGCCAGTACCGCCGCGAATCTTCACCACACCGCCTGTGCCGGTGTTCGTCTCCACGTTCGTGATCGCGTCCTTCGTCACGGCACGGCTCGTACCGCCGTCCACCGTCACGACCCCGCCCGTGCTCGAGTCGCCAGAGCCCACGCTCAGCGAGATGGAGCCGCTCGCGCCGCCCGTCGCACCTGAGGTCAGCACTGACACGCTGCCAGAGTTCCCGCCCGACGACGCACCACTCGACAACGTCACAGACCCGCTCACCTTACCCGCGCCCGCGCCGGACTTCGCACTGCCCACGTGTACCGAGCCGCTCGTCGCACTCGAGCCGGAACCGCTCGTGACTACCACATCACCGCCCACGTCTGCAGATTCTACCCCGCCGCTGATCTCCACAACTCCGCCAATCTTCGAGCCCGTACCGCCGAGGAGCGTCACACGCCCGCCAACGCCAGCGACAAGATCTGTGCCGCTGTCACCGCCGCGCACGAGCACGTCACCACCTGTGGCCGAGTCGCCCGAGCCTACCAGCAAGCTGACGTCGCCCGCAGCGCCGCCCGTCGCCGCCGAAGTCGCCACAGCGATGGCTCCAGAGTCACCACCACGCGACTGGCCCGTCGACAACGAGATCTGACCGCTTGTCTGCGCTGAGCCCGACTTGGAGCTCGAGATCAGCACATCGCCGCTCGTCACACCGGTGCCACCCCGCTCTCAAGAGACACGGTGCCACCTACAACCGATCCCCTGCGCCTCCAACGAGTTCGACGTTGCCGCCCGTCTTGCCGGGCCCGCCTGAAACAAGCACCAGGCCCCCACGCCCGATGCCGCCATCGATTCGCCAGCCGAAAGCGTGATGCCGCCGCCAGCGCTCTTGCCCCGGAACCCACCACCAATCTGATGTTGCCGCCTTGGCCCGTGGAAGACGCGCCAGACGTCGACACAGACACACCACCGGAGGAGCCGCCAGAGGCGACGCCACTCGACAGCGTCAGGCTACCGCTCGTCTGCCCCGAACCGGAAGCCGCAGACGACACCTCCACGTCGCCACTCGACGCAGTGCTACCCCGCCACTAGAAATGCGGACACTGCCACCCGTTGACTTGTCACCCGCGCCCGCGCCGCCCACCAACGTCAAATCTCCGCCCACAGAACTGCCAGTACCGCCGCGAATCTTCACCACACCGCCTGTGCCGGTGTTCGTCTCCACGTTCGTGATCGCGTCCTTCGTCACGGCACGGCTCGTACCGCCGTCCACCGTCACGACCCCGCCCGTGCTCGAGTCGCCAGAGCCCACGCTCAGCGAGATGGAGCCGCTCGCGCCGCCCGTCGCACCTGAGGTCAGCACTGACACGCTGCCAGAGTTCCCGCCCGACGACGCACCACTCGACAACGTCACAGACCCGCTCACCTTACCCGCGCCCGCGCCGGACTTCGCACTGCCCACGTGTACCGAGCCGCTCGTCGCACTCGAGCCGGAACCGCTCGTGACTACCACATCACCGCCCACGTCTGCAGATTCTACCCCGCCGCTGATCTCCACAACTCCGCCAATCTTCGAGCCCGTACCGCCGAGGAGCGTCACACGCCCGCCAACGCCAGCGACAAGATCTGTGCCGCTGTCACCGCCGCGCACGAGCACGTCACCACCTGTGGCCGAGTCGCCCGAGCCTACCAGCAAGCTGACGTCGCCCGCAGCGCCGCCCGTCGCCGCCGAAGTCGCCACAGCGATGGCTCCAGAGTCACCACCACGCGACTGGCCCGTCGACAACGAGATCTGACCGCTTGTCTGCGCTGAGCCCGACTTGGAGCTCGAGATCAGCACATCGCCGCTCGTCACACCGGTGCCACCCCGCTCTCAAGAGACACGGTGCCACCTACAACCGATCCCCTGCGCCTCCAACGAGTTCGACGTTGCCGCCCGTCTTGCCGGGCCCGCCTGAAACAAGCACCAGGCCCCCACGCCCGATGCCGCCATCGATTCGCCAGCCGAAAGCGTGATGCCGCCGCCAGCGCTCTTGCCCCGGAACCCACCACCAATCTGATGTTGCCGCCTTGGCCCGTGGAAGACGCGCCAGACGTCGACACAGACACACCACCGGAGGAGCCGCCAGAGGCGACGCCACTCGACAGCGTCAGGCTACCGCTCGTCTGCCCCGAACCGGAAGCCGCAGACGACACCTCCACGTCGCCACTCGACGCAGTGCTACCCCGCCACTAGAAATGCGGACACTGCCACCCGTTGACTTGTCACCCGCGCCCGCGCCGCCCACCAACGTCAAATCTCCGCCCACAGAACTGCCAGTACCGCCGCGAATCTTCACCACACCGCCTGTGCCGGTGTTCGTCTCCACGTTCGTGATCGCGTCCTTCGTCACGGCACGGCTCGTACCGCCGTCCACCGTCACGACCCCGCCCGTGCTCGAGTCGCCAGAGCCCACGCTCAGCGAGATGGAGCCGCTCGCGCCGCCCGTCGCACCTGAGGTCAGCACTGACACGCTGCCAGAGTTCCCGCCCGACGACGCACCACTCGACAACGTCACAGACCCGCTCACCTTACCCGCGCCCGCGCCGGACTTCGCACTGCCCACGTGTACCGAGCCGCTCGTCGCACTCGAGCCGGAACCGCTCGTGACTACCACATCACCGCCCACGTCTGCAGATTCTACCCCGCCGCTGATCTCCACAACTCCGCCAATCTTCGAGCCCGTACCGCCGAGGAGCGTCACACGCCCGCCAACGCCAGCGACAAGATCTGTGCCGCTGTCACCGCCGCGCACGAGCACGTCACCACCTGTGGCCGAGTCGCCCGAGCCTACCAGCAAGCTGACGTCGCCCGCAGCGCCGCCCGTCGCCGCCGAAGTCGCCACAGCGATGGCTCCAGAGTCACCACCACGCGACTGGCCCGTCGACAACGAGATCTGACCGCTTGTCTGCGCTGAGCCCGACTTGGAGCTCGAGATCAGCACATCGCCGCTCGTCACACCGGTGCCACCCCGCTCTCAAGAGACACGGTGCCACCTACAACCGATCCCCCTGCGCCTCCAACGAGTTCGACGTTGCCGCCCGTCTTGCCGGGCCCGCCTGAAACAAGCACCAGGCCCCCACGCCCGATGCCGCCATCGATTCGCCAGCCGAAAGCGTGATGCCGCCGCCAGCGCTCTTGCCCCGGAACCCACCACCAATCTGATGTTGCCGCCTTGGCCCGTGGAAGACGCGCCAGACGTCGACACAGACACACCACCGGAGGAGCCGCCAGAGGCGACGCCACTCGACAGCGTCAGGCTACCGCTCGTCTGCCCCGAACCGGAAGCCGCAGACGACACCTCCACGTCGCCACTCGACGCAGTGCTACCCCGCCACTAGAAATGCGGACACTGCCACCCGTTGACTTGTCACCCGCGCCCGCGCCGCCCACCAACGTCAAATCTCCGCCCACAGAACTGCCAGTACCGCCGCGAATCTTCACCACACCGCCTGTGCCGGTGTTCGTCTCCACGTTCGTGATCGCGTCCTTCGTCACGGCACGGCTCGTACCGCCGTCCACCGTCACGACCCCGCCCGTGCTCGAGTCGCCAGAGCCCACGCTCAGCGAGATGGAGCCGCTCGCGCCGCCCGTCGCACCTGAGGTCAGCACTGACACGCTGCCAGAGTTCCCGCCCGACGACGCACCACTCGACAACGTCACAGACCCGCTCACCTTACCCGCGCCCGCGCCGGACTTCGCACTGCCCACGTGTACCGAGCCGCTCGTCGCACTCGAGCCGGAACCGCTCGTGACTACCACATCACCGCCCACGTCTGCAGATTCTACCCCGCCGCTGATCTCCACAACTCCGCCAATCTTCGAGCCCGTACCGCCGAGGAGCGTCACACGCCCGCCAACGCCAGCGACAAGATCTGTGCCGCTGTCACCGCCGCGCACGAGCACGTCACCACCTGTGGCCGAGTCGCCCGAGCCTACCAGCAAGCTGACGTCGCCCGCAGCGCCGCCCGTCGCCGCCGAAGTCGCCACAGCGATGGCTCCAGAGTCACCACCACGCGACTGGCCCGTCGACAACGAGATCTGACCGCTTGTCTGCGCTGAGCCCGACTTGGAGCTCGAGATCAGCACATCGCCGCTCGTCACACCGGTGCCACCCCGCTCTCAAGAGACACGGTGCCACCTACAACCGATCCCCTGCGCCTCCAACGAGTTCGACGTTGCCGCCCGTCTTGCCGGGCCCGCCTGAAACAAGCACCAGGCCCCCACGCCCGATGCCGCCATCGATTCGCCAGCCGAAAGCGTGATGCCGCCGCCAGCGCTCTTGCCCCGGAACCCACCACCAATCTGATGTTGCCGCCTTGGCCCGTGGAAGACGCGCCAGACGTCGACACAGACACACCACCGGAGGAGCCGCCAGAGGCGACGCCACTCGACAGCGTCAGGCTACCGCTCGTCTGCCCCGAACCGGAAGCCGCAGACGACACCTCCACGTCGCCACTCGACGCAGTGCTACCCCGCCACTAGAAATGCGGACACTGCCACCCGTTGACTTGTCACCCGCGCCCGCGCCGCCCACCAACGTCAAATCTCCGCCCACAGAACTGCCAGTACCGCCGCGAATCTTCACCACACCGCCTGTGCCGGTGTTCGTCTCCACGTTCGTGATCGCGTCCTTCGTCACGGCACGGCTCGTACCGCCGTCCACCGTCACGACCCCGCCCGTGCTCGAGTCGCCAGAGCCCACGCTCAGCGAGATGGAGCCGCTCGCGCCGCCCGTCGCACCTGAGGTCAGCACTGACACGCTGCCAGAGTTCCCGCCCGACGACGCACCACTCGACAACGTCACAGACCCGCTCACCTTACCCGCGCCCGCGCCGGACTTCGCACTGCCCACGTGTACCGAGCCGCTCGTCGCACTCGAGCCGGAACCGCTCGTGACTACCACATCACCGCCCACGTCTGCAGATTCTACCCCGCCGCTGATCTCCACAACTCCGCCAATCTTCGAGCCCGTACCGCCGAGGAGCGTCACACGCCCGCCAACGCCAGCGACAAGATCTGTGCCGCTGTCACCGCCGCGCACGAGCACGTCACCACCTGTGGCCGAGTCGCCCGAGCCTACCAGCAAGCTGACGTCGCCCGCAGCGCCGCCCGTCGCCGCCGAAGTCGCCACAGCGATGGCTCCAGAGTCACCACCACGCGACTGGCCCGTCGACAACGAGATCTGACCGCTTGTCTGCGCTGAGCCCGACTTGGAGCTCGAGATCAGCACATCGCCGCTCGTCACACCGGTGCCACCCCCGCTCTCGAGACACGGTGCCACCTACAACCGATCCCCTGCGCCTCCAACGAGTTCGACGTTGCCGCCCGTCTTGCCGGGCCCGCCTGAAACAAGCACCAGGCCCCCACGCCCGATGCCGCCATCGATTCGCCAGCCGAAAGCGTGATGCCGCCGCCAGCGCTCTTGCCCCGGAACCCACCACCAATCTGATGTTGCCGCCTTGGCCCGTGGAAGACGCGCCAGACGTCGACACAGACACACCACCGGAGGAGCCGCCAGAGGCGACGCCACTCGACAGCGTCAGGCTACCGCTCGTCTGCCCCGAACCGGAAGCCGCAGACGACACCTCCACGTCGCCACTCGACGCAGTGCTACCCCGCCACTAGAAATGCGGACACTGCCACCCGTTGACTTGTCACCCGCGCCCGCGCCGCCCACCAACGTCAAATCTCCGCCCACAGAACTGCCAGTACCGCCGCGAATCTTCACCACACCGCCTGTGCCGGTGTTCGTCTCCACGTTCGTGATCGCGTCCTTCGTCACGGCACGGCTCGTACCGCCGTCCACCGTCACGACCCCGCCCGTGCTCGAGTCGCCAGAGCCCACGCTCAGCGAGATGGAGCCGCTCGCGCCGCCCGTCGCACCTGAGGTCAGCACTGACACGCTGCCAGAGTTCCCGCCCGACGACGCACCACTCGACAACGTCACAGACCCGCTCACCTTACCCGCGCCCGCGCCGGACTTCGCACTGCCCACGTGTACCGAGCCGCTCGTCGCACTCGAGCCGGAACCGCTCGTGACTACCACATCACCGCCCACGTCTGCAGATTCTACCCCGCCGCTGATCTCCACAACTCCGCCAATCTTCGAGCCCGTACCGCCGAGGAGCGTCACACGCCCGCCAACGCCAGCGACAAGATCTGTGCCGCTGTCACCGCCGCGCACGAGCACGTCACCACCTGTGGCCGAGTCGCCCGAGCCTACCAGCAAGCTGACGTCGCCCGCAGCGCCGCCCGTCGCCGCCGAAGTCGCCACAGCGATGGCTCCAGAGTCACCACCACGCGACTGGCCCGTCGACAACGAGATCTGACCGCTTGTCTGCGCTGAGCCCGACTTGGAGCTCGAGATCAGCACATCGCCGCTCGTCACACCGGTGCCACCCCCGCTCTCGAGACACGGTGCCACCTACAACCGATCCCCTGCGCCTCCAACGAGTTCGACGTTGCCGCCCGTCTTGCCGGGCCCGCCTGAAACAAGCACCAGGCCCCCACGCCCGATGCCGCCATCGATTCGCCAGCCGAAAGCGTGATGCCGCCGCCAGCGCTCTTGCCCCGGAACCCACCACCAATCTGATGTTGCCGCCTTGGCCCGTGGAAGACGCGCCAGACGTCGACACAGACACACCACCGGAGGAGCCGCCAGAGGCGACGCCACTCGACAGCGTCAGGCTACCGCTCGTCTGCCCCGAACCGGAAGCCGCAGACGACACCTCCACGTCGCCACTCGACGCAGTGCTACCCCGCCACTAGAAATGCGGACACTGCCACCCGTTGACTTGTCACCCGCGCCCGCGCCGCCCACCAACGTCAAATCTCCGCCCACAGAACTGCCAGTACCGCCGCGAATCTTCACCACACCGCCTGTGCCGGTGTTCGTCTCCACGTTCGTGATCGCGTCCTTCGTCACGGCACGGCTCGTACCGCCGTCCACCGTCACGACCCCGCCCGTGCTCGAGTCGCCAGAGCCCACGCTCAGCGAGATGGAGCCGCTCGCGCCGCCCGTCGCACCTGAGGTCAGCACTGACACGCTGCCAGAGTTCCCGCCCGACGACGCACCACTCGACAACGTCACAGACCCGCTCACCTTACCCGCGCCCGCGCCGGACTTCGCACTGCCCACGTGTACCGAGCCGCTCGTCGCACTCGAGCCGGAACCGCTCGTGACTACCACATCACCGCCCACGTCTGCAGATTCTACCCCGCCGCTGATCTCCACAACTCCGCCAATCTTCGAGCCCGTACCGCCGAGGAGCGTCACACGCCCGCCAACGCCAGCGACAAGATCTGTGCCGCTGTCACCGCCGCGCACGAGCACGTCACCACCTGTGGCCGAGTCGCCCGAGCCTACCAGCAAGCTGACGTCGCCCGCAGCGCCGCCCGTCGCCGCCGAAGTCGCCACAGCGATGGCTCCAGAGTCACCACCACGCGACTGGCCCGTCGACAACGAGATCTGACCGCTTGTCTGCGCTGAGCCCGACTTGGAGCTCGAGATCAGCACATCGCCGCTCGTCACACCGGTGCCACCCCGCTCTCAAGAGACACGGTGCCACCTACAACCGATCCCCTGCGCCTCCAACGAGTTCGACGTTGCCGCCCGTCTTGCCGGGCCCGCCTGAAACAAGCACCAGGCCCCCACGCCCGATGCCGCCATCGATTCGCCAGCCGAAAGCGTGATGCCGCCGCCAGCGCTCTTGCCCCGGAACCCACCACCAATCTGATGTTGCCGCCTTGGCCCGTGGAAGACGCGCCAGACGTCGACACAGACACACCACCGGAGGAGCCGCCAGAGGCGACGCCACTCGACAGCGTCAGGCTACCGCTCGTCTGCCCCGAACCGGAAGCCGCAGACGACACCTCCACGTCGCCACTCGACGCAGTGCTACCCCGCCACTAGAAATGCGGACACTGCCACCCGTTGACTTGTCACCCGCGCCCGCGCCGCCCACCAACGTCAAATCGCCGCCCACAGAACTGCCAGTACCGCCGCGAATCTTCACCACACCGCCTGTGCCGGTGTTCGTCTCCACGTTCGTGATCGCGTCCTTCGTCACGGCACGGCTCGTACCGCCGTCCACCGTCACGACCCCGCCCGTGCTCGAGTCGCCAGAGCCCACGCTCAGCGAGATGGAGCCGCTCGCGCCGCCCGTCGCACCTGAGGTCAGCACTGACACGCTGCCAGAGTTCCCGCCCGACGACGCACCACTCGACAACGTCACAGACCCGCTCACCTTACCCGCGCCCGCGCCGGACTTCGCACTGCCCACGTGTACCGAGCCGCTCGTCGCACTCGAGCCGGAACCGCTCGTGACTACCACATCACCGCCCACGTCTGCAGATTCTACCCCGCCGCTGATCTCCACAACTCCGCCAATCTTCGAGCCCGTACCGCCGAGGAGCGTCACACGCCCGCCAACGCCAGCGACAAGATCTGTGCCGCTGTCACCGCCGCGCACGAGCACGTCACCACCTGTGGCCGAGTCGCCCGAGCCTACCAGCAAGCTGACGTCGCCCGCAGCGCCGCCCGTCGCCGCCGAAGTCGCCACAGCGATGGCTCCAGAGTCACCACCACGCGACTGGCCCGTCGACAACGAGATCTGACCGCTTGTCTGCGCTGAGCCCGACTTGGAGCTCGAGATCAGCACATCGCCGCTCGTCACACCGGTGCCACCCCCGCTCTCAAGAGACACGGTGCCACCTACAACCGATCCCCTGCGCCTCCAACGAGTTCGACGTTGCCGCCCGTCTTGCCGGGCCCGCCTGAAACAAGCACCAGGCCCCCACGCCCGATGCCGCCATCGATTCGCCAGCCGAAAGCGTGATGCCGCCGCCAGCGCTCTTGCCCCGGAACCCACCACCAATCTGATGTTGCCGCCTTGGCCCGTGGAAGACGCGCCAGACGTCGACACAGACACACCACCGGAGGAGCCGCCAGAGGCGACGCCACTCGACAGCGTCAGGCTACCGCTCGTCTGCCCCGAACCGGAAGCCGCAGACGACACCTCCACGTCGCCACTCGACGCAGTGCTACCCCGCCACTAGAAATGCGGACACTGCCACCCGTTGACTTGTCACCCGCGCCCGCGCCGCCCACCAACGTCAAATCTCCGCCCACAGAACTGCCAGTACCGCCGCGAATCTTCACCACACCGCCTGTGCCGGTGTTCGTCTCCACGTTCGTGATCGCGTCCTTCGTCACGGCACGGCTCGTACCGCCGTCCACCGTCACGACCCCGCCCGTGCTCGAGTCGCCAGAGCCCACGCTCAGCGAGATGGAGCCGCTCGCGCCGCCCGTCGCACCTGAGGTCAGCACTGACACGCTGCCAGAGTTCCCGCCCGACGACGCACCACTCGACAACGTCACAGACCCGCTCACCTTACCCGCGCCCGCGCCGGACTTCGCACTGCCCACGTGTACCGAGCCGCTCGTCGCACTCGAGCCGGAACCGCTCGTGACTACCACATCACCGCCCACGTCTGCAGATTCTACCCCGCCGCTGATCTCCACAACTCCGCCAATCTTCGAGCCCGTACCGCCGAGGAGCGTCACACGCCCGCCAACGCCAGCGACAAGATCTGTGCCGCTGTCACCGCCGCGCACGAGCACGTCACCACCTGTGGCCGTGTCGCCCGAGCCTACCAGCAAGCTGACGTCGCCCGCAGCGCCGCCCGTCGCCGCCGAAGTCGCCACAGCGATGGCTCCAGAGTCACCACCACGCGACTGGCCCGTCGACAACGAGATCTGACCGCTTGTCTGCGCTGAGCCCGACTTGGAGCTCGAGATCAGCACATCGCCGCTCGTCACACCGGTGCCACCCCGCTCTCAAGAGACACGGTGCCACCTACAACCGATCCCCTGCGCCTCAACGAGTTCGACGTTGCCGCCCGTCTTGCGGGCCCGCCTGAAACAAGCACCAGGCCCCCACGCCCGATGCCGCCATCGATTCGCCAGCCGAAAGCGTGATGCCGCCGCCAGCGCTCTTGCCCCCGGAACCCACCACCAATCTGATGGTGCCGCCTTGGCCCGTGGAAGACGCGCCAGACGTCGACACAGACACACCACCGGAGGAGCCGCCAGAGGCGACGCCACTCGACAGCGTCAGGCTACCGCTCGTCTGCCCCGAACCGGAAGCCGCAGACGACACCTCCACGTCGCCACTCGACGCAGTGCTACCCCCGCCACTAGAAATGCGGACACTGCCACCCGTTGACTTGTCACCCGCGCCCGCGCCGCCCACCAACGTCAAATCGCCGCCCACAGAACTGCCAGTACCGCCGCGAATCTTCACCACACCGCCTGTGCCGGTGTTCGTCTCCACGTTCGTGATCGCGTCCTTCGTCACGGCACGGCTCGTGCCGCCGTCCACCGTCACGGCCCCGCCCGACCTCGAGTCGCCAGAGCCCACGCTCAGCGAGATGGAGCCGCTCGCGCCGCCCGTCGCACCTGAAGTCAGCACTGACACGCTGCCAGAGTTACCCCCGACGTTGGGCTGGAAACTAGAGTAATGCTTCCTGTTGTTGTGGATGGTGTAGTTTGCAGTTTAATGTCGCCACTGTGTCCTGTTTTGCCCCTTCCCGTAGCAAAGGTCATCGATCCTCCGGTAACGCTGCTGCCAGATAGACTAGATGCATCGCCTGCAGTCAGTTCAATGTCCCCACCAAGGTTCGGACCCGGCCCTGCGTTGATGAGTACGGACCCCCTCGAAATAAAGGATCTGAAGTCGATCCTGCTGCAACTTCTACGGATCCTCCGTCACCGATATCACCAGCGCCAACAGCAATTTGAATAGACCCCCACTTCCACCTGTTGAAGGCGAAGTTCCAAATACAATATCGCCTGATTCGGCCCCGTCAGCGGAACCTGTCGAAAGATGAATGTGACCTGACTTGCCGGACTTTGCGTTACCACTAGAGAGGGTGATGATACCGGATGATCCAGCCATTCCTACCCCGGAACCAAGCTCAATAGATCCAGATGAGGCGTCTACACCAAGACCATCAGACGTATGGAGCAGCAGCTTACCGGATGCCACGCCCTGATTGCTTTGTCCAGTCTTCACATCAATATCCCCCCAAGCTGCCAGTTTGAGGTCCCCGATCGAATAACTATTTTTGAGCCAGGTTTGTTGTCTAATGACCCCGCGACCAGAGATAAGTCCTTCGCAGGCAAGAGACTCATAGAGCCAACTTCTGTTGAAATTGTGCTAGCATCTCCGAGAAATTCAATGCCAGTGTGATTGATTTTCACACGTCCAGCGGAGACGCCATCTGCAGTCGTTGACACAATGACGTCTGTTGCACTAAATTCTCCCACTTCCGTCGCGATCACGTCAATGCTCGCCCCAGCACGCGTGTCTTGGCCTGCTTTCACTTCCAACAGAATACCCGCACCAACGCCATCCACGAAAATGGGCAAATCATCGTAAGAAGAGCCTGCGAAAGGCCGGTCGAGGAAAAACCGCGTTGATGTCACTGAATGGACGGGATCAACAAGATACGATCCACCAGCTAGGCGAACAAAGGTGCTTCCCGATAACTCTGTCGACAAGTCCACCAGCGTTGTTACTACATTGCTTCCGTGCACCACCGAGACATTACCCGGCAGCAAGCGGGCCGTGATCGAGCTAGCATCGGCAAAGTGACGAAGCTGCAGCATCTTGTGCGGCGACGCCGAATCCACCGTGTCATCATGCGAATACAAGTGGACTCCACGCGAGTTCATCATCGTTTGCAGCGTCGTCTCCTCGACCGTAGTGAACACCCTCTTACGAACTTGGATGCTCTCTCCGCCAGTCAACCGGTGTTGCAGCCCCTCGTCAAAAGAAATGGTGGTCGTGGTCACACCGATCACCGTCCGCGCATCCAATTTCCCCAAGAACACGACATCTCCGACATTCACGTACGCACTACCACACCAAAACAATCACACACAGATTAGCCACGCCTTCACCAAACAATGCTCTCACTAAAGGCACCCGACCTGACGTCCTTGGACGTGGGCACACTCGTAGCCCCACCGTCGCGCCCGGACTCTTGACAGAGTCAATGTTCCTGTACACCTTCCCAGATCTCACGGACAGCGACGCCGAGCCGTACACGGGGTGGCTCTGCACCGAGACGTCCCCACGAGATGATTATCTATACACGAGCACGACACTCATCAGCCACTACAAACTACTGTACTACCTCCTAACGCACCAAACATGAAGGGTCTCGTGGAGACGGCATCACCGCCGAGTTTAGCAGTCGCCGCTTCATCTGGCGCAGCGCAGTCGTCGCGACCTCCTCTTGCGTCTGCGGTGCTACCTCTTGTCCTGTCGGTGGGGATTCCGCCAGCGTCGCTGCGTCTGCTGCGGTCCGCGCAACCCCAGAGCGATCCCCGCGGCCAGCAGGACGAGCGTCCGTAGCGCGCACATCGTCGCCCTCTAGTCTTGCGTTTGTTTCTGTGGACTGCTACCTGCTGCGCTTCTCTTCGGTATCCTCGCGAATGGTCCCCCAGAGCCGCCGATTAAAAAAAGATTTTTAGAAGGATATCCATACGCCTTCGTCCAACAAGGTCGATATACGCGTGAGCGCCTGGGGTTAAGAGTGAGGAGGACATCGGCAGAGCGTCCTCCGTGGACGACGGACGCCATATTGGCTCAGTCCTTTTTTTCAGGAAACTGATAATTAAGACTTCATTTTACGCAGCTTTTACTCGGATTTAGACGTTCAGATGAAATAATTCAGTGTAACCGAAGAAAAAATGCCGTCATTCACCAAGAAGCCCCGCAGGTCCCACTGGCCTTCGCCTCTAAGCCACGCGACAACCTCATCGCTTCGCAAGTCTTGATCTCTGTTTCTCTTGTCTCTGTAGGTCTACGTGCTTGTAGCAGTCCGTGCGTGCAGCTTCGCCCAGAAGAAAAGTCGCTCCTGACGGCTGTGTGTTGTTGCCTTTCTCGGGTGTTTCTTACCATGTATCGACCGTGACGCGGGATCCAAGCCTCTCGAGCGTCGGTGCGCCGTCCTTTTCGACCCATTTCGAAGACCCTGAGAAGCCCCGCACAGCCCTAACATGGAGCTCGGCTACCCGCTCGTGCGCGTGCCCTTCGAAGAGGCCAGCAAGAGCTTCCGTCTGTACCACAAGCAGATGACGCGCGAGCTGGCGCAGGCCACGGCGCAGATCGAGGAGCTGGACGAAGGTGATGGCCAGCAGCCGGGCCACCGCATGGACGTGGACGCCGCCATCAACAAGCTCACGGAGCTGGCGCAGAAGCTCCGGGGTCTCAAGCAGAGCGCCAAGAGCAAGGTGCTCGAGCAGCAGACCGACCTCGAGAGCTGCGTCTCGCGCGCGCGTTACCTCGAGACGCTGGAGGTGGCAAAGGTCGGGGGTGACCCCTCAGTGCCCATTCTCCAGAAGCATCGTACTGAAAAACATGTCATCAACGACTGGCTAATTGCCGACTACTTGCTCAGTCGAGGGTACCTCGAGAGTGCCAAGATTATCGAAGACACTAAAGGTAGAGAGTGGTGCTTTTGAAAGAGGGCGCGAGGTCCTCACTGCCCATGTTGTCCGTTGTTTCCAAATTCAGATATCGCGCACTTGGTGGAGCATGAACTTCACGCACAGTGCCAAGTTGTACTGAAAGACCTACGCGGGCACCAAACGACTTCAGCAATCGCATGGTGCTCACTGAATGGTTCGAGGCTTGACGACTGCAGTCGACCTTGGAGTTTCACGTGCGACTGCAGGATTTTATAGAGTTTGTGCGTTCGCGCAAGCTCCTAGAGGCGGTTCAGTACGCGCGCACTTATCTTACGCCGCTAGCGTTGCAGCCAGAGAAGCAGGAGCTTCGTGATGCTGCGATTGGCGATGTTCAGGTTGCCATGGCTACGCTGGCTTTTGAATCGCCAGAAAAGTGTGGCATTGAGGCGTATGAGAAGGTGTTTGACGTGGCCCGATGGCTGGATCTGGAGAAGATGTTTCGCGGGGCTTTTAACGAGGTCTACGGAATGCACGACCCGCCGTCGTTGTGCATCGCATTGCACGCTGGGTTGTCGACTCTGAATACACGAGCGTGTCACCTCACCCGAGGTGTATTTTCGAAGGCAAGGTTTGCACACAGCGAAACGCGAGGCAAAAGACAGCGTCGAGAAGGCGAAGAAGTCGGCGATGATGAAGTCGATGACAGTGGCAATGAGAGCGATGCGATGTGGTTAAAGCCTAGTACGGCAATCGATGCGGCAAAGAAGAATAGCCAAACCACCACTAACTCGCCTGGCACCAAGAAGCGCAAATACGCACTGGACTCTCCAGTTCCTATCTGCCCGGTATGCAGCAAAGTGGGCAGCCAGCTGTGTGCAGGACTACCATTTGCATACCACCCGCACTCGCGTCTTGTGTGCCGCGTAACGCAGAGCGTTATGGACGAGCGTAACCCGCCTCTTGTTCTCCCCAACGGCCGTGTGTACAGCAAGCGAGGCATCGAGCTCCTTACGCAGCGAAGCTCAGACGGCACGATCAAATGCGTGGATACCCACGACGTATTCTCACAAACCGACGTGAAGCCCGTCTACATCCTCTAATCCCAGCCCCCTGCAGAGGGTGCGTGTGCATATACGTTTTCACTAATAAACTCCTTCACCAAATATCGGATTGATTACACAAAATGCTTTCAAACAATATGGCTTCATTGTGCCGATGAAGCCGCGGCTGTAGTCAATACTCGCGAGAAAGCCCCCGAGTGCTGCAAATTTTCTGTTACAGTTTGCATAAAATCCTGCTTACCACGAACACGTCAGATGATTGGTGGTGTC
This sequence comes from Phytophthora hibernalis, assembly GCA_012656075.1. Classification (NCBI taxonomy): domain Eukaryota; phylum Oomycota; class Peronosporomycetes; order Peronosporales; family Peronosporaceae; genus Phytophthora; species Phytophthora hibernalis. Next base: position 673,700 of record JAAKBF010000218.1, read on the forward strand.
AAAAGCACTTCAAAACTTACCTGGGCCACTTTTTCGTTGGGTTTCTTCACTCCTTCTGCAAGTAACACAAGATACACGGCTTCGTCCACCTGCGAGATGTGATACGTTGCTCTTAGTTGCCGCTCTGCATGCACGAAGCTGGTCATAACAAGGAAAAAACAAGATATCAGGGGTACGATAGCATAGTGTTCAACATGCACTTCACGTAGCTGGAAGACGTACACTGGGCGAACAGAGTCAAGCGAGGATCGGTTATCCATGATGAGACTAATGATGTTCGGCCAGTGATCAAGAGGTGGCGATGAGCCTTCAGGGTAACAAAATACCGCTGGCCAACTACGAAGTCCCCAGAGCTCCGAGAAGTCATTCTGCTCTTCGTTCTCCTCGCGATCAACGCGCATAAACAGCGCGTGATTGGCCTTATCAACTGACCGCCGACGCCCATTTGCCGGTGATGCACCTCCACCCCGGGATGATGCAGGCGATTGAGTGCGGCTACTGACCCCAGATGTGTTTGCAGAGCCGGCTGATGCAATCGTCTTTTGCTTTGCCTCTTGCTCCTTCTGCTCGTCTTGTTTCTCTTGATCCGTACGAGTATAAAGCGCATTGCTAGAACTTGGACAACGGTACCCGTTTTCGTAGTAATGTGCACCCTTGTTCTCTAGCGCCTGCGTCTCAAGAATCAGCATAATGTGATTTTTACTTCCCTCTCCTCGACTTGCTGCAACACAAGTATTATAGCACAGTCAGTTCCGTAGAATGCACAGAGCGATAATACTCGCTACAACTTACAGCCTCTGGACAGCAGAACATCCATCAACTGGAGGTATGAGATTCCGAGCGGGTCTTGATGAAGCGAGAGAGTTCTAATGCCAGGTAGTCTGTCTTCTTCTCAAACGGCTCCAGCCAGCGGTGGAAGTAGAGCGTGAACTTGGCTACCAGTGAGCGGTAAAAGCGCTTGGACCACTGAAAAACGGGCAGTGCAAACCCATCATCACGTTCTTGCTTCTTCATGGACGACGCCATCATTTCAGCTGCCACAGGGTTTGTGCTGCCGCCAGCAACGCCCCCGCCACTAGAAATCCCTTGACTCGCTCCTAATGAGTTACCGCCAAGACTACCGCTCCCCGTACCATTTCCCCGCCACCTAAAATGGCTTGCTCCAGCGTGTTGGATGGCAGAGAGGAATTCACTCCAGCCGAGCTGACGTACGGATCTCCCGGTTTTTGAATAAGCCCACGACGAATAGGCAAAGCTGACGTCACGCCGCTCCGCCGTAACAGACTGCTGTGTGACAGCAGACGCCTAAAGGTGCTTTGTGTTTCAGACGAGGCTGGGCTGGAGCTACTATTCAGGGAAATGCCTGATTGATGCCTCTCGAGCATGGCCACTTCATCAGCAATGTCGTAAGAGGTGTCGCCCATGTTCGCATATCGTCCACCGCGATAAGATACCAGCGATTCAACTAGAGATGATGCAACTCCTCCTGGAACACCACCGCTCGTATTTTGTGAATCACCATTGATACTTGAATTTAGGATGTGAGTCCGCACAAACGACGAGGCAGACTGATAGCTTGTGTTCGAGTACATAGACTCCGACGTGACTCCGTAGTTCTCGTCCGATTCTTCGAGCAGTAGCCCTCGTCGTCACCACCAGCATCGAAATCTACGCCGCTGCTTTCAAAAAGCGGGTAGTCTGAAACTGCATCGATATGTTCACTCCACGAGCGTAGTTGAACCTTCAGTCGGTGTACCGCCACTACTGAGCGAGTGAAATCGTATTCCGCCACGCGAATTTCACACTGAATAGCTGCATGTACCGTGCTGAGCTCCTCAATCGAGGATTGCTTCAATGTTTCGAGAAGAGGGTGGTCGAACGCATCAAACCGTAGTAGTAAAGTTTCCAGACGCTTCAACATCTGCATGAGCATCGAACATAAAAATCGATCATGTAAGTTTCAATGCCACAAACTGAAACTGATACTTTATCGTACGCTGTGGTAGTCACGTGGGACGGTGGAAAGCGCCAAGCCGCGGTAAACCTGTATCATCGGAACACGAAGCTACTCGCACCACGCACACAAATAAGTTAGGCTAGATCAAACGTGTGTTCAGGAAAAAATATAGGCTTATCAAGGCTACCCACCGAGAAAACTCCGCCCCCTGCTCCAGCAACTCGACGTAGTAGCTCATATCACCACACATGGCGATCTCCATCATCAGCATGGGGTCGCTCCCATACTCGTTGTCTCCTCCTTCTCCATCTTCCTCTCGACTTCCATTGGCATTTCCATGTCCATTGGTATGGCCACTCGGCGTCGGTGTATGCACGGAAAAGTGTCGGTTTTGCCTCACCACAATAGGCTTCAGCTCGTCTGCCAAATGGTTCATGAGCACCACCAGTTTGCCATACAACTGCTCGATTGTGTCCGTCTGCACCAGCTCCGCCTCCAAGTACTTCATCAAGTGGTACCTGATCCAGCATCAAAAAGACTTAGTCACCCTCCCCAAATCCGTTACCCCCATTCAACATACGTGCTCTCACACGAAGATCCCAGCTTCAGCATGACTTTGAAAGCGTCCCAACTCTTCCACTGCGTCTCCTCTTCATCCTCCAGTATCAGCAACGCCTGCCACACGCAGCGAACCCCATAAGTCCCCACAAAACAGCAAAAAGGCCAAGCAGCCGACCTTCTGGTACTGAAACTTCTCCAGCAGTTCGAAGAACGTGGGCAAGTAACGCGTGAAGAGGCGTCCGACGGCGTCGTCCAGAGTCGTAGAGGACGCGGAGCCCACGGAGTTCGGGGACGCAGGCAGCGGATACAGCGGCGACAGACTCGAGAAACTGGGCGTCAGCGCGACGGGACTTGAGCCTGCAGAGAGGTAGCGACGCGGGGCTGCTGCTGCCCCGCGCGGAACGTCTGGTCGCTGCGCACAGCCTTCAGCCGGTCCGCGGCGCGAGCGCTGCGCATTGTTCGTGCGGGATAAGCGATTGAGCAACGTGAAAGGCAGTAAGCCGAGGTAAAATATGTCACTATATTGCAATACACTTAATGTTCATTTAAGTTTAGTTGGAGGTTCAATAACATTTATTAACTTACATGTAAAAGACGGAATTAGACAGCTTGAATTCTTCGAAGCGACGCAGACATGGCCTTCGTGGAGGGCGACGTGGTGCGCTTCAACCGTGGGCAGCTCAGCCACTTGGCTCTGTATGCGGGCGGCGGACGTGTGGTGCACCTGTGGACCCCCAGCGATAGCGACTTCCAGGTGCGCGTGGACTCCATCGGCTTCGTGCAGCGCTCGGCCGCGGGTTCCGAGCCTCCCGAGAGGTTTACAGTCGACCTGGACGAGAAGATGCTGGCGGACCACAATCTGCGCCCGCTCGACGGACAAGAGGCGGTGCAGCGTGCCATGTCCCGGCTTGGGAGGCGCAGTACAGTTGTGTGACACACAATTGCGAGCACTTTGTGACGTGGGCGCGCTACGGCTTGGGCGCGTCGCCGCAGGTAGCGTCCAATGCTAACCAAGTGCTGGCGGGGGCCATGGTGGGAGCCGTGGTGGGAGGTGTTGCTGGATTCGTCGTGGGAGGTCTCATCTCGCTGTTCACCAAGGCCGACGTCCTGATGACGTCCACGGGGGCGTCCATGGGCGTGACGCCGTCATCGGGTTTTCCGGCGGAAGATTCTGCGTCAGAAGAGGAGGACCCGCAGCAGCGTGAGACGGAGGAACAGGTGCGCAGAGCTGCGCGTGAACTGCTGTGGAACGGACTCCCGGCGGCGTGTGCTCCTGCAGCGATGGACGCCATGACGCAGATGGAGGACTGGGTCGAGACGCGGCGACGTCGTGCGGCGACAGATTCGGCGAGGAAGTACTCGGATGAACGGCACAACACTCTGGCGAACCGACTGATGGAGGAAGAACTGCAGTGCAGCATTTGCTACTCGGACCTTCTGAGAGTGCGTGCCGTTGCGTTCCCGTGCGACCACTTCACATGCGGCGTGTGCTACGCTGCGTTGCAGGCCAATATGGAGAGCGATAAGTGTTGCCCGTACTGCCGCCTGCCGATCCTGGACGCTGACGAGATACACAAGTCCACGAAGCTTCGTGCGAAGCACCTTCTGAACTGGGACGAGTAGCTGTGCTTGGTGCATTTGAGTGTGCATTGTTGAGGTTGCTCAGGTGTCTTTGTATATTACATGAAGTTATTCTGCTTCTTCGCCCTTAAATATCATGTGACTTAATACGTCAGCAGCGTGGTCTCGAGGAACTCGTAAAAGGCACTACCCGGGTCGGCAGCAAGGTCCTCTGCAGGTCCGAATTCAACCGCTTGGCCTTCCTGCATCACCAGGATGTTGTCAAATTGGAGCACGTCGTCCAGGCGATGCGTGATGAGAAAGACGGTTGAGTCTCGGAAAGCCGAGTCCAGCACGCTTAGCAACGTGGCTTGGTTGGCTTGATCAACAGCAGAAAAAGATTCATCCAGCACAACAATGCGTGACGGCCGCAGCACCGCACGAGCAAGACACAGCATCTGCCGCTCCCCAAACTCCAATTCTCGCCGTTGTCCGAAAGCTCGGCTTCGAGGTTCGCCATGCTGCCCTTCAGCCCACATCGACGCAACGCGTTAAGCAGTGCGACGTCCCCGAACTCGTTAAACGGATCGAGATAATTGCGAACAGAGCATCGATAGAACAGAGGTGACTGTGGGATAATGCACACGTTGGTACGTAGCGAATTCAAAGTCAGTAACGAAGCATCCAGACCATCCACAAGGATTCGCCCTTTTGCGAGCGAGTGAACCCTGAAGAGAGCCATCGCCAACGAACTTTTGCCCGACCCAGTGCGACCAACCACACCAATCTTTTCACCGCCTTGAACGGAAAAGCTCACATCGCAGAGTGCCAGTGCTGGTTTCTCATCTGACGGCTGATCAATCGAAGAGTTAGCGTAGCTAAACGAAACGTGCTCGAACACGACATCGCCGCGGTGTGGCCAGCTAGCAGGAATCGTCAACGGATTGCCCTCGTAGCTCTGCAGCTCCGGCTTGATAAGGCCGTATTTGCGTACTCGCTCGACATTCAGCAGGCACAGCGCAACTTCAAGCAGTTTAGCGCTGAGCAGGTAAACGTCGGAGTTGATCGTGAATACATAGTAGAGCATCAGCCCAAGCTCAGCCGGAGAAACGTTGTGCATCGACAAAAGGAACATCAACAGCAGCATGTGGATTCCGAGCACACGATCACAGCGGATCAGCACGAAGCTGTTGAACGCTTCTGAGTGATACTGTCCCTTCATCAATTCATCAGACAACACTCCGTGCTCCACTCGAAAACGATTAATCTGTTCTCGGCCGAAGGCACGAATCGTTGCGGAGCCATCCAGCGCCTCCGAAATGAAGTTTAAATTTGCAGCTTCAGCTCGGAATGAGAGTTGCAAAGGCCCACCAGAAATCCCAGCGACATGAACTCTTTTACAACGTACGCAACGATAAGAAGGATGCTTGTACCAGCGATACCCGTGAAATACCAGAGGATGCCATCTGCAGCGAGAATCGTCACGGCTGAGCGGAACATAGCCATAAATGCCAATGCAAAGGACGTATCCAGAACGCGGACATCGTTGAAATATCGATTGAACAGCTCCCCACAGGAGTTGAGTAAAAGAACGTCATCGGTGCACGCAGCAATGCTTCCGTCATATCATGGAACATCCTGTTGGCTGAGTTTGCCATCGCATATGCGTGTAGGACCGAGCTAGCAAAACCCGACACCATTGAGCTGATCACCAAAACACCGTAGACGTTTGCAGAGTGGTCCATGGAAGAGACGTCTCCATGGTCCACGCGGTCGCTCCATTTCATAAGAAACACATCCTTTGAGGTGACTGCAAACGCGTAGAGAAAGAGGAAAAGCTTAGCCGGAATGTGGTAACGTATGCACTTTCCTCCTTTCAGAAGCATTTTCCATGTCTTGAAGGAAAACCACTCCTCTTTCCACTTGAACTTCCGCGCCACTTTGATTCCGACACACTCTGACGTGACTGGTACCTGTGTGTCGCGAAACTTGGTTGGTGTTTTTGTTGTATTCACCTTCACGACCGCTGTTGTGGGGATAGCGGAGGTGTAGCAGAGTCCCAGAGCGCTAGGCCGCGAGGATGAGGTCTGCCTGCCTTGTCCTCTTTGCTTTCATCTCGCCAAGGAGGAAGCGAGTTTCTTGGGTCAACTCGCCTAGACGGATATCGACCAATTTCCCAGCCCTTTTCTGCAGACTCGACGACAACGGTGAGATCTTCAACGCGAATAACATGGTCAACAAAGGTAGACGAACAAAGTTCCCGGTTGTGTGTTACCATCAGCACTGTCTTAAAACGCAGCAGCTCCACAATGCACTTCGCAAAAATATCATTCTGCACGATAGCGTCAACGCTAGCAAAGGGGCAATCCAGCAAGAAGACGTCGGCATCCGAATAGCAGGCACGGGCAAGTGCGATGCGAGTCTTCTGGCCACCAGACAGATTAATTCCCTTTGGACTAACCTGTGTGCGGTCACTCTCAGGTAGCATTCGCAAGTCATCCTTCAGACAGCACGCCTCAACCACACACCAGTACTTGTTGTAGTCAAATTTTGAGCCAAAGAGGATATTTTCACGAATACTGAGTGTTTGCAACCATGGCTCCTGCGCACAGTATGCAACCCGGCAATCCTTCGCAATGAAAACGTTCCCGTCGATACACTTGATATCGCCCAGCAATGCATTGAGTAATGTTGACTTGCCAGCGCCTGCCTTTCCCTGTATCATAGCCAACTGTCCGCGACGTAGGCGGAACGAGACGTTGGTAAGCAATGTTTTCCCTTCTGTCGATTGACCAAAGCAAGCATGCTCCATCCCCACCACCGTTTCTCCCGCGTTGGAGCCGGTAGTATTGAGCTGAGTGTAACGACTTTCTTCGGTTTGAGCTTGTGCACACTTTTTCGCATGACACTCATTTAGGTAGCCGTCGATCTTGCAGAAAGAAGACTGACCCTTACTTGCAACGTCAAAAGGCGTGCGATGTTGGAAAAGTGCGTCTTGATCCTGCGAAGCAGTAAAAGCGCCGGAAACACTCGCGCCGGTGAAAGCGCACTGGTATCTTGCAATGCCACCCAGCCGAAGATAAAGATGGACGCTAAGTTCGGTGAGTCCACTCCCAAACAGTACTGCAACGCCGCCACAATATTTACCCTGCGTCGTTCGCGGTTCTCCTCATTCCTTGCACGCTCGATCTTCTCTTGCATCTTGTCTTCCCACGCATTGAGCTTCACCATCTGAATCCCTTTAAAGCACTCGTGAATAACATTCAGCCGAGCCTCGATTTTCTTTTGCAGTTTGCGACGCAGTCGGCTGCCCGCTGCGGACAGAAACTTCACAAACACTGCCATGAAAAGGAAGGCGATGGCAATCGGCTTGAATTTGATCCCAATCACTTGCACAAGGATGCACAACTCGAACACAATCTGCAGCACGCTCCGCCACAAAAACTGCATGTGAGTAACCATTTTCGCCACATTCACCACATCTTCTGCATACAAGTGGGCCACCTCGGCCATCCGCTTCTTCCCGCTCTCGCTGTCATAACTGCCCGCAGCATGGCCTGGAATATGCTCCGGCTGGCTAATGGTGTTTTCAAACACCAGCGCACGCAGCGCACCCATAATCTTAATGTAGATCTTAAAGCCCAGGAAATGGCTATGGCAATGCAGCAGAACCTCGCCCAAAGCTGTCACGTACAGCAGCCCCAACAGTCCGTAGATCTGCGTCTGTGTGTACTCTCCCGATATCGCCATAGTCAGCAACAAGTACAGCAGCACGGGCGTGCAGGCGTCGCACAGCAGACTGGCGAGCTGCAGCGCCCAGCAGGCCACGATCTTCCATCTGTGGGTGCAAAGAATTGCACTCTTGATCCTGCATCTGCCGCGACGGGTGTGCGCGTAAACTTCTCGAAAAGCGGCCGACGCTTCGGCGCTCGTGTGCTCGGGCGTGAGCTCCCACACTTGACTTGAGTCCAACTCGCTGTCCAGCCGCTTCTTGTCGAAGAACTCGAAGAACAATTTACGCCACCAGGCGGTGGCCGGCGACTCGGGATGCAGCGCGTCGGATTTCTCAGTTCTGAGGGCCGCAGACTCGGATTCCTGGGCAGATACTGCGTCTGAGCGCTTCTGAGGCGGTTTCTGCGCGGCCTTGTCACCTTCTTCGGTCTCCGTGGAGGGCGCGAAGGTGCCGTGCTCGGTCTTGCGGCCCTGGGGAGGGCCTTTGGCGCCGTCGCCGACGCCGGGTGTGCGGAGCGACATTGGGTCGGAATCTGGGTGATGTCTCACTGCAATCTCCGTATTGGTTAAAATAAAATACGCGTCCAATGATAACAAAGCCGCGACTTCGCGTGGTTTATGGATACATGGAGAAAGCTATTATTATAGGGAAGTGGGTCCTGCAACGTTAATGTCGCAGTTTTTATGTCTGTTAACGTTGCCTTAAGGGCACATTAACGTCGTTTTAAGCGTCCAGTTTCTGGAAGGAGGGGGTGAAGGCAAACTCCCGCATTTACGTTTTGGACAACGGCTATATGCTTCACGAGAGAGGCTTGTATTTCGTTGATTTCGCTAGTCCTTGCTTAACCTCATTCAGTCCATTTCAACGAGGCGAGGGGCGTTAAAAGGATCCTGGTATTGCGATCAGGGCCGAGAAAACGTGAGAGCCCCTGGATTTGAGGGCCCAATTACGTTGCTGTAAGGGCTTTATGTTGCTTTTGACAGAACTTAAGTTGCTTCAGATCCCTGACAGAACCTTGAAGCAGCTTTATTAACGTTGCAGGAACGCCATTCAGCAATTAGGGAAAATTCCAAAGGGGACTCAAATCGAAAAACATTTTCAAAGGACTCGATAATTAAAAAGCTAGGATAGCTTTTACTCAGCCTGAAAATCGTCAATCATGTGGCAGGATGTTACAAGTGATTACAACGATGAAGATAATGAGAGCTTTAATGCTCTATTACACCTGAAGCTCGCCAGCTCCGTGTACTCACCTGCTCCGCGTACTCACCTGTGGCATGCTCGCAACGCATAAGGAGTTGCTTGGACATTGTGTCGTAACCGTGAATGATGGGTGATGGCAAATTTACGGTAATTTTAAGAAACAGTGTAGGTTAATGACATTTGATAAGATTATGTTCGATACATAATTCCCGAGCGCTCGTTCTTATTTTGGTAAATTGGGACCAACTTTTCCCGGGAGTCGTCCGGAACTTAAGAACGGCCCTAATACGGTATAATAGACTTTTATCGAGCCTTTTGCCAAAATATATGCAAAGCACAATACCGGTACACGCATTGGGAGGGGTTTCGTTTGAGTAAATATGCAGGCATGATTGGCATAAGCTTAGTTAAAAGTAGCAACCGTTTCATTAGAAGCGAAGTGATGCTAGATCGATGAATTTAGAGCTCCTTCAACACTCCTTCAACCAACATTTTGAAAAAATACTTCGAAGTATACCGGTAGCTTATTTTTCGCCTTCATTTGAGTATCGTTCCAATCAGTATATCCTATCCAAAATTGCGTACATGAATATGAAGTGAATTCAGCGCGACGAATTCCAATCCATTTTTTTAAAACACATCATGTTCCGTGCGGGCGTAGTAATTTCGCAAAATTTTGTTGGCCAAGATAGCTGCAGGAAATGTTTCGTTCAAATAGCACGAGTAAGTATCCGTGGCTGATGCGATTAGATTTTGTACGTAGTCTTGCATTAAAGTGAGAAGATAAGTCGGCAATACAACGACGCACACATAATATGCATATTAATCTTACTACACTGTACACTATACTACACCTTTGCCCGACCAAGATGGTGCGATGCCACTTCAATGTGGTGAAGTACCATAAAACTTTCGAAATCAAACTCAATAATTACATTAGAATATCTGCTACTTCATGAATTTTGTCTTCCCAAGTCCAAAGTGGTTTAATCGTGGTGCAAGGTGGGTGGGGAGCGCACATAACCAATCGAGTTGGCGGGAACTTTGGCGCGCGCGCGAAAATGACGCTGCACCACTACGAGCTCTCTTAAGCTGGCAAACCCTCTCACTTCCTAACAACTCCCTGTCGACCAGCCTCCCCGCCGCCATTCGATGCCAAGGCCCCACACCCAGCCGCTGCACGAGCACGCTTGCTCGACTCGTACCGCAGTGGCGGCGATTGGATGCTCGTGGCTCCCCACAATGGAATCGCCCCTACGTCGGCGCGCCGAATTGTTGAGTCTGGGCGAGTGGAGTTGCGTCCTCGCGGAGGATCGCGGCGTTCCTGCGTCAAATGTACCCCAGAAATTGAGGCTGCTCTCGAGGAGTACCTCAACGATAACTGCACGTACACCCTTGCCACAATGAAGGACATGGCTCGCTACGACTTCGGCGTGGATTTGAGCACGACGACTATCAGCAACAAGCTCATAGGCATGCTGTTCACAACTAAACAGGTATGTTATCCTCTCAATATTGTTAGATATGCTAAACTAACTACGAGTGTATTTATTCCAATGATGTAGGTCCGCGTAGAGCCAATGACCTGCAATAATGAGGCTAACAAAGCAAAGCGCATGATTTTGCTAAAGAGCTGCGGAAGTACATGCACGAGGGGAATTTCATCGTGTACTACGATGAAACGAACTTTAACGTGTACTGTAAGCGCAGTCAAGGACGTGCTAAACAGGGAGAGCGTGCGACGGTCGTGTTGCCCCCTCTAAGGGTGCAAATCTGCAGGTGCAGTGCGCTGTTTCGACTGAGGTCGGTCTGGTGCACTATCGCTTGGAGCGAGGAAGCATCCGAATGGATGTCAACGCAGATTTCGTCGACGAAATTTACGAGAAGATCAAATCCTTGCCCACCTTCCACGAGCACTTTCAGGGCAAAAGGTGGTTGTCGTGTTCGACAACGCCCCCGCTCATAGCCAGACGGAAGAGCGCGTCATCGAGCACGACGACCTGGTTCTCCTACGTTTATCACCATACTCCCCAATGTGCAATCCAATTGAAGGTAAGACACAACCTTTGCTATTGTTGTACACGCGTAAATGACTAACAAGCTGCCGATCTGATGCTACAGGTTGTTTTAGCGTTCTCAAGGCGAAGATCAAGGGTGATCTCGCCTTGTCTCGCGAAGAGCTGGTTGCTGTTCGTCCTCGTGGGACAATCGCGGCAGCTCGAATGGCGATTTTGGAGCGTGCGGCGAAGCGATGCATCAGCTGCATGGATTTACGGCTTGTGAACAAGATGGCGCTGCACTGTCAACACGCGGTTGCAGCTGCTGAGCGCAAGGAAGACATGCAGTACGGCACCTAATTTGTGCCTTCGCGAAGAGCCATTTTGCTCTTGGTTTTCGCCACTTTGCATTTCGCTAGTAACATGAATTTTGCTAATCAAAAATTCTGTTTTTAAATTTTCAAAATAACCACATTGAAGTGGCATTGCACCATCTTGGTCAGGCAAAGGTGTAGTATGAATGCCAGCCAAACAATCTAACGTACGGAATTATTTACACACCACTGTAGTAAACGGTGCTCGGTATTATACATGTAGTAGTGTGTTGTCAACCGCCACAAATAAAATAATAATCCATCCGGTTATCAAATATAGTACTTCCTCTGGGTTTGAAAGATTGCAATTATGGCCTATCCACAGACATAAGATTTTTCAGGTTTGTATAAAATTTGGACGACACAACAAAACAGAAAATCCCGTGTGTATTTATAAATCAATTACGATGTCTTCATGAATAACCATCACAGCGTGACGGAACGCAGCTAAGTCGCACGCGAACGACTGAGGCAGCTCGCCTATACGCCTTAGTTTCTTTTCCCACAATGAGGAAGTTTGTAGCCGTTACAACCCCCAACTCTCATTACGCACTCCATCACCTTCTGTAAGGTTAGGAAAATATTGTCGAGTTTTTCTGGAGCTAGTGCTGCATATGACTCCTCACTGCAAGGATGAGCTGGTCGATATTATAGCAATCTTCTTGATACTGAAGCGCCTGTATCGATGAGAAATAGCCTAAATCGAGGACATTCATATCCGGCGAGTTGGCCGGTTGAAAGGATGCCTTGATGTTCCATCCGTCCGCTTTGCCGGCCGCCAATATGTCGGGGTCGTCTGGCTTGCAGTGCGGCGTAGAATTATCCTGTTGGCTTATGATAGGATTTCCCTTGTCAAAAGGTGGCCACTTGTCCTTGATAGCGGGTATAACATGACACAATAGGTAGCGCTTGTACACCTCACGATTCACTGTATCGAGATTCTTCGTCTCAATTGTACCAGCAAGTCGGTTCTTGCTGGTGCGCTGCGCCTCTGTCTGCTTCGTGAAGTCCCATATGCCAATTTTACCATAAAAATAACCTCTCCATTATTATCATATTTGCACAAATCACAAAATAAATTATTAGAGAGCATAACAATTGACAGTAATCAGTGCAGCACTCACCGTGGCTGCGTTACTGCAGCCAAAAACATTGTTTTGCCGATGAATCTCTTGCTCTTGCGCTTGCGATGAGGCACAGTCTCTCCGGGTAACACGTAGAAGACCTTCTTATCCTTGTCCTCGTTGAACCACTTCTCGTCCACATGCACCACATTGTGCATGGGCGAGAAGTGAGCTCGTGGACAACATGCTGCATAGCGTGGCGAAGGCGCCCCAACTTGTTGGCCTTGGTCAGCAATGTGGATGGTGCTGGAGTGGCGGAGGACGGCCCCCGTCGCCACTGCATCTCGGACCACCGCGCGCGACACGCCTAGTTCACCGGCAAGGCAAGCTTGCGTCATGCGGCGCCGAAACGGTATGTCCGCGATGCGCTCTAGCAGCTGCTCTCTGTCCCTCTTTTTCGTCCTGACGCCCCCTTTATCCGGCTGCTAACGCCGTCGATACTGGCCTTCTCGAATGTCTCCTTAAACTGGCCCCAGATCCGGCTGATAGTGCTCTTGTCAACGTCGAACTTGATGGAGGCGTCACGCTGCGCGTGACGGTCATGGCGCCCTCTAACACTGTGTAGCAACAAGAATATTACGACATCTTGGCGCTCCCTTGTGCTGAGGTTGGGATTTTGGTGGCGGGCATAATTGCGTCTAGTCGTCGGTGGTCGATAGGAGACCAATTGAGTAATGAGAGTTGCTCGCATCTGAACACTTTTGGCCACAACTTTTTTTGAAAACGTTTTTGGCGCTTGAACCGACATCAGAAAGAGGGGATCAAACTGCGTCGATTCCGCCAATCAAAATACGCAAAGCGAACGCACAGGCGAAAACTGGTTATAGCAAATGTTTTTCGATGCAAACTTTTTCAACCGGATGAAGTAAGTTTTCAAGCTTTTTGCTGAAGTATCCAAATCGTATTACGAAAGGTATCAGAAATGCAAGGATTCAGATATCCCTGGATATGAAATCCAGAGAACGTCCACTCAGTGAATCATATAGAGTGTTTAAAAGGTGCGTCGAAAGACCTGTTCTTGGCGGCGCAGCACTGTAACTTACCCAAACCTAGACTTTCAAGATAGACGTTCCTCTACAAGATCATTACCGGTAATCTGTTGGGCGGATCACTCCAAAACGGAAGCGGACCGAGCTAAACTACATGTGCGCCACACTTGGCATCGAGCAAGACGACAGCAGCGACGACGACTTCATTCCAGATGAGGCGGACGCTCCTGGGCTGAGTCGTCAGAAACTTGATCTTCGTCTCCAGACGAGGCTGGAGACGAAGGTCAAGTTTCTGACGACTCAGCCCAGGACACCAACCGGCATTATTCACCACATCAACCATCTCCAAGGCGACGATTTTCTCCACATGAGCCGTTACCCTCCAAGAAGCGCAAAGTGGTGAAAGCTGTGTTGTGTGACGAATATTCCAGAGACAACGCCAACGAAAACGGAGACAACGGAAACAATGACCGCGGTTCAACCGCTTCGACACGCCCTGAATATACGCCTCGTAAGCGTACCAGCAAGCAGCTGAATGAAATGGATGCTATGCGTGCAAACGGCGATGCAATTGTCAACGTTCCCTTCTTTTCCATCCAACCCGATCGCGGTCTGGGAGGCGTTTGCTGACATTTTCGAAACCTACACGCTGTAAAACAATATAAATTTTCGGGTCCGCAGTTCTTAAACGACGGTGCTTTATAATAGGTATGCATACTTCATTGTTGTAAAGTTGGCTATGTCTAACACGATCGTTGTTTTCTTGCTTTGTAGCACCCACGACGAATCAATACCCACTGAGTTTCGTTGGGCATACAAGATATTTCGCTGCACCCACGGCATTTCGCAGAGTTCTCGTTCGAAAGGCCACCGCAACCGCAAGATACGTTACTGTGGATGACTCGCTCGGTTCACTGTTGTTGTGACTTCGACAGATAAGGAAGTTTATGATCAAGATTATCAACGAGGTGCGCTAAGGTCTCCGCTGGGGCAACCGCCATAGGGACTTGCACTGGGGAAGCGAAGGTGCGCATCAGTGTCGACTGCATTAGACGTACTAACGCGTCTTCGAATGCCTTGGGAACTGCGTCTTCTCTGGCGATCGGGGCCTCCGGTTGCGGCAGTGCGGCTGTATCGGTGGGGCGGGCGCCCTCTGCGGGTAGTGGTAGACTGGTAAGGCCTGCGCTCTTTGTACTCATGGTGGTTGGCCTGATGGCATCTGCGTCCGCTTAGGCGACTCGACACTGCTGTCGGAGTTTTTCGGGTAAGAATGCGGGAGGACTCGGCTGTGTCGAGGTCGGGCTGTCCTTGCGTGGGCTCTGCGACGGGGTTTCAACTGTCCCCATCAGCACCGCGAGGGGGTCGATGAGCACGTAGATCGCGTCCTTCCATGACAACAAGTCCCAGTCGTACACCTTCTCCATCTCGAACGCTCCCAGCACGAAGCCGGAACCGCGCGGCATCTTGAAGAGTCCAGACGCCGCGATGTATACGCTCGCGAGATCCCCCAGGACGGGGATCGGGCTGGGCCCTCGGATCTCTCAATCAACTTCGGCAGGAAGTCTAGAACCGGATGGCGCTCAAGCTGTCTGAACAGCTCGACACGACTCAGTCCGTAGGCCAGCTCGTCGGCCGTATACTCTCGTCCCGCGACGGCTTTAGCGTGATGTCGTCCACCGAGTCCGGGGTGCGAATCTTCTCCTTATTCGGCTTCTTGCGCTTTGGCTTGGAGGACGGGGTTTGGTGGTCTTCGGTCTTTACAGACTTCGGACCGGCGGGGCCTCGACGTGAGTCGATACCCTTGGTGGCCTCCGGGGAAGCCACATCGGGAACGGCGAACTGTTCTTCAAACGCCTCCTCTTGATCGCTGGCACCATGGCATGGTGTGAAGGTTCCCTCGGAGCTCCACAACGTGTCGGGTCTCTCTTCAAGATCACTTGCCGTCGACGACCTTTTGATCGACGGCGCTCCCGCTTCCGGTTCCTTCTTGTTCGTTACCCCATCTTCCGGAGTAGTACTCCCGGGTCGCGGCACCATTGTGCAGTAGCGCCTTAGCAGAAATCTGCAGTCGTCCTCGCACAAACCCTTCGCGCTGGCGTCGGGCAAATTCCCGGTTGTTTGAGTAGCGTATCTCTGGATGGGGTGTGATCCAAGTAGGTTAGGAACCTATGAAGCGTGCTTCTCCGGCGCAGCGCGGATTCTCCTCGCTCTGCGTCGCTCTTGCTCTGACGTCTCACTCGTGCGTGACGACGTCCTCTCCTCTTTGACCTTGGGCGTGCGGCGTTATCGGGCCGGCCTCGTTTGTGCACGGCGTTATCGGGTCAGTGCGTTCTTCGTCTTCGACGTCGGGTTATCAGCAACGCGTGGACGGTATCGTTTAACGCGTCCCACTTATTGGGCACGGGATGTGGGGTTGAATACACGGATCCAGCAGCGAACGACAAGGCCGGTTTATCTTGGGGATCTTCTCGGTCGAGGATGCTGGCTCTTGGAACGAAGGAAATCCACTTGCGTATCACAAAGAGAATTCGGGACTGAGCATTGTCTAACTTTGCACTTTATTATTAGAACCATACCCATTCGCACCCCACGACTCCATCTCAAGCTTCATCATACCTGATAACTAACACGCTCCGCTGGATGAAGAAGACCGTAAAGATGTGAAAACGTTGGCGGATGCACGAGTTTCTTCCAAGCATATCGCAAAATTCTTGAATGAGCGAATTGGTGAGTAAAGCGTGGTTCGTTTTGAAGTGATATTTATTTAACATGTTTGTTTGGGTCACTTTCCTTGTTTCGATTTTCAATATGATAGGGTGCACAGTAACACCACAACAGACCCGTAACCTCATCCGCAGCATCATGGGAAACGATTCCGCAGAAGAGCACTTGAAAAACATGCTGCATGCTCTTCCTCAATTGAACGACAGCGAGGCTCTTGTACTACAAGACCAATTGGGACTTACGACCGCGATTGTTATGCAGACCAAAGTGCAGAAGATTATGTTCGACAAGTGGGGCGATACGTTAGCGATGGACTTCACGCATGGCACAAATAATCTTGGTTATCACTTGGGTACGTATAGATATTATTCTAGCAGCTTTATATCAATATTCGTATAGCAACCTTATTTACTATACAGCAACTTCAAGCTGTCCAGGGATATTTTTGCGACAGTGAAAACAGAGTGGGAACGTTTCGTGAATATGATGACGGACGCATCGTGCAAGCGAGTTGAGGGAACTGTTTCATGCTGGAAAGTTCACTGCAAAAACGCAACTTTTGTGCCATGACATTGATTGGACATGCACCTGCTTATTTTACAAAAGTCATCGCCTACCATGTAGCCACATTATGCGCTTGGCTGAATCCGGACACGAGTTTCAAGTACTTCCAGGTATAACGGTCCATGATCGGTGGAGAACATACGCCGCGTTGGATGTGAAACGAATTGGTGGTGAGAGCACAACTCCAGCACAAGCTAGGAAACCGAAGGAGGTCGTATACGTTCGCCTGTACCGGAAAGAACGTGCCAACCAGGTAGTTTTGTCGTCGTCAGAAAAATATTCCTATGCAAAAGCGATGCTGGAGCCACTACTCGAGCATTTGTCGTGCTTATCAAGTGCAGACTTTTATCAAGAGCTGGCTGCATGGAGAGATACGGTCGATGTTGGCCTAAATCGTTATAATGCTGATGAAAAAGAGGTGACAATAAGAAACATGATGTCGACACTGATGAAGAGAGTGAAGAGGACCTATTCTCTCCAGTGGATCCTTCGGACGCAATGGAGACAGTGAAGCTTATGTATGAGCTGGAAAATTATGTGCCTAGTATGGACGTATGTACAGATGGGGATAACGAGTCTGAGTCAGAAGACAAAGTTCCACCCACCCACGCAAATCTCAGCCCTATAAGAAGATATTGACCCATCTTCACGTCCATCTTCCGGCGCGTGTAATAAGGAAGAGATCGAGACCAAGGAGCGGAAACAAGTCATCCCAATCCGCGCAGTTGAAATTATCAACATACCAAAGCCAAAACGTCGAGGAAATTCGACGGTGACAACGAAACAACTCAGACAAACGACACTGATATCGGGCAACAACGCGCCTTGCTGTTCACAAGTATCCCAGTGGTCTTACCGTGACTCTAGATCGCCTTCTTATTGGGGCACGAAACACTCCAAATTGGAAGTGTGTGGCAGAGACGCTAGACAAGTATCCCGTCCAGTTTGAAGACGCTTATTTGAGAGGACGCAGCATCGAGTGTAGTTGGGAAGCAATGCGGCCATCAAACTACATGCACCCTTTCGTAATTCCAGTGGATATTACACGCTCACTCCAGGCATCGATCATTACAGCAAGGAAAGAACTGTGCAGCCCGGCAGAGATTGAAGAGAGTGTAAAAACGCAAGGGTTTATGCTTGATCTGGTTGCAACGATTGACCCAAAGCTTTGGAAGATGAGCGGGTACGTTTGCTTTACACTAAGGTTGTTTTATAAGTTGCTATAATATGGCGACTTTATCTATATGCACTGCTTGCAGTCAATTCGTGGGTGCGTTGACGGGGTTTCATGGCATCAAGTTCAAGTGGCGCATGTGGGCTGAAGACAGGAAGTGACTGGAGCAAGATTGGCGGAAAATCAAATCGAATGTAAGCCTCTTTGAGGTACCGACAAATACGACAGGCATATCAGAAGATGCTACTTGCCAAAGACACCGCGTTCTGGCCAACGAAGTGATTAGCAAGTTTGCTTCAAGAAGACTGCTCACGGAGTTCATAACACAGTCGGAGGCGGATCCATCACCTTTGAAAACATCGTTGGTGGGCTGTGTCGAGGGTGGTCAACGATAGCCACATCGACTTCTGCTTGTGGACACTTGGAGGCTTGGAGAGAGGCATTCACGTGATCTCATCGCTGTTGTGGGATATTGGGTGGCCAAGTACGCCGAAGGTTGCCCGTGGCAATATCAAATTTGTTCTTCATCCGGTAAATCTGGACGCGAACCATTGGGGGATCATCATCATACGGTTTCAAAATACGGGCACTGACTTGTAGACACAAGTTTACATGTACGAGCCTCTAATGAATGAGTGCTACCACGATGGAATGCGGACAGTTTGGAAGGGCATACCAAAGGCCAAGGACGACGTAGGAAAAGAAGGACTTCGGGAATACCTGAAACGATGGCACGCAGCTTCCATGCCCAATGTGGAATTTTATTTTCAGGAGGTTAAGTGGGTGCTTGCGCCTCAACTGCCGGATTCAGCGAGTTGTGGCATTTTGATCGTAGCCCAGACGCACAGTTACATCACCGAACCTTGAGCAGCAGAAGTATGCAGTCTCTAAGAACGACGTCAAGGTCATGCGCTTGCGGATGCTATGGGTCATCACCCACCATTCAAAAGAGCGACCTATCTCCAACTCCGATGCTGCTAAGACAAGTGCAATTCTCCAGAAGCTTAAGAAAGAATTGTATTAAATGGGTGGATGGGTCTGCCGGCATTAACATTTCAATACAGGCGTGTCCATTGCGTTATTCTTTGAGCTTGTTGATGTCCATCTCCAGCAACACGCCGAACGAAAGATGGACATCTTGGTCAACTCCCTCTTGAGGTAATTCTGCATCCAACTCGTAAATGCGCTGTTGCTCCTCTTCAAAGCGGTCCTGTAACTCCAGCTGAATTGCCAAAATCTCACCCAAGCTGCGTTGTACCTCCTCCAGCATGCCCCTCATCTTGTCCAGTTCGCCCATTCGCGTGCGCACTAGCTCACGTGCAAGATTTCTCTGGTTCAGTGCACCGCAGGATCTTCGTTGGCGATAAGAAAACTCGCTAAGTGTGAAATACGTGTTGTGTACGTATTTTGTGGTGCGTACACGTATATCTATGCAACATAGAAATACGTGTCGACCACATCGATTTAGATTCTCTAAATGTAGACATACCTTGTCATGAGGCCACGTGGCTTTGGTCATTTAAAATATAATACCGGGCGCCAGCTGCTTTATTGTTGCATTTAGTCGTAAGGTTGCCACAATTCCTGTCGTCATGTCGTATTTAAGGTTGCAGTACATGAAACGCCATTCTCTACTTAAGCGCTTCCTTCAAAGAATCAGGTTCCATTTAAATGGTACTTGGTACCAATAGGTGTAGGTGGTGTTGGTACCGGTACCGTTTGAGGCGGTGTTGATATCAGCAATGATCATCCTTGCCGACACCTGTGCGGCGGGCCCTCTCTTGTGCGGCACGCCAGCCATTCTCCAGTCTCCGTTGCCGAGACATCCAACCCCGCGCCACATGCACGTCGTCCGCAGCTCCACTTGTGGCACAAGATCCCATCAGTCACCTGTACATGACTACAGGTACAGTACCGGTACCGGTACAGTAGTCGCATAACGCCTGCGAGCACCGACATCCGGAACTCTGGCCGGTGTATGCAGTGCATACTATGCACTCGGTAAACGACAAAGACGAGGAAGATCGTGGCGAGTCCGGGCGTGACACGCGCTGTGAAGGCGTGGCTATTGGGTGGTCCCCCTCGTGCGCAGGGGATTCACGTCGCGTTTCACCAGCAGCTCCATGTCGCCGGGTTGGAATCGGTGGGCACCACCTCAGGCATTGGATCGACTTCGGTGCAATTCATTGTTTGTCGGAGCGAGTGGCAACCAACTATTTTCGAAACTCGCTCTCATCGACCGAGACATCACCCTCGACGATTACCATGGCCGGTTTCTCTGCGCTGTGGCGGACCAAGCCCATCTCGGTCATCCAAGCTGAGGAGAACTCGCAGGACATTCCTCGAACGCTCGAACTGTTCGACTTATGCTGTGTAGGAATCGGTGGCACCATCGGTAGCGGCATCTTCTCCACTGCGGGCTCCATCATCTCGGAGACGGCCGGACCCGCTGCCGTCGTGAGCTGGCTCGTCGGCGGTGTCATTTGCTGTCTCAATGCGCTGGCGTACATGGAGCTGTCCACGCGAGTGCCGTCCTCGGGTAGCACGTACGCCTACGCGTACCACACGATAGGCGAGCTTCCTGCGGTCGTCGCGGCGTGGCTGTTGACGCTCGAGTATGCGGTGTCTGGTGCTGGTGTGGCGCGCAGCTGGGGAGACAAGGTGGAGGAGTGGCTGTTGATCGAGCACCCCGACAAGAACTTCCACTGGCTCAACCTGCAGTCTGCCAACCTCAGCGGCGGTCTCATCCAGCTCCTGAGCATGGGGGTGCTTTTGATGGGCGTTAGATTTGGCAAAGCGTTCGTGAACACGGTCACGATGATTAAGATGTGCGTTGTTGCCTTCATTATCATCGCCGGCTTTGCTGCCATGAACTCCGACAACCTGTCCCCGTTCGTTCCAACGCGTACCGAGGTGGACGGCGCGATGACTTTCGGAACCCAGGGAATTATTACCGGCGCCTCGCAGGCGTTTTTCGGGTACGTGGGCTTTGACGAGGTTTGCTGTCTGGCTGGTGAAACCAAGAACCCCAAGAAAATCATGCCCATTGCCGTCATGACCGTCGTGGTTGGCACCATGGTGCTCAGCGCGCTGTGTTCACTCGTTCTGGCTGGTATGGTGACGTACGTTGATGCTGGCAGCTTCGGTGACGGTTTTGAGGGCCACGGGTGGAAGTGGGCCGGAACGATTGTGCGCGCTGGTGAGGTGGTAACCATGCCCGTGGTGGCGCTTATCGGGTTCTTGGCGCAGCCTCGCCTCAACTATGCGCTTGCCTGCGACGGACTACTGCCACGCATCTTCGCCGAGGTGGATTCCAAGGGCAATCTGTTCAAGAACACGCTCATCACGGGCCTGTTCTTCACGGTGATCGCAGTTGTGGTGCCCTTCGACACGCTGTGGGACATTGTCAACTTTGGTGTCATGATGTCGTTCATCATCGCCAATGTGTCGCTGACGCTAGCGCGCATGAAGCCCCAGTCGCCCAAGCTCTCCCCACGCTGGTCGCCGTGATGGTGGTGACGGCTGGGTGCACAGCCTTCCTGTACCAGGAGGGGTACGAGAACAACTCGTCCACGGCGTGCTTGATCCTGGCCATCATGTTCCTCGTCATCACCGTGGGGATTTCGGTGGTGCTCTTTGTCAAGTGCCCGCAGACAGCCAACACACCCGGTCTGTTCACCGCTCCGCTGGTGCCGTTCATCCCGATGATCTGCATCCTCGCCGACTGGTACATGATTGCGCAGATCACACACCTCGCACTGGGTCTCAGCGTTGCCTGGATGGCCGTCGGTGCGCTCTCGTACTTCGTATACGGCTACTTTCACGCAGAGTCGCGCAGCGACTGGAGTCGGTTGATGGTCCAGAGCCTGCCAACCCACGGAGACAGTCTCTCAGCCCCCATGCTTTCGACCAAATACTCAGTGCAGGATCCCAAGTCCCCGCCCTTTAGATCGAGGCAACCGCTCATCGTAATTGACGGCTCCCTCGCGTATAGGGTGCGTCGGTTGCGGTATACTGCTTCTTGGTATACACGTGGACACATGTACTAGTAAGCTTAGTATTTCCATCTAGAAACTTGTTTCCAGCGAACAAACCCATTAGGGGTTTCAGTTTATAAAATCACAATATTTTTCGGGAAGTCATCCTTTGAAGGAATGCTCCTCCCGAGACGCATTCCTTGGAGGAATTCCTCAATCGGAGTCATTTTTGGTGAAATGTCGCCACCCGTTCAAATCGATACAACTGTTTTGAGAGGATATATTTAGTGACAGGGACATTTTCTTATCTCGGGCTTCGTTCTGCGCTCCGCCAAGCTCATGGTACTACGCGGATAGTTTCTTGCGCAGCACGGAACGGCGTATACTGCTATGCACCACGTTTCTCATGTTGTCGCCCATGGGATGGACCTGCTTAGCTCCTGCCCGTTCTCCCTGCTCTACGCTCGCTACGACTTCTTGCGCAACATGAGCCGCTTGAGACTCCTGTGGCAAGACACAGTCGGCTATTTACGTGGTTCGCACGGTGTTCGTGACCATCGGATAGCTCCTTACTGTCTTCTGCTTCAACGGCGAGAAGTTTGGCGGCGACGAGTATGGCGACGACTTCGATATTTCGTAGACCTTCCCGCAGCTCATGATCGTTTTTTCGTGCTGACGGTGCCTGCCATCTCCAAGACTTGGTTTTTCATCAAGGAGGAGAAAGGCCCCGCATCAACTTCACAAACTACACGAAGGAACTGTGGACGTTGATTCAAAAGCACGTCATGTACCAGGTGATCTTCTTCAACTTCTTCCAAGGCATGTTCTCAACCATCTCGTATACGGTCAGCTCCCCGGGGCTTCGTATATGGTGGGAGCGACGCCTATTAACAGCACACTGAGCAACGAGGGCGTTGACGCGGTGTAAGGCATGGCTTTTGGAGCTGTAATCCATTTGACCTGGTGCAGTGATCGAAAAGGCCACACGTTTGAGCTTTTAACCAGTTGAAACTGTACGTGCTCATGTTCTAAATGGACAACAGGTTTGTGTGCTTGGTTCGCCGTTCCTGTGTAATATTTCTGATACCTATGCAACATGATTTGGTCTGATGATGCCAGTAAACGAGCGATGGCGTAGGGTGGATCGAGGTCAACCGGTACTGTGATAAAACAGCGCTATCAGCGGGAACAGCACAGCACGTCGACTTCGACTGTCGAGCCACTTCTCAACTTTCCTCGCAAGTGAAGTGTCGGCTCAAGCCACACTCTGCCCTTGACTTAAGTATGCCGTCGCGCAAGCTGCAGCCAAAAGCTTCTCACAAGGAGGCCCCACAGAAGAATCACACCAAGAAGTCGAAGGGGAAGCAGCGGAAGAAACCTGTACCAACGAAGTCAAAGAAGAAACCTTCTCCGCAAGAACAGTTTGACGAGTCGGAAACGCATGATGACTCGGAAGAGTTAGAGGAGCCAGAGGAGTTAGAAGTCCCAAGCAAATATTCACACACAACTCCCACGCAGCTTCAGGGAATGGTACTCCGGATGGAGATGCCTGAGAACCGAGCAATCTATCTCGGTGAATCGAATGCAGGCAAAGGTATGGCCCACGGTTCTGGTATTACGAAGCTATCTGGGTTCGCAAAGATGGCAGAGTTTGTGTACGAGTTTTCCTTGGAGAACGGAGGGGTAGATCCTCGCCACTCACTGCAATGGGACAGCAAGACTTGTCGAAGCCGGTGGAAGTCGCAGTTAAAGCGCTATAAATCCGCTCGTGATCGAAAGCAAAAACAGACTGGATTCGGAATCACAGACGCAATAACGGGATCACAGTGGATGATTTAGTGGAGAAGGCTTGTCCGTTTTACAAGCGGATGGAGATGATGTTTTCAGAGCAGGCAAATGTTGAACCAGAGTCGCAACAACATGGGCCGTATCTTAGCGATGATGACAACAACGACGCAGCCCCAATGGCAAGTAATGTTGATGACGGCATTGACGAACAGGGGTCCGATGCATGTGAAGGGGGTGAATTTGATTATTCTGATCGTCGAAATGATGGAGCTATGCTGCGTCCCGAATTTGACCTTGATGATTCTGATTGTGACTCCAGTGAATATCGCAGAGATCAGCAACGTCAGAGCAGCAACCGTGCTCCAACACCCGTTCGGCCTAACGGCTCATCATTTCGCTCTGATGAAGAGCCATCAAATGTTCCAAGTAGTTCCGAAGACAATTCGCTTAGTCCGATCGCCATCACAACCTCCCGAAGTCGCAGACCGATTCAAGAATTGTTGCATCCGAACAACCGCCCTCGTCTTTCATGGGCTCCGATGAGTACAACTCGACCAGCATCGTTGGGTCACCGATCCAATTCAGAAGAGCCCGGAAACCTTCCGGAAGGTCAAGCCGATTCTAGTGCACCTACCACATCTAGACAAAGCCGTCGCGCAGAGATTGCTGCTGATACCGCTACACCTGCGGCAGCGAAAGCCGCCGCATTAAAAGCTGCTGCCGCTGCGAAAGGTGCAAACAAAGCCCAGAATTTGAAGCGTAAGGACTTCGGGTCTGTTTTCTCATTGGAGTCAGAGAAAACAAGACAATCGGTGGAGAAGCGAGCTGCATTAAACCTCAAAGCCCAGCAGAAGCAGTTCAAAATGACAATGGACTTCAAGGTAACCGAGTTGAAAGAGCAAGCAGAAGCCAAACGGGAAGCACTGGAGGAGCGCAAAGAAGAACGCAGACAAAGACGTGAAGAGGAACGCGAAGAAAAACGAAGAAAGATGGCTGTCGAGCTAATACTTGGGGGAGACCACGTGAAGAAGTTCAGGAACTGGTCGATATGTTTCTTCCTAATCTCTGAGCAAAGCATGTTTGATTCGTTCGCGTTTTTCCTGTGCGGTTCTACCACCGTGGAATGTACTGTTGGCTGCGTCGTCGTCGTCCAGTTCGTCGCCTTCGTCGCCGTCCCATTCTTCTACTAGCGCGATACCTAGATTATGCAGCATGACGCACGCCAGAACATGGTTATTCACGTGGCGAAAATCTTGCTTGCGGTTGATTTGAGTTCGTATTCCTTTTAGCGACATCCAGCGGTTTTTAAGGAGTCCAATGCAGTTTTCGTTGATGACCCGAGCAGACGATATGACCTCGTTGTATACTGCGTTCTCTTCTTTTGCTGCCACAGGAAGTTTATATGGAGTGATTAGCCGGGTATTAAGCGCATACCCGGTATCACCAACCAGATATTCGCCGCCGGAGAAGAACCGCTCGGGACACTGAGCAATTGGCGTCTTCGCGAAAGCAGTGGAATCACAGCAAGAACCTGGCCAACCGGTGAACGCAAAGAGAATTACCTTGTCCTCGTTGCACACAATTTGATCGTTGAAACTGTAGCGGCATTTTCGGTTGTAGTGTTAAGAGCCTTGGATGTGTGGTTTTTGATCAAAGATAACGTGTGTGCCATCCACAAACCCCACAACACCCTCCGTCAAGCCAAAACGCTTCGCGTGGTACGCTGCTGAAACCATTCGCTGCTGGCAGCTAGGCCACGACACCCAGCTCGTGTAATGCCGTAACAAAGCTTTCTGAACTCGACAGATGTACGTGGGAACAGTGCCCGCTCCCATTCCATAGTTTTGTGCGAAGTGAGCGACAGAGTTCCCATTACCGAAAGTTCCGTACCATTCAAGCGCAACAGCCAGCTGTATCGCAACATCACGCTGCATTTTCTTGGCGTTTGGACTAGGCTGAAATACGACGTCCTGACGAATCATGTCCAAAAGGATGTTGAAAGTTGTCTTGGTAACGCGGGTAAAAGCGCGAAATTCGTCGTCACGAAGCTCGAACAGCAGCCGTTGGTGTGCAGTAGAGCGTACGACGTTCCGGCGCTCAACCGAATAGCGTACACTGTCTAGAGCAAGGCGTAGTTGCACGAGAGAGTTCACAGTGACGCCAGTGGTTGTGTCTTCCTCATCATCGGTGTCCGGTCCAGCAGTCTTACGCAGCTCTAGCACCATCGCAACCAGGAAGATGATGTCAGACATTTCGTTCTTCAGCTTCTTGAAATCGGACGGTGGCATCTTTCCTTTTCCTTAAAAGGGTTTATAATCGGAATGCCGATATCGAATCTGAGAGAATGAGATCCAGATTGGGTTAATCTTGTTTGAAATATTCGCCGAGTCAAATATAAACTGAAACTCCATAGGCTGAATGCATGAAGTGTTCTTTGGGGTAATTCCTTTCAGAAAATACCGTGCAAAAATATAAACTGAAACCCCTATTATCCCATGAAGCCAAATGGCGGTTTGATACGGTAGTGTGCCGGATGTACAAGTGTAATCGTTCACAGTCAATTGATTT
Source organism: Phytophthora hibernalis (assembly GCA_012656075.1). Lineage (NCBI taxonomy): Eukaryota > Oomycota > Peronosporomycetes > Peronosporales > Peronosporaceae > Phytophthora > Phytophthora hibernalis. Next base: position 699,993 of record JAAKBF010000218.1, read on the forward strand.
TCGTCCTCGACTGATCTTCACCTCTCCCTGGCCGCCTATACCGGTACAATTTGGTGTTGCTCGAATGTGCGCATGTGTGATTTTGACTTCAAAAAGCTAACTCGGACAGAGCAACAATCAAAGCATCTCTTCGACTTCGGCATGACATGAAGCAACGCTAGCAATTTCCTGGGAACGAATACGAAGAAAGCATTTTTTAACATTGAATGGTCGACCGCAAGTACTTTTTAGTTATATTTACTATAGCTTCCTATACATGCAGTACCTTCAGCAAATACCGCATCCTGAAGTGTCGTAGAAGGATGTTTGACATGGACGTAGGCGAGACTATTCCTCTCACGATACACTCGAAGAACAGCAGCACCAGTGGACCCCAGTTGAAATCTCTCCAAAGTCCTTGTCCACGATGATGACACGCACTTGATCCCACGTGGGTTGAAAAACATAAGACATTCTGCACTCTTGTTTTTCATGTGCGTGTGCTGCACGTACCGGTACTGCCCCTGGATGCAACATAATAACACGGATGTCACAAGGCCACAGCAGGATCGCAAAGCTACAATACAGCCACAAAGTCACAATTCAGTCACATAAGCACAATAGAGTTCATAAAGCCACAAAATCACAACACAGCCAATTGAGTCAGACGAAAGTCACACAGTGTTAGACAAAATATTCATACAAGAGTTGCAAACTCAACCGATGCACGTACGTGTCCAAAAACGTCGTGGATCATAAAGCTGAAGAGATTGTAGCGGGCGTAGTTGGTGTTATGTGTCGCGTCAATCATCAACACCTCCAGAAACGCCTCGAAAAATCTTCGTATTTGATGCGTCTGGAAAGTGATAGTCTGAACCAACTTGTCGTCGTCCACGTAGATAGTTGCTGTGTTTTCCTTTCGAGAACCGTAAAAATTCGCTCAAAATAGACTCCAATCCAGCCTTAACAGAGGTTGTCCCGCGATGCGCATCCTTCAGTTTCTGGACGAGGTTGTGGACGTCTCTCAGCGTAACCTTCTTCCCTAAAAACAACAAATAACAAACGAGTTAAATTAACAAGTATTTTAGCGAGACCTCACGAGGCGTCTTACCCGTTTTTCGTCTCAAATATTCCAAGATGGGCTTTTTGCTTCAACCATTTGGAGCTCGTCGACGAAGCTAATCACATTCGCATCATCGACGCGGCTGTTGACAGGATGTTTATTGTAAATCGCCGAGCCCAGTCCGTGGTCGTGCGTCGTGTTTTGCTGCGTCACGGTCACTTAGAAGCCCTTGCACATGTGACAGTTGCGCCTCACATTTCGTAGATTTCACGAAATAGTTCTTCCCTTTCCTTTTGAGCGACTTGGGCGGTTCCAATCATGCGTACAGCATAACCGACGGTAGTATTTTTAGAACGCGAGCGGGATTTACGTCAAATCTGTCAGAGTACCCCGCCTTTCTAGCTCAGCATTCCTCACGGCCACGCTCGTAGACGTCCTTTTCTTGAATACTTGCTGAGTAGCATCCTGATACACTGCGAACGCTGCAAAGAAGTCCTCCCAGCTTGCGTATTGACGCTGTTTCATTGGGTGTGCATACACAGTAGTTGCAGGGACGTGGACCTCGGGGGCGGTCGCCTCTGTAGGCTCGATCTCAGTCTCCGCGCCGAAGCCCGACGACGCGACACTCGTCATGCTTAGTCATTTCGGAGGGTTTCTAAATGAAAGGTTGAGAGACGTCTGGGGAGGGGGAGGGGAAGAGGGGATGTTTCTCTTTTTCAAATATAGGGAAATTTATGCGTACTCGGAATTTTATTTTTGTTTCGATTTTTATTTTTAAATTACGCTGCACTCACTGTGTGACTTTATCCACTTCCATTAGATTAAGTTGGCGGTGTTTGGCGGAAGCTGCTGCCACATACGAGTGCATGAAAAAGTACGAGTATGTGACGATATGTGCCTGAGGTTTGAGGCACATATGCCACATACTGTAAAACCTGTCCTAATTGGTATTTCCACGGGTCATTTAAAATTAGGTATTAGAGGACGACAGGGATTTTTTTATAAAAGCCAGGTCAATTGTGTAGTGTACAACTGGTGTGGTATTAAATATTAGTATACACAATTATTAATTAGGACAGGGTTGATATTACACAGTCACGAAAAAAATGCCAACCAGTAATTTTACCGTAATTTACAGTCCTGGTGTACGACACATAGTTTATGTTGGCCACTTCATTACGCTGCAGTCGAATCGTAGGCGAGTCTCAGTCAAGGTCGGCCAGGGCGTGCAGGTCAAGGTCGTGTTAATCTGGACGTGGCTGGTCAGTCGGATCAAGACAGGCATCGTGTGCCTCTCAGGGCGTCCGATCATATACCGGTACGTACTACTGCAGTACATGTATGTATTTAATAAGAGGGGCTTGCGTGTGAAGATTAGGAAGGTCTTCCGTACGTGAAATAGCTGCTAATTCTCCGAAGATCAAGAAGGCACTTCTACAGTAACCTGTGCACGTCGATAAATGGCTAGCGTCACACTATTAGGGCGGGAAAATGTATGTAAAGAAACAATCTAAAGTAACAAAGCCTCCGAAGGTCACCACGAGGACGGCGGGCATGCAGCCGACGGCCTAGAGGGACCCAAGCAGCACGACGATCTTGCCACGCGTCATCGTGGGGGGCTACAGCTCCCGCACGACTTGTCCTTGCGTTCCACTGCCCCGGCAAATCAACCTAACTGGAAGCTTTTTTGTGAAATGAAAGTGATCAGCCCCAGAATTTATTTATTTTCACCCTAAAGGCTTAATATTTTGAGCCACATACTGTCACATACTCGTACTTTTTCATGCGCGCGTATGTGACAGCAGCCACTCGGAGATTCGTGCATTTTACCCCTGCTATGCACACTTTAATGCAGATGCAGTATATTTTTATTTCAAAAATAGCCCCGTGCGAGGCGTTGGTTGAGGAGGTGGTGCTGGTGCAGGAAATGTGAGCACGTTCAAGGATGACTGGCCTGATGCTCTGTTCGCGGACAGCCTGCAAGATCGCCGCTTGTGGGCTTGTGCGAGCGATCACGCGTTGAAGTTTGAATTTGGGTACGAATTTTGGTCCTGATTCCCCTTTTTTATTACATAAATGGCCGTTATGTACCCAATGCGCGAAACATCCCTAGTTGGCAGTGATGAGTTCGATGAAATATTAAGTCGTACAGGTTCCAGGTACGCGTATACCAACTGGTATTCCATTGACACAGTTACCATCTACCTCAACGAGGTACCCTGTATTCTGGCGCACCCTATGGGCTAGCATACATCGGGCATTCTCTAAAAGGTGCTTATGATTACCACCATTTTTCTAAAAGGTGCGGTTGTCTTTAAAAGGGGAGAATCTACGGAGTACACTACGTCGGAGCACTCGAACAAAAATACAAACAGATGCGTCGAGTAATACAGCAAGTTCGGTAGCAGTAGCAAAACGAACTTGACATCTTTCAACTCTGTGCTGCACGGAAGAACTAAAAGGTGTCAGTGTGTGTCGTCGTCGCCGTGTACAGCAGAAGAAGACGGGGTGCCGGCGTGTGTCATCACCGCCGTGCACAGAATGGAGAACAAGGAGGTGTCGGTGTGTGTCATTGCCGCCGTGTACAGAAAGGTGAAGAAGGAGACAAGGCGACCGCTGACTGCGGGGCCACGCGGTTTCGGTATAGCGTGCGGGTTCGCAATGACGAGCGCAGTGACGCGGTCAGCACAACCTGCCAGCCCATGCCTGGTTGCATGGGCTGCATTCACGGTGTTGAATGCGTACTCAGACCAGCCGTTTGAATGAACAGTCAGTACGCGAATTCGCTCAACAAACGAAAGTTGAAGTACACCAATGTAAGGCCTTAAAGAGCCGAGCAAACTAGACTATCACTATCTCAGACCTGTGTAGCCCCAAGCGCGTGGAGGGAGAAATGAATCGAACACTGTGCTGTCTTCTAAATCACTACTGTCCAGAAACTCATCCAAATCCAGTGAGTTGTGTTGGTCTGCATTCGATGCAGTGGCCATGTCAATTATCTCGAATTGTGAAGGTTCACGTCTACACCTTTGCCACTTCAAAGTGGCCCTAGTGCAATTCAAAACGGTTAAGGTCAAAATCTCGAACATCCAAATTTAACAAAAAGTCTATTGTGAATTTTAATCCAGAGCAAAGTGGATTTTGTCCAGCTCAAATGGCTACTTTCCGTACTCCATTGGCTCGGAGCGTTTAGCTGCTGCGACGGCGTGCGCGCAGTAGCGAGCCATTCTGCTGACAAGTCTCAGAGTCATGCAAGGCATGCAATTCTCAGCTGCCTTCTCGAGAAGCTGCATGCGGCGCTCTTGCATTTGTCCGCGAGGAGCTCCCAGCATCTCGTCGTGGCTTAGAGCCAAGTAACTCTTGATCTTGGCCTTCAAGACACTGAAGCAGCCTATACACAGCACATCATACAAAGTAAGTAAACAACAGCAGCACACATTAGACCATGCTTACCTTCAATGGGGTTGCACATAGGAGAGTAGGGACCTAGGCGCAGCAGCACCAAGTCGCTGCGCTGACGTACCCGGTCCTCTGTCTGGCTGTGAGCGGGCGCGTTGTCCAATACAATCACAATTGGCTTACCCGAAAAGTCAGTTTGGTAGATTTCATGCGCTTTCAGTGTCGTAAATAGCATCGATGAAGGCTGCATTAGCCTTCATCTTGATGCTTCCACGTTGGGTAGCGTAGTGCACGAGACCAATCTCCGTCGACACAGCGCACTGCACCTGCAGATTATTGCCCTTGGACGCTTGTAGCTTCACCACAGCGCGCTCACCTTGCAGCGCCCTCCCTTTCAGTCGCTTGCAGTATAGATTAAGTTCGTTTCATCGTAATAGATAATAAAGCACCTTCACGCTCATGCTTGAGCAGAGCTTCGGCAAACACGCGCCGCTTTTCGATGTTCTCTTCGCTGTTACATGTAATCGGCTCAATCCGGACCTGTATATATGATGTCATACAGAAACCATCAGTAAGAACAATAGCGATAACAGGTTAGGAAATATCACCTGTTTCATTGTGTACAGCTTGACACACAGCTTCTGGCTGATCAGAGACGTGCTCAAGCTGACGTCGAACTCTAATGCGACCATCCTCTGCAGCTGCACCAGCGTGTGCAGACAGTTCTCCTCGACGTAGTCTACCAGTGCCATCTCGATCACTAGCGTGCACTTCACGTTGGAAGCGCGCGACCCTCCCTCTCCTTAAGCTCTGGTGAGCCACTGTCAACGATGCGGCGGGCGGTGGTGGCCGGGATGCCGTTATGGTGGGCCACGAGAAACCAGTCCTGCCCTTGCTTGAACGCGTCAAGCACGCGAGTGCGCTCTGCCAACGTGTGTCTTGGTTCACTTGGCATCCTGGGCGCAAAATGAACTCTGGAGTGCCGTCACAACCAGCACTTTGCGTTTGATCCCACAGCCAACCACTTTGCATTGGACAGCAGCCGCTTTGATCTAAAGTCAAAAAATTTAAAAATATTTTCTAAAATCGGCTGTTAGTTCGCTACTTCACACCACTTTGCATTGTAGTGTTGCCACTTTGAAGTGGCAAAGGTGTAGTGCTGAAGGGACCAAATCCTGCTTGGTGATAATGTTGTTTCGGTTCATGACGGCGCTTCTTTCGCAGTGAGATCGGTTCCGATGTACTCTCAGCTTGCGTAGACATCTGCTCCGATCTGTCATCTACATGTAGTGAAATTGTGTTTTCGGAGCCACTGCTACGAACCCACCAGGGGCGATCAAAATCTCTAGGATGGAGGACGATGGTGTAATCTGCTTGGTAAACGTGCATCATTTCGTGCAAGCTGGGTCTTCCATGGCAGCGTCGGTAGATACCAGTGCATGGTTTCGTCGACTGTAAGAGTTGGTGATTTTCATCAACGCATGTACATTCTTGATCGCCAATTTCCAAAGGTGGTGTGTCTCGCTCAGTGAATGTACGGTTGTCACTTTGACGACATTGGCAAACACGTGATCACCGAGTTTATAAGGAATTCTGCAAGTGCCCCTTTGCACAGCGAGACTCACAGCATTACCGGAAGCTTGTCACCACGGCAAAAGTTTCCGAAAAACAGTTAGCAAGTCCCTTGTCGAGGATTCTAGCCACGTTTTAATCTTTTCGTGAGTTCCCTCGACAGTTGATGTGTCCAGGCAGTCAAAATGATGATGCTTGTTTGTCCATTGCTTGACCAGTTTGTCCTTGTACTTTCACCAGGTCTTATAATTCGCCAAGGAAGAGTCCATTGCACGCAATACGTTTCTTGAAATTTCGAGCTCTTCTTCATTCTCTGCATGTACCGCTGCATGATACTTCCTTCTCTAAGAAAGCATTTTTCCTGCACGTTTTCAGCCTGGTCCTTCCAAAGAAATCAGGTTTGCTTTGCTTCACAACTCCTAGCTTATTTCGGACTCGAGCTTCCACGTTCCTATTTACATGCCAGCGACAAATTAACTTGGCTGCAGAAGGAAACACTACGTCGGTTGCGTTCATACAGGCGAGGTCTCGGTCTGTGACCAGCAACCGCGGTAAGTTGATGTCATGCTCATCCGAAAATTCCCATGTATAGTCAGGTTGTGCCTCGCCGGGCAACCAGCGCTGTGTCACTGGAAGGATTGTGTTCATACCCGTGAGCATGATGATGTTCAGCAACGGCCAGACGTATTTGTTATTTTGTCTGTGCAGTCTAAAATCAAGACGTCGAGAAAATCTTTAGCAAGAGCGAGAGTAGCCGGATGCGACCATAAAAAGTAGAGCAGTCGTTTGAGCATCGAGCTCTCAAAAACGTGTATCAATTGCTCCAGAAAAAGAGAAAATGTCCGTCGGTGTGACGCTTTCTTGTTTGAAATGTTTTTGGGATGACTAACATGTTTTTGTCCACATGAAGCAGAGAAGCGTGCGTTTTTGAAGTAGAGATGTCTGCTACTTCATGGGCGAATATCCGTTCGTTCACAATTTAAGCAGTAGCAGTGCTAACACGTTTAGCTGATCGCTTTCGGTGCGCCACGTGCACAAGCACGCCGTACGCGACTTTTGGTGGTTGTGCTTGTGACTGCCGTCTCGGGTATGCATGACCTTCCACGCGCCCTCCGTTTTCGGCGTATCGACAGAGACATGGTTGTCTATTTTTGAGTTGCACAGACCAATAATTCAGCAAGCAGAACACTATGAAAATACACTAAGTGCCAGCGGAAGCACGAGTCCTGTGAGTAGAAAAGAGGTATTTCGTTGCATGGTTCAACCCCAAGACTTAGGTTTTACTGATCAATATCGATGTTCGTGACTATGCTGTCGAATACATACCAAAGGTGCTTGTATTGATCGTATGCTAGCTGCTTGGGGCCCCGTTTATCTCCATGCGCCAAAGGAAAGCTAGTATATGGGGTGTCGTCCGTGCGATCGACAAATACAGCTCGAACCACTGCACAAATAGCACGCCACAGCTGTATCCGTCCCGCTGTAGCCATCGAGGAAATGTCCGAATTCGCATTTTTAGCTGTGGGTGAAAGATCTTCATGTAGACGCTAGTGGTAATCACTTCCACCTCATCTAAAAACGATTTTCTGTGAAACGGAACGTACTTCCTGACAATGTTCCGCTCCATGTCAAAAATTATGCCGCATCAGTGAGGGAAGTCCACGTTAATGTACGTTGGGCAGCAAACGATGCGGTCTGAACGCATCTGAGAAAAGACGTGGTCTGGTGTGTCGAGGTACTGATCTCTTCGCTTTTGGTCAGTTATTTGCATGTAGACCGAATCCACAACTGTCATATGCATCGGTTTTCGCCACGTGAGTTTCTCTGCTTCCTTGACAACGCGGAGGGAAGCCACATACACGCACGAATCGCTCAGCCATTGCTCTCCCCATATCCTGCAAGCTTCGTGAATGAGATCGTGTGGCCGCCGCCTCTAAAAACACCGTCGACATTCATGAACGGGATGGTGTGCAGTACTCGTTGTCGTTCTTTGGCTTCGAGGTCGTCATGAATGTCAATCCCCTCCACGAACTTAATTAGCTTCCTCGCCTTCCCGATCTTTTTGGACACTTCGTGCCATGTTTTCATTCTCTCGATATCCACGAGACTAAATGAGCCGACGCTCAATATAGAAACGATAATATCGTGAGAAGTCAGGAGTACGTCACTGATAAGCTCCTCCCGAATCTATACATTTGAGCACCAGATGTTCTATCAAGTTATTAGTACAGATATTTAATACAGATAATACATAAATGTTGGTGAAAATTGGTGAGATATCCACCAAGCTCACCAACATAGTAAGTATCTCAACCACATCAAATACACACCTGGCAGTACGAAGCGAACATTGGTCTCCACAACACGAGTAGGATCGCTTTTGATCACGAATGCTTTTGGTCGCTTGAAAACCGCTGCGTCAAACATACGTCGAATTCCCCAAAACGTCTCCAACAACAGCAAGTGAGATCTGCTTTGTCTTCACAACTTCGTCAAAACTTTCCAGCGTAACATCGCCAACAGTGACGACTGTATCCACGAACGACATTGTATCTTCAATCTCCTTTTTCTCTTCGCCTTCTTGAAGCTTTCTTTTCCTTGGGTCTTCCTGATGATCGGCTAGCTGGATTCAACTGCACAATGTTCTTGATTTCTGTCGCCGACACTTTCGGTGACGCTTTATCTTCATTTATGTGCTCCATTTCCAGCTTTCATTTTGTACGTGTCGCAGACTTCTCCTTCGACTTCTGCTGGGACGAGTCGTTGCTCGACTTTCGGCGCTTGAGCTGTGCTAATGTTCGATCGGGCGCCTTCGTTGCTGTCAGCGTTGGTGATCTTGTCACCATTGGTGGTGACATTGGTGACAGATTAACCAACATCGGCAACTAATCCAACTTCAACACCGTCGTTTTGAGATGTGATATCTGTCGCAGTATCCACATCAGGTGAAGCTTTGGCGCCGGTTTGTGCCGTCATATCTGTCGCTGGAGCCACGCCAGGCGGATCTTTGTCGTCACGGACCTTGCGCTCAAGCGTCTGGAGGTATTCCTGCCATCTCGTAAACCCCCGCTTTCCTTTGTCTGCAACACCCTCCGCGATGCGCTGGCAAACAGCAAATACAGCACGATATTTCTCGTTGTGGGATAAGACACGCTTTGCACCGTCGTCTACGTCGTTCACCAGCAAACCCGGAGTATCTTCTGTATCTGACACTTCACTATCTTCAACACTGCAAGCATCGACAATTGACCACCTATCGGGGATCGCGTCGAACGGAATCACAGACCGGAAAGCCGCATCCTCACGTCTCAGGAACATAATATGTCTGCATGGGAGTAAGAGGGTTTGATTGAACATGCAGCTACAGTCGCTGGACTCCAAGATCACCTGAAGGACACGTACGGAGTTAGCAATAAATTTTTGAATCAATCCAAATATTAGTTAGTCTTACCGCGTATTGACTCGGAGATGTCTTGCTTGTCAGTGTATATCCTGACGGTGATGTCTCATCCGATTCAACAGTGTAATCTGCTTCTTTGCTGGCCGCGTATTGACTTTCCACCAGATCACACGCGTGGTGCGTTGCTATCTTCGCCTACGTTTGCAACTCTACGTCGTACCGATTGCTGTATCGAAAACCAACTCTCTTCGTTTTGATGTGATACGTATCTTTAGCCGTTTGTTGCAGAAACAGAAGATGGTCGATGCACTCGTCCATGGGCATGTGGCGGTCGAGGATATCATTAGCGACCCCAGCTAGCTTCTAACCGGTGGTTCGTGTTGTTATCCAAGTGTGGGATGCTCCCGCGCAAAAATGAACACCATAATGGCTTGCAGCTAAGCCAATTGTCTTCAAAATAGAGATAAAAGCTGGCTTACTCTTGCAGAGTGCTTGTATAGCTTGTAGATAGCGATCAAAATCTCTCTCATCAGCGGTTCAAACCATCATCGCAAGCAGATTCTTGGTATGCATCTTCTCGTACGACGTGAACCCATACGCCCTTTTGCTTATCTCGCGCTTGAGATAGTCGATGACGTGAAAATGACACAGAATTACGCTGGCGTCGGGCAGTTCCTCAGCGAGTACACCAAACTCTGTAAAATCTTTATCAATGATCACCACTTTGATGTCCACCCACATTGAATTGTTCTGCTTAAACGCTTTGAAAGCACTCTTCACGTTCAGCTTCGTTTCCCGTCAATCAAGGCATGCTGAGCAAATAAGCCACTGCCAAATTTATCTGTCACCATGAAACTGAACAAACGATACCTTCAGGAAGCAAAGATATTCAAATGATAGTTAACAATTGGTGAATAAAGAACGAAATGAAAATAAATTGTGATCAAGCAACCAACGTGTTGGTGCTAAAGCAACACAACAGCAGTCTAAAGTAGATCAATGAACTCTTTGTACCTGTTAATGTTCGTGCCGTGTTGGCGTCCATACAGAGCGCCTCTGGAAACTTGCGAGTCATCCTTCTCATATGCGCCGTCTGGAAAGTTATGCAGCTTGTCAACTGGGTCGCGGGATCACGGAAGACATTCACAGCATTTCCGGCACCTTCACCGAAGGATTGTAGCAACTGTGAAGCACGGACGTTGTCGTCGGGTGAAGTGTACGTCTCGCGCCGCATCTGCGCAATCATATTCTCGACGTCCTTCGACTGAATAGGTTTCCCAGACGCTTCCTTTAAATAGCGAAGGATCTTTTTGCGCTTGGATCCACCTATGAAACATATATCAAAGCAGTAAAGTAGTGCAATAACAACAACATTGACGAACGTGTTACCGCACCTTGCCACATAGTTTTAGCGACACTCTCCATACCGGGTGATGAAATCTTGCGCGGTTCAGCGTATGTATAATACGCTTCGGAGCCCACGTTGTGATTGTGGGTCGAGTTGTGCTTCGTCACGCGAACTGTACACTCCATCTTCACCTCGCGTCAGTAGTGTGTCCAATCTTGCCTTGCACCCAAGTGACCGCACAGTGTGATTTGTTCGTCTCCCCTTTCCGTGAGGGTTGAAGTCCCAACCGTGGTACATATGAAGGTATTCGAGTAAAATTGCAGCTTCTCGTCGTACAGCACAGGGGATTTTCCCGATAAAGCTGAACGCTTAATCCGGTCTCTGTTTTGGTCCTGAATGGAGTTACTCGTCCGAAGTTTGTAGATCTGATGAGTCTCTTCTTGGTACCTGTACACCGTTCACTCTAATTAGTCTAATCCTGACTAATAATGGTGTACGATTTTTGATGAAGAAATCAAACTTTTGATTTGATCTTGTGATAACAATATTTAAATTTGATTAAAAGTAAGATCATGATTGGCTTCAGCTCGGCGATATCTGTCTAAAACCGCTGTCTTTGTGCTCTTTTGAGCTGTTTAGAAAAAATTGTTGGCCATGGTGTCACGAACAAGGACAGAAGCATGACTATATTCGAAGCACGACTAATTAGAGTGGACGGTGTAGCATTACCACATCGTTTAGAATTAACATATCAATACAGACATCATCAATTCAAAATGCGTCTCCAGATCGACCCACGATTCAAATGACCCGCTGAAAGCAGGTGCGGTCACTACAAATGCGTTGCTGGAAGCAATCAAGGCGCTTTCTTGCACTTTGGCGCCCAACTCACCGCCAACCTAATCTGCAGCATTAGCCGAACAAGCCCTAGCCGTGTTTGCCTCCGACGCGGGTCTTGGGCTTGCAGGACGTACTGCTGAACTTGGTACCCGACTTGCTGACATAACGCGCGGGAGCAGAACCAGGAACGCGTGGGAGAAGCGCGGGAGCAGCACCAGAACGCGCGGGAGCGGCACCAGGAACGCGCAGGAGTAGCACCAGGAACGCGTGGGAGAAGCGCGGGAACAGCGCGGAAGCAGCACCAGGAACGCGACGGGAGCAGCGGGGGCGAGAGGGGGTTTCGTCGAGCGCTGGAGCTGAAATGAACGGCGAGAAGGAACTCGCAATTTCTAAAATCAAATCCAGGATACCGGTATTGATACCGTATTGATTTTGTACTGTTTATAGCCAGTATATTGGTGAACGTAGCCAATTCCTTATACATGAAGCCAATCTATCCTACCAATTTCTAAGTAACCTATTGTTTATCCTATATTTAATATGAACTGTTGGCTGTGGCACGTCGGTGACGTGCCCATGGTGTGTCCCAACGCAAACTTTTATATAACCAAACAGGGACACCTTACCGGTCGACGCGCCACTCTCTGCTTCAGCCACGGATTCCTCGCTTGCGCGTAGCGTGTCGGACGCCTCTCCACAGATATTCTCATGTTCCCGCGCCGTACGGACCTGTGGTGTAGCGGGATCCGTCAAAATCTGGTTAAGACAGGATCTAACTTCCCAACAGCGCCCAAACACCAACTAACGGAGGGGTACCCCGATCCGCGATTTGCTGAACTTATCACCTTGTGTACCCGTTGGTGGGCTGGATCTGCTCTCTTAGCGCTCCGAAGAGATGTAGAGATGTGACTCTTGAACGTCCTGGCGGGACGCGGGGATGGAGCAGCGCGGAATTCTTCGCTCTGCTGCCGGTTAGGGATCCAGATCCCAAGCGATAAAGACGAGCTTGGATCTGGCGGCCGGGACTTGATCCGGGGCCGGTTGGTTGCCTTTGGGGTGTGGTTGGTTCCTTCCTTTGCGATACTTGCCGCTTCCTATAGCGGGGATTCTGGGGTTGAGAGACTGAGGATCCTCGGGTCAAGTAATAACTCCGTCGGATCCGATATCAACACTTGAAGGTAGATCACTAGTGTAAGGCAAATCTGACCAATGTATTATCCGGACTTACACAAACAACCAGTTCAGCTACTTGTAGACTTGCCGACACCTTGTAGGGCCAATGTAATTCCCGTTGGAAGATGGAGGCGAAGCACTTGTGCACTTGATGGCAAATTCAGTTCTGATTTACGGCTAAGTCCTATCTCGTCTTCTACCGTACCCTATGTATCCACCACTACCGCGTATGACCGGCTCTATACCTCGTCTATAACCTCCCCATCTCTGTAATCTGTGCTCGTGACCGATCCCCTGATACATCTCGCGTAATTACCAGATCGCGTCATAGACATGATCTGAGATCTGAGATCCGAGATCCAAGATCCAGATCTGTCGATCTTGGATCCGGGTCCCGAATAAATCTGTCCCGTATCTTGGTTTTCGCCCCTTGGTCCGGACACGCGTCTGACTTCTCTGCTGGCGCGTCATATCCACGTTGAAGTACGTCAAGTGTGTCACCCTCCTCGTGCCGCTTAGAGCACGCCATCCGTTTTACCATGTCATCAGGTCCAGATCCCTCTCAGTCATATTCACGGAACTGTGACCTCTTGTCTCAGACAATCTCGTCTGGGCGTCTCATTCTTAAAACGCGCATCACCACAACCGCCCCTTGCACGTAGTTGTTGCCGCACAACGGCATCACTGCGAGCACATTGGTCGCGATAACTCGATTCGTCATGTCTTCCTGGCACTCTGCCCGCGGCTCCGATCTCGACGAAGATCGTAGCCCTCCGACGTGCATCCAGCCGGAGCTAGCGACGCGGCCCAATGAGTAGATCCAGATTCCGCTCTCCGCACGCATGCTTGCCGATGTCGGCAGCAAAACGCAGCTATCCTTCCCTTCTAATACACGTTCGTTTTGCGATCCCGCCTCTTAGCTCTGGATCTGGTATTCGTAACTTCTTCATTGTCTTGCCCGATTTCATATACACACAAATATATAATCCCTTTCCTCCGAAATTGTGACCTCCTCACAACCCCTTCCACTATCTCCCGTTGATACGCCAGACCGCATCAGCAGGTTTCGCCTCACTCCTCCTCGTGCGACTGCATCACGCCGAACCGATTCCGATTCGCGCAGTCCCGCAGGAACTGGTGTAGCAGCGCGCCACAGTTGAGATCTGCTTCGTCGACCCAGCTCGGCTCCTCGTATCCACGCTAGTGCACCAGAAATTCCCGGTGGATCCGACCATATCTAGGCTTTTTGCCGGATCCCATATCCGAGATCAGCTCGACTTCGTATTCGTCCGGTCCGAGATCTGCGATCCAGCTATCTTCAGGCAACAGCGCCTCATCAAAATCGGTACGTTCCGTTTCCCCTGCCACCACTCCTATCCGTGGGTAATCTGGGAATTCTCGCACAGGCTTCAACTTCGATACGTGCACAATTGGGAATAACCGATATTCCGTTCCGGATATCTGGAGCCTGACCGTATATTCATTGATCTTCTCCGCGACCCGGAACTGTCCATGCCAGAGATGCGCTAACTTCCGGCAAATCCTTCCTTCACCCGATCCAGATATAACCACACGCGAGATCCGGCTTTAATTGGATGTGGCTGTACTCCGTCGTTATGAAGTTCGGCTCGAGCTTCGATCGCCTTCCGAAGTCTCTCGTTGACCTCTTCCCGAACCTGCGTGTAATATCGCTGGATCCGATAGCGCCACCTGCGGGGTCGCGATCTTGACGTCGGGTGCTGCCCACCGGGATTGTTGCCTCGAGCGTGGATCTAGGATCCCACCCATGCACCTGATAGAATAGGGTGTCGCCTCGGGTCCGATCTTGGGCCGTGTTTAGGGCGAGCGTAAGTGTGGAGAAGTGCACGCCATTTTCCGGGATTCGGCTGCGGCCAGTCTACGATCGGATAGATGGGTGTCGATCCAGACCCCGGAGACGGGTTAGGGGTATCAGAGATCAGCCATCGTGAATCCGGATCTCTATGGTGCGATCATTTCGATACGCCGATCGCGATCCCGATCCTGATCAGATGGTACCAGAATAGTGGTACACTTGACGTTATTCCGGGCTAAGAGTCAGTACGAGGTATTGTAGGGATGCGCAAAGAATCCAGTGGATAGAGAGGGAGGTAGGAGGTTAAGATACAGAATATATTCCGATTTGCCTTGCAAGACGCAAGTGTTTTCTAGACTACCGGGAAGGGTAAATTGGCCTACCCGAAGAAGAACTCGCCACGTCAACCAAGAACACGACGTACACCTGGATAGCTTGGCCAGGGTACGCTCGCACATCAATTTCATCGCAAGATCCTGCCAAGAGGAGGCGGCAAGCAACGGAAAGGGCTACAACAGCACAAGAAAGGATACCCCACGCGATCGGCTTGAACCAAGACTCGATCGCAGCACACCGACGACCGCGTGAAGAATACCCGCGTGGCCGTCACCCACCCAGACCCCGGAAGGATCAACCAAGCTCCAACCCACCACTGAACGTCTTCGCGAACACCGGAAGAGTGTAAACCGCCCAGCCGTCGGGTACACAAGGTGACTACAAGGTTTCGATCGCGCCAGATCAACGGAGTACCCCCTCCGACAGTCGGCAGTCCGGGCGTGCGCAAGCTTCGACCGCGTCAGCAATTTTCGTGAAGCAGCTTCGCCACATAAGTCGTTCCGCATACTCATCCCAATCCCGCTGATTGACATCATGTACATACATCTTAAGCGCGCGGGTGATCGTCTGGACCATGCGTTCCGCCGTGCTGTTTGCCTGCAGTGGGTAAGCCATCGTGACCCTCTGCCGCTGCCCCAAGATCTTGTTATCGATCGAAAAATCCGACATGAACCCCGGCTCCCGGTCGTGCCGGATGGCTTCGCTTGCACCGAAACAGCGGAACACGCATTCCTCGTATGATTCCGCGATCGGCTGCGCCGTCCGCGAAGCGCTAGCTTTAGCAATAGCATATCCGGTGAAGAGATCCACCCAGATCAGCAGCTCAGTGTTACCTCTATACGACTTCGGTAACGACGGTATGTGATCCATAGATATAATCTAGAACGGGTATGTCGCCTGGATGTTCCCGGGCGACTCGCCTCAGATTGTAGGATGACCCTTCCCGGTCTCGCAGTCTACGCATTCTCCCACGTATCGTTGTACGCTGCGTTATAGACCCCTCCAGTGAAACTGATCTCTGATCCGCTGATACGTTCAGCCAACGCCCTGATGACCTCCCTTCAGACTCGAATGGTAGTGATGTAGGATGTCTTGTTGGAGTGTATCCGGAGTGACCAGTCGCCATAGGTTATCTCGATCTTCGCCCGGCTTCCTCCCGGGGGACAGTAGAAGGGCAGATCGTCGCCGTCCGTTTCATAGTCTTCAACTAGGTTACTGTATAACCGAGCCTCCTCTTGAGTGAGCTCGGCCACGTCACCTGCCAGGTATTTCTTCATCCCTGCAATTCACGTCTCTTCATCTTGAGCTTTCCGGACCCTCTCGATCCTGAGATCCCGAACCAACTCTACCTGCAGTACTCTCGGGGTTGATGCAGACCTAGCGCCCGATCGTGTAGCGACCGGGGAGATCCTGACTACCGACTCCTCTGCCTGGACCGTCAGGATTTCGTCCAACCGATTTAGGATCACCAGGTCCTGATAATCCTCTTAGTCCACAAAGATCCCAGACTGTCTCTGTAAGGCCGCAACTGCCAGGCTATCCGCACTCCCATTCCAATTTCGCTTGACATGTAACAGCTCATGTTTCGCCCATCCTCGAAGTCGCTCTAAGGCCTTCTGTTTCAGCAGCGTTAGCCCCGGGGTCTTGCAATCGATCTCGCCCGTACTTGCCGGATTACTAGATTGGAATCACCGCAGATCACCAGCCGACCCTGGTCAACGTCCTCCAAGAGATCGAAACATAACAGAAGGCCGTTGTACTCCGCCTCATGCTTCGGCGTATCCCGATCGAGCGCTGAGAACCGTCCATTCTGGTAACTTCCATAGGATCGCGCTGTATGCGCCTCCGCCGCGCTTGACCCTTGCCGATCCGTCGAAGCTAACCACGTATAGTTCTTCATCTGCTTTACAGCAGATACGGGAGCTTGGATCTGTCGTCTAGGATCATTTTTGAGCGCGATCGCTATCAGTGCTTCATCCACCTCGGATCGGGGAGTAATACTAGCGGCCATCGCCCCCAAAATCTCGTCCTCTCCCTTGACACATTTCAGGATTTCGAATGTCCAAGGGGACAAGAGGGCATCCCACTGCCCCAAACGTCCTTGGAGGCCTGGGGACCTGAACAGCCAAGCTAACGTGAAATGTCGCGTCAGGATCCGGATCTCACGTCCCACCAACAGATTGTAGTTTAGATCCAGGATCTGCAGCAGAACTAACACTTCCTTTTCCACCACATTGTAGTTCAACTCGTTGGATTTCAGCGTTCGATGGACAAAGGTGACTGGATGATACACTTGATCGTGACTCTGCATAAGAGCTGCCGAGATCGCCCAATCGCTAGCAAAGACGACTACGTCAGGGAGGAGACCCGGATCGAAATATCGCAGTACCGGAGTAACAGCGATCTTGCCCTTTAGTGCTTCGAACGACTTGTCGGCCCTGATCCACCTCTCATCAACGTCGTCCAGGTTCGAGTCTGGTGGGATCGTCACAGGGGTGTTTGATGATTTCGAGCCGACGGACAGTCCTTGATCTAGGATCCGGCGGATGTCAGGGCGCTTTTTAGCTCAGCGAACTCTACTTCTCGTAGCTCGTACAAGACTGCGGCATAGATCGCGTACTCTTCGATGAAACGACTATAATAGTTCAAGCTGCCCAATAACGACTGCATAGATCTGAGCGGTCCTTGGAAAGGTATGTCGGTTAGCGCCTTCAGATCTTAGGGATGAGCTTCAATACCTTTAATCGACACTTGGTGTCCCAAGTAATCCACTTTGCGTAATCCCAAGAAGTTTTTCACCACGCTGATGGACAAGTTCCATTTGTCGCACGCATTCATTAGATCTTCCACGCGGCTACACATCTGGCCCATGATCCGGCGGTCACCAAGATATCGTCTATATGAGATCGACGTCCCAATACTGACGGTCGACCCGGATCCTCCGGTTCGCCGACATCGAACATATCTGTAATCAAATCCAATTGATCTGCCTGCGGAATCCGCGTGAAGCCGTATAACGCGGTTTCTATTAGTCGTTGATAGATCGGGGAGCGTTTTTCAAACCAAATGACATCCGATTCCACACGAACAATCCAAACGGGGTGATGAAGGCAGAAATCGCATGAGCCCGGTCCGTCATCGTCACCACCCAAAATCAGCTCGCCATATCCAACGAACAATTCCACAACACTTTATTGAGATCTTCCAGCGGATCGTTTGATCAGGGGCATCGGGTAGATCATAAGCCGAGTGAGTCCATTCACCAGTCGATAGTAAATACACAGACGTATATCAACCCCGTTTTTCTTGATGATCACTGCGATTGGCGATGCCCACGGCGACGTCGAGTGGTGGATCATCTTTGCCGCCAAGAGCCCTATGATCAGATCTGACACCTTCTCACGGAACTGCGGTGCTATCTTACGGACCCTTTGTGCGATGGGCCATGCATCGCCCACATCAATGTCACCCACAACACCCCGAGCGGCGGGTGGTAACGCGTTACCCTTGCCGATCAGGAGTCTGATTCTTTGCCGAACGCTTCCGCCAGATAATCTTGCGCAACCGGTCAATCTCTTCTGGAGTATTATGCTCGGGATCACCCACTTGAACATCTTCGAGGGACACTTCGTCCGTCGTGGCTGAGATCTCCGGCAACACTGCCTATTCACCTTCTACATCTTCCGCCGAGAAATCGCCTGCCTCATAGTAATGCGTTTCGACCAGCTGGGGCGGATTTAGTCGGGACCTGATTCCCCATCGGAGCCAGCCGGTCTCGGTCGGGATCATCTCTTTGTCTCTGGTCGGCCTCTGATGTCTTCGTTGTTGAAATTTTATCTAGTCGCTTCTTCATCATGGCTCGACACTCGACTTCCATTTTGAGTTGGTACTCCTGATCCGGATCTGAGTCGGGTACCGGCTCGGTAGGGTGGGAATCTGCTTGATCCGGGTCTTCCTCCTCAGAATCTAGCCACGGGCATCATTCCGTTACCATGATCTCCTTTTCCTGCGATAGTCCGGAAGCTGGGTCTCGATTGGATACCAGTTGGGCTTCCTTGATTTCTTCCAACATCAACGCTCCATTCTCGCCCGATCTCGCGCTTTCGCCTCCTTCTCCAGGGATCTCCATCTCTGCTCGTCGTGCCGGTATTTTCTGATCCGCGTCTTCGGCGACGGGACTCCTTGGATCACAGATGATCGGACGATCTGGCCTCGTCGAAGTATGGCACGAGGCGTCGATTATGCTGGCCGTTCCAGGGATCAAGATCCTCCTGGTCCGTTTCCACGGGGTCTGCTTCTACCGTAACTTCGAAGGCTAGGTTCTGCCACTCCATGTAACGACGGGACCTATCGAGACGAAGCCTGGCATATGAGGAATCCGATCCCGGCCAGCCACATGCCGATCTTCTCGTCACCCTGCAAGATCAGCTCCTTGTCGCTAATATTAGTGACTTGAAAATATCGTGTCTTGCCGGGGCCCTTCACCACCGTGGGCACCCGGCGATCTCCTCGCGTGACCCACAGCTTCTCCGGCTCGGATAGCCGTAGCCGCCTGGGTAACTCTACTGCCTCGCTCACTCTGATCATCGTATACTGGTCGACCTGGAGCAGTTTTGCCTTGTCATTATACACCTGCCAGCGTCCACTAAGCTGAATCTGTACTTCGTCTGGCAGACAAATTGATCCATCGGCTAGGTTTAAACGGATCCCAGCTGAAACCATGAAGCCCATGCCCAAGATGGCTTGTTGTCCGGAGAGGTCGCCTACCCAGATATTGAAAAAGTACACGAACATCCCTGCCAGAGTGATTTTGATTCGCGTCCTCCCTTCCGTGGTATACACGTTGTCGCCAATACCAACATATTCTTGACTCTGACTCCTGTCGATATAGCACCCCACCTTACGAGCAAAGGTGGTGTCCACAATGGACACTTCGCCACCAGTATCTAAGAGTAAGATCGCCTTCTCATTGTTGATCTTGCCGGCTAGCTTGGCCTGTCGGAACCATTTCCCTGGAGCGTGATGTTTCCAATATCCTCGGGATTCCCTGGGAGGAGATCCATTGAAGGTCTATCGCCTGATCGGCGGAGTTCATTGATCTTAGGACGACTAGAATTTGGGATCACAGTGGCTGCTTCCTCTTCCGTTGGCTTAAACCATTCTTTCCGTTCACGCTGTTCCCAATAGCCGCGTAGTTCTCCCGTCTGTAGATCCAACGACATCTGGACTTCTGATCGGCTGAATTCGTCCGGATGTAAATCCGCAGTCGTCTTGACAACCCGTTTCTTGTGTAGATCATATGTATTACCGTGTAGATTGGGTTGCTGACTATCTTGATCTACCGATAGCTTGTCCACAAATGCATAAATGCAGTCCTAGAACGCTCGGCTCGTATCGGTTTCCAAACCGACGAGCGTCCTAGTTTAACATCTTCTCAGTCATTTCTGGCAACATCCCGGATTGCTTGGTCGGGTTGTACCATTGGCGGATCTGATTGTAGAACTCCTCCATCGGACACTTACCCACGTCGTGAAGCTCGCCACATCCGCGGCATACGAACAGACAGTGGTCCACAGGATGTCCTCGTTTACCACACTTCTGGCAAATGAGACGATTCCAACATCCAAGGTCCGTGTATTTGCGAGATCCGCAATGTGAGCAACGGTTGCGATCTTGTCCATCATATCTGCCCTGAGATCTGGGATCAGATGACGGTTGTTCGGGGGAAGTCCGAGTGGGACGAGATTGTTCCTGCCCTTGTATATCCGGAATCTCCCGCGGCTTCTCTTCGGCGGATGCCAGATGGACCCTGCGTAGATCTCCTTCGGCTTCTGACCCGTCAGATCCGGAGTCGGATCCAGAATCGGGGCTCGGGATCTGGATCGCGCGTACCGCTCGCTTGGGTGGGGCCGTCGTCATATCGGTTGGCGTCTTCTGTCGGAATTTCGACCCGAATGCCGACCGCTTCTGCCTGTTTTTCGCCCTTTCCTCGCGCGAAGAACTTCTTCCAAAGTGTCAGCGTCCGTCAGCCGTAGCAACGTCAGTTGATCCGCCAGATCCTGATCGCCTAAAGTTTCGATAAAATGATCCACATGTTCACGGCGGTCTTTCGGCTCTCCGTCCTTGATCTTGAGTCGTGTTCGTATAGCGGCGACGTTTAAAATATTCTAACGGCGACTCGTCGGACCGCTTGCGGGCATGATAATATTGCCACTCGACCGAAACTCCCAATCCGCAATACTGTATCTGAAAACTGCGTAGTAGATCGCTCCACTCGTTCGGCTCAGCTGGCGGTACCAGTTCTTATCCGGTCCGGTCAATAGGTCAGCGAAGGTCAAGCACTTTTCTCCGTCTGACGCTTGGTCTCGGAGGAACACCGACTTGACTTTGCTGATCTAGGATCGCGCGCGGTCTTCGTCTTGGTATTTACCGGCGAATTCTTTTAAGTCCGAAATCGCTGAGATCCGGACTCTTTGGATCATGGACGACCCGATGACGCCAGTGGACGTAGTGGCCACCACGGCTCGGCCTGAGCTAGGAGTTTCGAGATCGTCAGGATCATACTCCCACTAGGAAGGGTGGTGATCTGGTGATCCGACCGACTCCATGTCGACGTCTTGCGCACCGGTATACTTGGACTCGTGGTCTTTGGGCCAGGCTGTGACCGCTTGCTGCTCCTTAAGAAAACGGCTCATCGCGGCTTGAAAGTACGTTTCCAGATTACCCGTTGGTGCGTTAGTTGTGACCGTAGCTGGGATAGGAGCTGGAGGCATCGTCGGCTTCTTGAGCTGATCCAGCATCGATATCGGGGTTGTTGGCATCGTTACCCATGGGGTGCTATCGAACTCGGAGAGAGTGTCGTCGACATCTCGGGCCCTCTGGTTGACCTGCCGACTTCTGACCCAATGTCCTCACGTGAGATCTGAGCATCGCTGCTCCCGACAGACCTAACGACATACGTCGTGATCTCTCGGAGCTGTTCGAATCTGGTTCCGAGGTTGCTGATGCGTAATGTGAGGATCCCGTCTGGCATTCCGTAGCACTGACTTGGGGAAACGGTTCTGAATCTAGGATCTGGGAATTTTCTCCCACCAAGAGTCTTAACCACTCGAACAGACTTCGTGTCGCGAAGTGGATAGCGTCCAGGTCTAGATCAAATAGATCGTTCGCCTCGAACACTCCGGCCACCAATCCCGCCTCGTCCAGCTGTCGGAATTGCTCTTTCACTGCGTCCAACTTATTGTCGAAGACTCGGGGAACCGACACCGGTCCTTTAAGAGTTCCTACCTGCTTCATATTCAGGATCTTCATCATCGGATCTCGAAGTAGGAACTCGTCCAAATTCTTCCGATGATACATATACTCCAGTGATCCTTCTTTCCAAAGTTACGCCGATTCACCACGATCTTCGGTCTCTGACTCTGGGGCCTTCCATTTCTTCCGCCCAGCTTTTTCTTCTTCGTGATGGATCTTAGCACTGGCGGGTTTGTGAATGGTTCAGGCTTTAACCTTTACCTCATCACTATGCAGATCTCGATGCGAATCGAGATCTGCGGGGTCCCCGAAGGGACCAGGAGGAGAAAGAGGTTTCTCTTCTAGATCCGGGTCTGGATCTACCTCTTCTTGTCTGTCGACAGAGCTCCTCCCAGGATTCGGCCGACCTGCGGAACTTGTTTCAGTCAGCGGCGTCGTCGTTGATCCGATCTCCGATGACGCTTGTTCCTTTGGTTCTTTCTTTACTTGCAAATCTTCTTCTGCGAACTCACGGTGAAATCCGGAGTCGCCAAGAGATCCGGGCACGCGCACCATTGTGGTATAGCGGGATCCGTCAAAATCGGGTTAAGACAGGATCTAACTTCCCAACAGCGCCCAAACACCAACTAACGGAGGGGGTACCCCGATCCGCGATTTGCTGAACTTATCACCTTGTGTACCCGTTGGTGGGCTGGATCTGCTCTCTTAGCGCTCCGAAGAGATGTAGCGATGTGACTCTTGAACGTCCTGGCGGGACGCGGGGATGGAGCAGCGCGGAATTCTTCGCTCTGCTGCCGGTTAGGGATCCAGATCCCAAGCGATAAAGACGAGCTTGGATCTGGCGGCCGGGACTTGATCCGGGGCCGGTTGGTTGCCTTTGGGGTGTGGTTGGTTCCTTCCTTTGCGATACTTGCCGCTTCCTATAGCGGGGATTCTGGGGTTGAGAGACTGAGGATCCTCGGGTCAAGTAATAACTCCGTCGGATCCGATATCAACACTTGAAGGTAGATCACTAGTGTAAGGCAAATCTGACCAATGTATTATCCGGACTTACACAAACAACCAGTTCAGCTACTTGTAGACTTGCCGACACCTTGTAGGGCCAATGTAATTCCCGTTGGAAGATGGAGGCGAAGCACTTGTGCACTTGATGGCAAATTCAGTTCTGATTTACGGCTAAGTCCTATCTCGTCTTCTACCGTACCCTATGTATCCACCACTACCGCGTATGACCGGCTCTATACCTCGTCTATAACCTCCCCATCTCTGTAATCTGTGCTCGTGACCGATCCCCTGATACATCTCGCGTAATTACCAGATCGCGTCATAGACATGATCTGAGATCTGAGATCCGAGATCAGATCCAGATCTGTCGATCTTGGATACGGGTCCCAACTAGATTTGTCCCGTATTTTGGTTTCGCCCTTGGTCCTGACACTCGTCTGACTTCTGCTGGCGCGTCATATCCATCTGCTCAATCTCCCTGATTCAGGCTCCATAAATGATATCGTAATGTCCAAACCCCGACCATGTCGCGATCTAAACTCGGAGCCGCTGGTCGATGTCTCCTGCCATCAGTTCAAAACCCACGTTGAAGTACGTCAGGTGTGTCACCCTCCTCGTGCCGCTTAGAGCACGCCATCCGTTTTACCATGTCACCAGGTCCAGATCCATCGCTCAATCATATTCCCGGAACTGTGACCTCTTGTCTCAGACAATCTAGTCCGGGCATCCCATTCTCGACACCACAACCTCCTTTGTACGTAGTTGTTGCCGCACAACGGCGTCACTGTCTTTCCTATCAAGGTGTGATCGCGCCGGACGGGCCTTTCGTCTCTTTTGGGGACCCGTCGAGGGCCGTCGTCAGGACACTGCACTGCTGCGCCAGAGCGGCTTACATGATTACGTGCGAGCGCATCCGACCCTCGACGTCATCATTTATGGGGATCCTGCCTATAGCGTATTGGATTTAATATCCGTTCCTTGTCAGGGCGCCTCGCTCAACTCAGATATGAAGGACGGCAACGCTCTTTTAACCCTTTCACCAGACAATAATTTACGCGTTAAAGGTCTGCTGCGGGCCTCTACCGTCCTCATACATTATTCCTATTGGTCAAAACTCCAAGATGGGGTCGACACGAACGGGACACGCATGACTTACGGGTCCGCTGCGGACCCCTACGAACACACCCGCAGAATGTTGGCAGATAATCGTGGCAAAACATATGAGTTTCACTATGTAAGCTCTTAGAGGTCCGCTGCGGTCCCACAACATACGTCTGGTAGCTAAAGGGTTAATTTCACGACGTATTGCAATCGAGCTGGTTTTTATCACGTCAAGCGATACTTTGCCCACCTCGAGTATGCATGAGCACGTAAGATGCGGCTGTCTCCAGTTGCCGTGACGATCAAGTGCGCAGTGCTTTTCTCGGACATTCACACGTGTATTAATGAACGAAATCAAGTAAGCCTTAAGTTCCAGCTCAAACCACCAGTTTTAAAAGAGTATCTAAGTTGAAGGGTGAAGAAATACATGAGTAAATGAATACGATCTTGGGTTGGTTGGAATTGTGCTGGTGTGTACCCACCTCGATTTACACGACTTAGCACGACTTAGCCTTCCGGGTTATGTTTGTCTGGGTCGCGCCCAAAGATGTCTGCTGGCTGACCATCGATATCATCAAGCTGGTGCGGCGAGTTTCTGCCTCCATTTGAGCCTGAAGGAATTTAAATGGCTGATCGCGTTGGTCGCGCCACTCTTGATAATCCTCTTCACGCTCGCGCTTGCGCACTTCCACCGTCTCGTCATGTTGCTGGCGCCGCAATAACATGTCCTCGCGTAGTACAACTTGAATGCCTTGCGCTTGTTCTACTTGTGACTCCATCAAAGGGACAAGGGAGGCTAGGATAGCGTATTTCAATTTTGTTGGGGTCTCCTTGTTACTGACGATGTCGGCGTGTCCGGTGGTTGCGATTCACCTTTCGCTTTATTATCTGCTGAACGCTTCGCATCCGGTAAACGCTGTTCTCGCGGACGCTGCATCGCCGAGTCACGAACAACGCCCCCAGTGCAGTCTTTTGTATCCGATTCCTTCATAGTATTTTTCTTTTGCAAGCTGCTTTTCGCTCTCCCACTCGTCGAATTCGCTCATGATGTCGTCCATCAATTCTCGAAGCTCTGTATACTCTTCATCAATGCTAGATGCCTTAGCCGACCCAGCCTCTTGAAAACGATGCCTAGCCAGCAGCGTGCTAAATCGATTCTGACAGGACTTGCTGTTGACCGACTCGGTGTTGAAGGTAGACAACTTTTTAGGCGCGCCGCGATTCCCTGCCACGCCTTCACGACTTTGTTACGCTCTTGGCGATACGGGAGAATTCAGTTGACCTCCTTGACGAGTAGAAAATCTTCGACTAGGCTTCATTGTTTTGAGAGTTCGCAAAGCTTGGTCGTCTGAACGTTGCTGGGTGCTATCGGTCAGCAAGCCATTGTGCAAATCGCTCAACAATTGCAACTCTAATCCCTGGTTTCCCGGATCGGAAGTAGCTTCGGTAACCGAGGAGATTTGCGAGCGATCAGAAATGATCGATTCAGTTTGGGTTTGACCACCCTGTATATTGCTGGAACTGATGTCAAGTTCGTATTCTTTTTATAGTCACAACACACATTTGCAAGACCAACAGTTAATTAAATTTACCGTTCTCATGTCCGCTCACAGTCACTTACATGTATACTCGTAGCTCTCTCGCTATTGCAGACCAAATACACTAACAACTGCTCACAGTTCAAGTACTTGCGCGTGTTCGACACACAACACCGAACTCTGTATTACTAGCATACCATTTCAAAGAGCACATGTGAGGTTAGATTTTCCTCCATTCGCGAGACAGTATTGTACTGGCCACTCGCATTGATACACGAGAATTTTCTTGTGACTGTTACTAAAGATGTAGAGCGGCTACATCATCGTTTCTAACATCAAAATGAGCGCCGTTCCGCGCAGATAATATATTCTCTATCTACAAGAGCGCTCATTTCCAAACTTGCCGCCATGAAGTCAATCTCCACCTCTGAAAAATCTGATTCTTCGCACCCACCACGCGTTTTTTCTGGCGGAAGCTCAGCAGGGACTCCATCCGTGTACGGCTGCGTGTTCACCAGTGTCTTGGCTTCGGGATGGTCATGATTGCTCGCGTCGTTGCCGCCGACAACAAGCGCAAACGGGGAGACGACGACGACTCTGGCGGATTCACACGCTGTTTCGAGAGAGACAGTCGAAAAATACGGTAATTTATTTGAACAAATTATTACTGACCGAAATATTACGGGCAGGCCTGTCACGTCTGAGCTTATCGCCGACAGGGTACAAGATGTGACAGGTGACTGCATGTCAGCCCGAAATGTTCGACGCGCGTTACGAGCAATGGATTGCTCGTACAAAGTTGGTGAGCGGCGGGATATTCGCGCAGACAATGAGGCCAACGTCGCCTATATCTACAACGCAAGCGCGCCACCTCAACAAGCGCACCGCCATTCGCACAGAAGTCTACCTCGATGAATCATACTGCAACCTGCACCATGTCGCTCAGCGCACGTGGCTTCTTCCTGAGATGCGGAGCTCGCTTCCGCCTGGGAAAGGGCGGCGCTTCTGTATCATTGGAGCCGGCGCCATCACACGCGTGGGCAACTACCGCTCCCGGGGTGAATGTGTCAAGGGGTCCGTTAAACTGTGGGCATCTGACAAAGCTGGCAGCACCGCGCCGACGACTACCACGGCAACTTCACGAGCGCGAAGTTCGAGAGGTGGTTCGGCGAGCTTTGCGAGACGCTGTGGGGTGAGTACAAGGAGTGCAACATTATGATGGATGGAGCTAAATACCACAAGCGCGACGTTGATGCCGCCCCAGCAAAGGGTAAAAACAAAGAGACGCACGTCAAGTGGCTTTTGCGCCAGTGGGTCCCCGCAAGTATGTACATGAAGAAGAAGGAGTTACACTGGCTTGTCGAAGAAAAGAGAGGCAAACCGAGCTACGAAACGGTTCAAGATTGCGGCAAAATGGAGGCACAAGGTTCTATTTACCCCTCCTTACCATCCGGAACTGCAGCCCATAGAGCTAATCTGGGCTGCGATTAAGAACCTGATCGCCAAGAACCCGTGCAACACAATGACTGAGCTGGAGACCAAGATTCGCAATGGTATTGACGGGATCACGTTAAAGACGTGGTTACGCGCATACCGGCACGTCCAGAACGTGGAGGAGGAGTACTTGGAGGCGACGGAGTTGGATGAGTAGTAGTATCAGTTTTTAAAATATATGCATTGCTATAAATATTAAATATTGAAGGCTGGAATTTATTGTGCAGAACTGACTCCAAACCCTTCTCAGATCTGAGAAAATAATCTGAGGAGCGAAATCATTCGCCAAAATTGAGGAGGTCATTTCCCTTTGTCAGGTTTATGATCGCTCTGAGGGCCTGGAGGGGACGCTGATTGGCTACTTTTGATGCGGAAATTTCTCCGATGCTCACGGTACCTTTCGTTATGCATAATGTCAGACAACGGTTTCGCAATGACTACCGGAATTTGGTGTATCAATGCGAGTGGCCAGTACAATAGTCAGGCCTCGGAAAAATAATTGCGGTATTTCAATTACTGTATTTTTGTTCGGAAATATTTATTACGGGTGGACATGAGATTGAATATTTCATTTTGAAGCTAAATCGACTGAATCTCCACCAGTCCCTACAAACAGCAAGCTAATAGGGGTTCCCAACGAATCAATAATTGCAATAAATGTATATTATTGTCGACAGGAATATTGAAATGATTATTACGGTTTTTAATGTTTTTAAATGCAATACTATACTGTATTTTCCGACCCCTGGTTGTAGTTTGTAATCGCTCACAGTACTCACCAGCACTTGACAGCGACTGAAGGCTTTGAGTAGCTCAGCTTTGCTCGCGTTTAACCGTAACGAGAAACGCCTCGTTAGGCCACGAGGGAGAAAATTACCGCAACTATGTGAGTCTGCGCACTATATGCGAAATCGGTGTGCTATTGCTGACGATATTGGACTGATGAAGCTGTTGCGGCTAGACATATGCTGCTGTAATAAGCCACATTGTCTAAATGACAAATGGCTTCTAAGCGCCTAAAGACAAACAATATTATCATGGAGAAATGCAAAAAGGCAACTCAAATCGATTCGTAAACACACACAAGTAAATAAAGTACTGTGGCACGAATGTATCGAGCACTGCTATATAGTAAGCTCAATAACATTTTTGTTGCCGACTGGACCAAAACGTGGCATAATGCATCGTTTTACTAAAATAGTCCAAACAAATATTATAATTTTAATATTGACCAATAATATGTCTACCGGAAAATTGACCAAAACGATGCATTATGCTACGTTTTACAAATATCACCAAAACATTTTCTGGTCATTTCAGAAATCTTAGAATATAGTCACCGGAAAGTAATAGCAAAACGAGACATAATGTATCATTTCGTAATTTTATCTTGATTAAAGTAATCATATTTTCACATAGAAATGTATGGGCAACAAAAGGGATAAGTGTTTAGAAGATATTTAAGAAACAGGAGGCACAAGTTCCTTCCCCGGCATTGACAATGGCAAGAATTCACATTTCACTCAAAAAGACAAAAAGATAAACAAAACCGATGTGACATTGATACACATACTCTGAAGGAAAACATATACGCTAAAACAGAATTTCATCCTACAAGGTTTCGTGACGCAAAGTAAAATACTGCACACTATTAATATCAACATGTATTTGTGAAAACCGATTGCTTTGTCCTGTTGAATGAGGTGGTAAAGCAATCCTCATAGTGGATTTGCGATGGGATAATTGTGGCTATTTCTGCATCGGGTCATTTAATTTGTACATGAATCGTGGGTTGACCTCATAATCACATATGCAGTCTGAAAAGCGTTGGACGTCAATGCATTTTTACAAGGTCACAGGCATGACTGTAGTATGGTAGAAGGTTAGCATATATGAGCGATGCATATGCAGAACTACTGTAGTTTGCCTTGTTTCGGCGTTAACAGCCACATGCTGCGTCTGCTTTGCGTATTGGCTTTAGCTTCATATAGAGCTTCATGTCGTCTTTGAAGAGTAGCTACTCAGAGCCGAGCTTACCTTCGCGTCAGCTATATAGTAGACCGTCTCTGTATCTTCAACAGGGATAACAGTACCGGTACTGTTTGTCTTCCCAAATTCCCCAATCCTTACCTCGACTCTAGCAAGTGCTCTCTCGTTGTGCGTTTATATATGTTGTGGACGCTCAGAATGCCCAGTCAAGCATTGGCATTCTAAGGTCATTAATTCTAAATCGGTTGAAGAGGCCGCTAATAAAAGAAACTTCAAATCTAAGGACTGACATCTAAAAAGGTTCACCCCCGGTTATATATAGCAACTCGGGAGCTGTGCTTCTTATTAACGCGGTAAATCGTTCGATTTGAAAAATACAGGACATCCTGCATGACTTTCACAATACGCACAATACAAACAAGTAAACAGGTTGTTCCTTCAGTAAAGGTTTTCCTTAGTAGTATAATATTACACTGCACAAAATATCAAAAACGCGAACAGCACCATCATTTGATAAAAACCCGATAAACACACGGATACACGGTGCTATTACTATCAGTAAAATTCCAAATCATTCCAGTACCATACATCGCCAAACTACATGACATCTGCGAGGCAACTTCCTCGTTGTGTGAGGCTGTCAAAGTATGCACCTCTGACGTGCCTACGCTATGACATAGTGCTCCAGTAGTACTAGGGATTTGTATCCCGTGCAATATAGACCAGTTAAGTTATCCCAGATAAGAGGTTATAATATCCGCCGAGGACTTCCAGTCCTCACTTCGTCATTTGACGCCTGCTACACAAGTTTCCTCCAATACACAAGCCGTCTTTCAGTCCGCCTTCCTCCTCAAGACCCATATCTTCCTTACGCTTCGTGCTATTCTCCGCTGTCCTAACCTCTCCGCAATTCGTTATCCCAACAGGTTTTTAGCCACAACTGGTCCCGACTGCAACAGACATCAAACAAGCTTGCGCAGTCAGTCTGTCCAAACAATTTATATTTTAATTAAAATATACGTTTTATAATATGACGTGTTTGGGAGGTACAGAGGGAAGTCCGGGTCAACGTTCGTTCAACAAGAATGAAGAGCAAAACGCGGTGATCAGGTGCTCGACTTCATGTGCAACATGCATCATGTATTCGACACCATATCCCCGTGCGCAAGAATGTCAAATGCCAGTAAAGGTTGAATTTCGTTAACTTGGCAGTGACAAGAATCCCATCGATGCCAATATTTAATCCCCATCAATACCCAGATCTTCCCGGGCAAATCACGGCATTAATCAATACTATCAATGTAAACTTTGCTATAACAGTTCATTTTCGCTTTCAGTTGACCCCCAAGCGAAACCAACAGAAACCCCAACCGAAAGGAAAACCCAGCTGTCCTTAGATTCCGTATTAAACGATAAATGTATCAAATCGGAATAAGGAGGTCTTTATATGAGCTCAACGAGGAAAACGACGTTCTTCACTAGTTCCAGACGCGTGTCCGGTAAGGATTCTGTAGCATGGTAGAAGCGCGCGGCCGTGTACAAAATATTGTTGTCCGTCAGGAGGTGGATGCCGGATGCCAGCGCGGTGGGACCCGCGGAGTCATTGGGCGTCGCTGTCGTCGCAGTATGTTGTCGGCAAGCTGTAGGCCTCTGCTACAGTCTCGAGTAAAATGGGCCGAAACCCCTATCATTCTGCAAATCAAGCTAGATCAAAGTAAATGGAAGACACTATGGTTTCGTTTGAGAGAACTTAGGTGGCGGTTGATCCATGTATAAAACAAAACTCAAACAGTTTCTGTTTGATTCAGTTGCTTTCGTTTGGTGGTCACATGTTGAGAGGACTAGTCAATACATGTAGCGAGATTTCGCATGTGTCGAATCCGAATCCAGTTGACTTACAGCTACAAAATTAGGCCAATGGTCTTGTTTCTGGAAAGCCGATTGGGACTTTGAGTAAGGAAGTCCAGAATCGGAGCTCCGGTTCCAGATTTAGGTCAGAAACGAACGTGATGTGCTGAACATGAAATTAGCTGTGGCCAACACTCTCCAACAGACTCTACGGTGCGGCGACTTCTAGGAGCGTGCTCGTGTTTCCCTTCAGCGTCCCGGGGTTCTAGTGCCGATTCAAGCTCCGAGGTACGTGTATTACCGGAAATAATGTTGTTAGCTGCACTGCTGAAATCCTTTAATATGCTCTGTTGAGCGTGTATGCTTAGTCAAAGATTACTGGTCACCGTGCGTGAACGAAAGTCTGGGGACCGCGCGGTATGTTGTTACCTGTGGTGCATGTGAAGTTGGCTGACATCGCTTCAACAGTTCGGCCATACGAGAACGACAAGTCTACAAAGCCTCTGTCATTAAATATCTGTACGGCACAAAAACATACACATAATACATATCACAACGGTAATGCCCTACATCACAGTAAGCAGCGCACGTTATTCAATGTGGGAGGCTGATGAAAATACCATCTCCGACGTGCCTAATGCTGAGCTATACTACAAGAACGACAAGCCTCACAAAGCCTCTGTCTTAGTGATATATCTAAACAAGAATAAGCAAAGAATGGAATAAAATAAACCTCTGCCAGCTTATATCAAATGCGATTGTGTTTGAACGCATGAGCCTCACCCGTCAAATGACTTGGTAGTGCACACGCTTATCGCTAGCTTGCAAATAAAGAATTATAGTTATATTTGGACAGAGGATGTGTGTGATTGTCGTTATTGCAAGAAGTAAGCTTAGTCTGATTTCGTTCATATTTTTCATACATCGTAGTATATATAGTTCAATGACAGAGGCTGTGTGTGCTTGTCGTACATGTTCGTCGATGTATGTGCGCTACAGCGGCTCTTTGGGGCTTGTCGTACATTAAAATCAGAGGCTTTGTGTGTTTGTTGTACATGTTCGTGAAGTTGTACGGTCTCGACAGAGGCTTTGTGTGCGTGTCGTTCTAGTTCATGGTCGGCATAGGTTCTTTGTGGCTTGTCACATATTCTACAGGCAAACACTCTGTAAAACAAAGCCTGTGGCGTTTGGAATGCTTGCGTTCGAGCGGTGCTTTTACTTAATGGGAGCCTGGCGTTTTAGGTTGCTTCTCGTTAAAATTGCTCGCGTTGAGCTTGCGACAACAGCAGTCACATTTGGCTCGCTGGGTGCATTGTAGTCCTTGTAGGATAATCCGGCTTATCGCCTGGCCAATAAAACCATTGCAATTCCACTTACAGCGGCTCATTGGCTTGCTTTGTACCGATAGCAGTAATACTTGTCTGTACACGTAGTAGTAGGGAGTGTATCCAGCATGCCTGTCATATGACGGTCTTATATGTAAAAGGGCTCGACTTGTAGCCGACACTAACTCAAAGCACATTGGGCTCGGCAGAAGTCCTGCTCGCGCTCTGTGGCTGGTGCAGTGGGCAGGGCCTCACAGCATGGCATTGGCGGCGTTAGCATGGCTATACAGCTCATTGGTTGGTGCAGCTGGGCATCATGGATTCGTAGCTCGGCAAGAAGCCGGCTAACACGGCAACATTTGGATCGTGCGGCGCTACAGCTCCGGGGCTGGCGCAAGGGGGCATCATGACCTCATTTAGGGCCTCCTGGCGAAAGAGCCTTGACGCGTGGCAGCCGCCGAGAAGACCTGGTTGCTTGACGCGCGGCATCGTCGCGCGGGTCCTCTTGTCAGCGTTGGGATGATAACCTATTGAAGTCGGGACCAGTTGTGGTTAATGCCGTGTTGGGATGAGGAATTGCGCAGAGATTAGGATAGCGGAGAATAGAACGAAGCGTAAGGAAGATATGGGTCGTGAGGAGGAAGGCGGCCTGGAAGGCCGCTTGTGTATTGGAGGAAGCTTGTGTAGCAGGCGTCAAAAGACTAAGTGAGGATTGGACGTCCTCGGCGGATATTATAACCTCTTATCTGGGATAACTTAACCGGTCTAAATTGCACGGGATCTATATCCCTAGTACTACCGGAGTACTATGCCATAGCGTAGGCACGTCAGGTGTGCATACTTTCACAATGTCATACCGAATCGTTCTACGAGCTTTTCCGAAAACCAGTACCAATTCAGGCCCATATTCCCACGACCAGTACGAATCCCAAAACCAGTACCAAGACTTCTTTGATTTTGCATGCAGGAGATCACATTGAGAGTGCATTGAGTTCGCGTTGAGTTGGTTCGTGTCAGCAGTGACTATGGTGAGACATGGATGGCTGCTTTGGGTGAAACGCACATTAGGCGTTCACATAGGACTATCGGAGACCACATATTTGAAACTATGGTCACAATGGCCATGAACGTCGTCGTTGCCATTTCGTAGGGTTGGAGTAGTGGTGTCCAACTGAGATCGCCTGATGCAGAGTCAACTGTTCAGTCGACGATTATCGATTCGACGTATCGGGGACGGCAGAAAGACCCATGTCCTCAGGTGATCTTGATACTGGTTTTGGGATTGGTACTGGTCTTGGGAATAGGGAACTGGATTTGTACTGGTTTTGGGAAAAGCTCATCGTTCTACATTCGTATAACGTTCAGGTCATCGAATTAACACCGTATTTGGGTATTTGTCCCAGAACGTGACGGCGCGCCGTGCCAGAAAATGCGTCGGTGAGTAGCGGCAGCAGCACGGTCGCAGCGGACATTTTCAGCCGCTGTTCACATGTGCGTACCGCGTCACGCCCGACATGATCTCGTTGATGGTTGTGGTCGTGCACGCTTCCAGTTTCTGCCCCCTCGCTCTGGCGACACTTCTCAAGGCCGCAGACGCTCGCTGCACCATTGCCACCCGCGCATACCACGCCAGAGCTACACAAATCCGTCAACTTGGGTCGTTGAAACTTTCCGCATCGTTATGCGTGTAACAAGGCAACCTCAATTGCGGCCGAACATGTCGCGGTGTACACTGGAGGACCCGGACAAGATTGAGCAGGACATGGTGTCCAAATAACACGCGGTGGAGGCCATGTAGCAGCTCATGATGGGTTGCCTGCTCGGCGGAGGAAAGCAAGACCATCGACGATACTAGCTGGGATGATGTAGCTGTTGGAAGTTGGAACCTTGGCTCATTCATTGATTGGCATCTCTGGAAATGGTACCTGATGACAGCCAAAGATTGAGGGAACGACGGTGATAACAGTCATTTTGCACCTGATCCCGTCGCTGACGTCCGAACTGGAGTAGATCGTACTGCCTAAACAGAAGTTATCAAACACGGAGCTGGAAAGGTCACTGTGGAGATCTGCAAGAAGTTTAAGCTGGGCCTGCACGCATTTGATGCTGCTCTTCTGTATGGTTTCGTGAAGGTGTTGGAAACGTTGGGCGATGAGTAGCGGACATTGTATCACAAAACAACGCTGGAGTGAGCGGGTTGATGTATACAAGAAGGCGTTGATGATCGCGTAATCTTGAGAAAGCAACGAAGCTGCGGTGAATAGGGTCAAGAAGATAACTGTTTCTCGGTCCTACTGAATGTCAAGGCGGCGGAGGGTAGGAGGACGAGATATTTATGTTGGAGATCCAGTGGTCTTAGTAGGACCACGTCTTGTGCGCGGTGATTCGGATTCCTGAAGAAATCGAACTAGTATCTGCGTGCCTCCTCAGTGGTGTTGGAGAAGCAGTAAAAAATACAGTGCATGTATTCCCAGCTAAGTCGAAGTGATCGAGTAATTTGGATACATGCAGGTCAAAACTACACTCGACAATCGTGCTGTCATCGAGGGCATTTCCAGCACACAAGCTTTGACAGGCGAAGAAGATGGATAAGTTTGTCAAAATGTGGGAACGATGCAAACAATGACGTGATTGGCGACAGCTACGCGGCGAATCATTCGTGAACGGTTTATGAGATTTTAGTTTTGTGCTTCCAAATTTTGAGCTGAGTCGATTGTTTTCTTGCAAGGCGTTCTCCCTTGAAATAAAGTGGAGTCCTTTTAACGTAAATCTGCTTGAACGATGTAACGCGAACCCCAAATCGAATTTTTTTATTGATTCATTGCAGGTCGCCAGTGTCAGGGCGTCTTTTTTGTTTTGCCGTCTAGTTATGTTAAGTCATCTCATAACGCGACTCGACCTGATTGGCTAAACGGACTTCAACAGACGGGTTTTCTTTAACTACGTCACTGACTTAGTAACTGTCTGGTGAAGTGTCGCTTCGAAAATCCGTCGCATGAGCCCGACCGAGAAAGCTGCAGCGCTTAGCGTGTGTAGTGCTGCCATTGCGGCGGCCGGCACTGGCGCTCTCGCAATTGATAAGAAGGTTAAGAGCAAGATTCTTACCGTGAATCCTTGTAATTCGAAAGGATTTGGATCTCGTCGGCTGGCGACGTGTGGTTCCGGAATAATATGCGATGTATTAGTAGCAGGAATACCTTCTTGGCGGTTGTCGGTATCAAGCAAGATCGGAAGCTCGAGTGTAGTGCGATGCTGCCTCGTCCACACAGCTATGCCCAGCATGTCGCTGCGCGTCCGAAGAAGGACTTCAATATCTGAATCAGACCATACAAGCGGCGGTTTTGCCATGTTCTTTGGGGCCCTGCGCTAGGTTCGTTTTTGAGTGCTCCTTGTGGAGTCATCATCGCCTGCTCACGCTGGCCGGTGGCATCTCCTTGAAGCAGAGGGTATATCTCTGAAGCCACTCCGCAGTCGCGCCACAGTCGGTCTCTCCGGTCTCGCTTTCTTAAGTACTATCTTGGGCTCTGATCCTTGAATGGGGGAGAAATGTAATTGGCTGTCCAAGCGACGCAAAACAAAGACGACCACCTTTAACCAAATGGGTTTTCGTTAACTTCACCAGACGGAAGAGTAAAACAAAGACGCCCTGATTATTTTTGGCAGATGATGCAGGCTATGACTATAATCGTAATATATCCCATGATTTCTTCCATGATCAATCATGGATGGTAAGTTAGTATTAAGGACGATCGCCACATGGAGAAGATTCGAGAAGATACGCCGAGGACGAAGACGATACAGACGTGGGGCTGTAATTTGGTCTATGAATAAAGCATGATTAATCATGGATTTATCATGGGTTGCAACATTGTGTTGCAATTTGTACGCATAGTCGAACATACCGCGTGAACATGGAGTCTCGTGGAAGCTTGCGCCAGTAGAGATGCATAAGTTGCTGTGAGATCATGTATGGAAAGCGTCATCCCCACAACGATCACATATTCAAAGATGAAACTCCAACCAGAATCAATTATCGGACGCATTAGTAGCTATCCTGCAGTTAGAACTGGAAAAAGTGCAAACTTACTTCGCGACTTGGGTGGGAGGAGTATCCTCTTCCTCGTCAGCGTTGCTTGCAACTGGATGCTCAGGCGCAGGCATCTTCTCGTCTTCGTCGGCCACCTCGGCCTTGTGCTGTTCGGCCTCTTCCCTCGTGAGGAGTCGCCCAGATAGTAAATAGAAGAAAAGCTCGAAGCGTCGTCTTGGCAACGCGGTCGCACTTATGTCCAGGGACGGGCCTCTGACGACGTGCCGGATGAACATCCAGCACACGTAGACACCACAGCTGAAGGCATCGAACTGGATCGGATTGTTCTGGGCGACGACGTCGTACGCTTCGAGTCCAGAAATCTTGAGATGTTGCGCGATCGCATTAACGGCCTTGATGTACACCGCCTGGTTCAGCGGATCGTAGTAGAATATCCGCTGCGCACTCACCACCACCACCACACAGCACCAGTGGGCGTTGTGGAAGTTCAGGGGAGTAACACCGCAGCATAATATTATCATTTTGGGTGGTTTTACAATACTTATTGCAATTATTAAAGTAAGCGCATTGCTTGGTTTACCGCAAAACTTATGATTGGTCAAAAATAAAATCCTGTCATTATGATTCGTTAATTTTAGTAAAACCAAGGATATTGCAGTGTTTTAGGGTTCCAAGTTAATATTGATAATTGTATGTGGGTAATCTTGTCGTAATTACATATATATCCGTTTATGTGATTTTTCAGGATCCAGCAAGCCTTGGACGAACATTGGAAGAACACTGTTCGTGGAACGAAGTGGGAGGTAAAAACCTCAAGAATATTGTTTTGGAGGTTTTGGAGCTTCGTCCGTTGTATCGGTTTTTGCGGGGAACATGCTGGCGTGTGCACTGCACAGTGGGCTGTGATCGCTTCTCGCCGGTCTGATTGGCAGAAATATTTTATTCTGCGATTGGCTATTAGTCAAACGGTAATTTACCAAGATCTTGGAGAGGCGGGAGAATATTGCAGTCTTCCCGACGATGGTGCTAACTCGAGCTCAAGCTCGCACTTTAGCTGATGCTGCTCAGGACGATGTGGAGATCGACGTCGACGTCGACGTCGCTGACGACGGAGAGATCAGCGCCGCTGGTGCTGGCAGTAGTGCAGCGCTTGTCGTCGCTCACAACGCAGCAACTACATCTGTTCAAACCCTCGGCCCCAGCGTCAAGGACCACGTCGCTGCGCTCGCCCAGCAGTTTCTCTACCAGACCCAAGTGCTGGCAAGAGAAAATGCTGCCTTGCAGTACCAGCAGGAAGGTCTCGAGTCTGTCGGCTGCTCTTCGAGCGCGTTGAAAGCTCACACGCGAGCGCAGGCCGCTTCTTGGGCAGCGGATATCTTCGCGAGTGAGCTCGATAAATTTCAGTGCAGCTGTGGAAGATCGTGCGATTTTCAGCCAATCCAACGCGTAGGATACGAACATGCCAGATCCGCTTAAATACGAAATAAAGTACTGCTTTTGGGACGACTGAGGCAAATCGTCGCATTTTGTAACCCTGTGTATTTCTCGCCGTTGACATTTGCGGAGACCGAAGGATGAGCTCGACGGCGAAGGACCTACCACGCGGCTGGAAGGAGGTACAGAGCAAGAGCCGCCCCGACAAGGTGTACTTCCTGCACGTCAAGAGCGGCGAGAAGACCTGGAAGCTCTCGCACGTGCACGCCAAGGAGCGCGAGTTTCGGCACAAGGCGGCGGCCACTCAAGGCGTCAGGAAAAAGCGCCGCTCGGCCGACGACTCCTCGGGATCGGAGAGCGTTCAGGTGCGTCCCGCTGCTGTGGAGACTTAGTGGAAATGCTGTGGCGGAACTTGGTGCTGACTGTGGTGATGTGGGGTGCGCCGGGGCTCACTACAGGCGCTGCATATCCTCGTTAAGCACTCGGGATCCAGAAGACCGTCCTCATGGCGACAGGAGACCATCACCCGCACCAAAGCGGTGGCCGAAGTCAAGGCGGGAGGCATCCGCGAGAAGCTGCTGGCCTGTGTAGAGGCCAACCCTGATGTACGTCGTCTATGAAAGGGAGAGATGTAGGACGCAGTTTGCTCACTAACGACGATCTTCGTGATCTCCTTCACCACTCATTTTTACAGAGATCATCTGAGGCACTACGCGAGCTTTTGAGGAAATTGCCAAGGAGGAGAGCGACTGCAGCAGGTGCGTGGTCAGTGTTGGGACTTCGTGTCTTGAGTGTGTTGTAGCTGACATGTTTGCTTCTCTGTTCGTACAGCGCAAAGCGCGGGGGCGACCTGGGGCCGTTTACACGCGGCAAGATGACACCGTCTTTCGAAAAAGCGGCGTTTGAGCTGAAAGTGGGCGAACTCAGTGACTTGGTGGAAAGCGACAGCGGTGTCCATGTCATCCTCCGCATCGCATAACTAAACTCTCGACCCGGCCAAAAGTGGCCAGAATTGTGGATAAACCTGCAATGCAATAACCAAGGTACCTGCGCCACCTTCGCGTTTTGTTGATACTGTAGTACTTCGAAGTACTTCCTCAAGCTGACGTTGTCTTGCGCTTCTCAACGCGCAGCAAGCAAATCATAGAACCAGTTGGAGTCTACGGGATGGATATATTAGCTGTGGAGTCAAGATACACTCTAAAGCTCGAACACCTTAGCAAACACGCTGTCCTCTTCCTCGATTTCGTCTTCACCGCCTTGGGAGAAGAGCGCGTTGCAGGGCTGAAAAGCGAGCGGCACCTTGCCCTTCTCCTTACGCTTCAGCTGCTTGTCAAACAGGCTTTTGTACGTGATCTCCATACTATCGTCCACGTCGACAAACTGGTGGCGCAGCTTCTCCTCGAACATCCGCGCCCTCAGAGCGACATCGGCATTGTAGTGGTTCTTCATGGTGTACAGCTCCCACAAAGAGCTCTGCAAGGCGTTGCACTTTATGGGGTCAAGCTCATCGCTCACGAACGGATCGTGGCCGTCCTTCAGTACCATCGCCGTCTTCTCGTTGGACAGCTTCTTAGCTGCAGCGTCGACCGCTGAGCCACTAGACAGCTCTTCTCGGCGCTTTGCGGCCTTTTCAGCCGCAGTGAATGCGCCAGTACGGTGAATGAGCTGCAGACATTCCTTGTGGCGTAGAATCAAGTTGTACACCATCGGGATAATGAACAGGATAGCACCCGGCTCGGCAGTCAGCGAACTGCGCGACAACCGCTTGGCGAAGGCCGCCACTGTATAAGCTGGCAAGTGCGTCGACGAGAGGAAGAGGTTCAGCAGACCAAAGAAACGGTCACGCTGTTTCGCCGAGTAAAGTGTTGGATCGTCCAGCAGTGCATACAGCTTGTTGTAGAAATCAGGTGAGTCGAAGTTGTAATCCTTGATGAGGATGAACAGACTGTTCAGGGCCAGCAGACTCGTGACTCCACCGATGCTGTACGAGTCCGTAAGAAAGTCCGCGAGCAGCAGCGGGTTCGCCAGGTGCGGCATGATCTCGTCCGGGAGCTGCACCAACACCTTCTTGTACGCAGCATGGGGCAGCTTGTGACGCAGCAAGGCAATCCACGTTAGGCTGAAAGCATACTGATGCTGCTTCACGCTGCGCAGCCCTTGATCTTTTTGACTTGCTTCGCCTTCGCGTCAGAACCAGCCTTTCGCTTCGATCCCGCAGTAACGAGCACCTCGTCCTCGTCGCCGCTCTCCTCATCGCTGCTCACCATTTCCTGCTCCGGCAGGTTGGCCTCCTTCGGCTCCACCAGGAACGATGTGATTTCCTCAGCGTCGTACGGCATCTGCACCATTCCCAGCATTCGCAGCGCGTTCGCAACCAGATTCAAGTCCTTCTCCTCGTCCTTCTCCTTCTCCGAGTACGCAACGTCGAGGACCTGCGCCAAGTTCTTCAGCTACACACAAAAACAAACAAAAAGTCAGCCTCTCATCAACACCAACAATTCCACAGATTCCGTACCATGTAGTACTGCACGTCCATGTAGGCGCCCACAAACTCGCCCTTGAACACGCTGGCCAGTTCCCCTTGAGTTTCTCCGTCGTCGCCAGCTCCTGCACCACCCGAGAGAACGTCTCGTTGCCAAAAGCGGGTGCGTTGGCGCCGCGAATCTCGCCGTCTCGCGACACGAACTCCATTAGCGTGCGCAGAGCGCCCACACGCAGATTGCTGTCAGCCTGCGCGTCGCCCAGCCACTGCAGCATTTCCTTGATGAAGGCCACGTAGACGTCCCAAAGCCAGCGGCGGAACTTGTCGATGGACAGCGATTCGCTGCCCTTGGACTTCTTGGCCCTCAGCTGCTGCTGCGGCGCCTTGAGCTGCAGGTCGCCCTTCTCCACGAAGAACACGAGCAGGCGCCGCATGCTCTGCATGGCCGTCTGCGCCACCGCCTTGTCTCTGTGCTGCAGCGCCTTCACCACCTTGGGCAGCTCGTTGATCTGCTTGACATCCTCCTTGATCTTGGCCTCCAGCTGCTTGATCTCCGCCGCGCTCGCCATGATCGTCGCCACCTACTGAAGCTGTTGGGGATTGAGCAGCACATTTGACTGGCGGAGCGGAAAGAATGGACCGTTTCTGTTCGTGCACTAAAAACCAATTTCAGCGAATGAAATGGCGCGGGCGACTATAAGTCGCCGGACGCTCAAGTTTCTTCGAGGCAGCGTATCGGCAACTGACAGTCGAGGTGTACAGCGCTTGGAGGAGCCATGGACGCCTCCGACGAACGCGAGAACGACTATCTGCGCTTCCTGCGAGGCATGCGGCCTGACGATGCCACTATTCAGGCTTCCATGCGTGCGTAGCTTCCGTTTGTCGGTCTGCAATGGCATAACTAAACAGTAGAGTACTAACCTCTGCTCCTGGTGTTGTGCATTTATTCGACTGCCATAGCTGACCTGACGACAACGCAGTCGACCGAGTTAGACTTCCGCACGTCGTTTGTGGAGCCGGATGGACTGCCGGAGATCGACCATGACGGAGCCGAGTTCGCTAGGATGCTGCTGGCCCAGGCTGAGCAGGAGCAAAAGGACACAGAGGCGGAGGAAACCGTCGCGGTGGCTCAAGCGGAGGCGGAGGACGCTGTCTCTGCGGTTAATGGAGTACTGCAGCTGTCGTCTGCGCGCCTAGGCCCAGCAGAGACTCATAATCGACGAGCTGAGAAGGCGCCAATGGCCAGAACGGTTGAGGTCCCTGTCATGACCAAGAAAACATGCAGGTACTACAACAAAGAGCGCGAGAGATGCAAGCGAGCGGCCATAGGGCTCGATGGACGCTGCGCGATTCACAAGCTCAGTCAGTTCTGCAAACACGCTAAGTGCAGCAAGTTCAATCAGGGAATGGATTCTGCATCAAGCATGGCGGCGGCAAGAAGTGCAAGCAGCCTGGCTGTGACAAGCAGGTTCAAGGCTATGGATATTGCTCAGGACACGGCGGAAAGCCTATGTGCCCTATTGAAGGATGCGAGAACAAGAGGATGGAAGGCGGGTAGGTGCAGTAGTCGTGAGCTCTATCCGTTTTGGTGCTCAGAAAACAACAGAACACGCTGACAAATGTCCCCCGATGTGTGGCACAGGTATTGTAAGGCACACGGAGGAGGCAGGTTCTGTCAGCACGAGGGCTGCAAAAGGCGCGATATTGGTGGCGGTCTTTGTATTTCGCACGGAGGTGGTAAAAGTGTCAAGCCAAGGATTGCACGAAAGTGGACCGTGGAGGTGGTTTTGTAAGGCCCACGGCGGTGGAAAGAAGTGTGATTCTGACAACTGCAAGAACTGGGCACTAGGCGGGGGCATCTGCCTAGAGCACAAGGGTCCTGGCAAGCGTTGTAAAACGCTTGGGTGCACGAAGTACGACCTCGGTGGCGGCCACTGCATCGCTCACGGCGGTGGACGGAAGTGTGTTATTGAAGGCTGCG
Organism: Phytophthora hibernalis; assembly: GCA_012656075.1. Lineage (NCBI taxonomy): Eukaryota > Oomycota > Peronosporomycetes > Peronosporales > Peronosporaceae > Phytophthora > Phytophthora hibernalis. Next base: position 742,439 of record JAAKBF010000218.1, read on the forward strand.
ACAAGATTCGCCAGGTGAACAAACGCTGTCGCGGCCACGGCGGCAAGGTCATGTGCAGCGTGCCGAACTGTGAGCGCGCAGCCCAGAACCGAAAGCTCTGCAAGGCTCACGGTGGCGCGAGGCTCTGCCAATATGAAGGCTGCACCAACAAACAGAAAGGGAAAGGGTTCTGCATTCGCCATGGCGGTGGCACGCGATGCAAAGAGGCAAATTGCAACTCGATCGACCGCGGCGGGGGCTTCTGCAAAGGTCATGGCGGAGGCAAAAAGTGCACGTACACGTACTGCAACAAGTGGGTCGTGGGCGGCGGATTCTGCGACGACCACCTGGATCTGGAGCTTTCACACCAGCCCGAAGAGATCTCGCGAATCGCAGCAAGCTCTTATTTAACCAGCGAGTCGGTCGCGACCATCTAACGTAGTTACACAGCAACAAGAGAAGTGATCGCTTTCATCTCTCAGATGCAAATACCGGTACATGTAGCCATCTGTTCAATTCCCCATTTTTAGCTGCATTTGAATCATTTAGGACCGACACCTCCATGCTGCGCGGCTGCCTGTTGCTGGCGCTAGGTGTGGGGCAGCTGGGCCCCTCAACGGCCTATGACTACCCGCCGTCGCCCCCATCAACTACCGCTCGTACGCGCAGATGACGAAGCTCCTTCTGGAGCTCAACGCCACGTTCCCAGACGTCGTGCAGGTGTCCGTCGCCCAAGAAACGTACGGCCTGCCGTACCCCGACGAGCTGAAGTGTCAAATTGACGACGATACCAAGACCACAGAGCCCTGCAAACAGCTCGTGGTGCACCTAACCAACCACTCGACGTTGGCGGGCGACCCGGAGCGACCCGAAGTGTTCATCAGTGGAGCTCTGCATGGCAACGAACGCGTGGGCCCCAATGCTGCTATTGAGCTCATTCAACTAGTGGCACATGCCACCTCTAGCTATGCAACAGACGTCAAAGTGAAGCCCACGGTGGATACGCAGAGGTGGTTGAGAGAGCTCGTGAACAGTAGGAACGTGCTGGTGATGCCCATGACCAACGCCTTTGGCTACTCGCGCAACCTTCGCGAGGAGTTGCAGGTGGACCCGAACCGAGACTACAACTACATGAGATCAGGAGCAGACTGCATGCAGACAATGACTTCTCGGGTGGTGAACGAGATCTGGAGAGACCACATTTTCCAGTTGGCTGTGACTTTCCATGGTGGCACTCGAGCGGTAGCCTACGAATGGGGATCTCCGGATCACTACCTCGACGGCGACGAGAAGAAGCCGAGTGAAAAGTCCCCGATCACATGGCGCAGTTTCAGATTGGTAACACCTTGGTCAATTTTGCAGGTATTTTCCCCGATGGAAAGTTATACCCGACTGGCACCATGAACGATGTCGTTTATGGTGTTACTGGCGGCATGGAAGACTGGGGCTACGCTGCTTCGTGGGAAAACCAATTCTACTCTTCGGAAGCACAGCCTTTCCATCCGTGTGAACCCACTACGTTTGGTGGATACCCGAAGGAGAAGACTGTGTACAACAACATCACCCATCGCGCGTTCAATATGCTCGTGGAGACCTCAAATAGCAAAGAGCCTAGACCAGGTGACTTGGGAAACCAAAAGGAGCTGTACAAAGCCAACGTTGACTTCTTCCGGACAGAAGGAATCAAGACCGAATTTGTGGGCCATGTACCGCGCAATATCCGTTTGGCACTGATGATGATCGAGATGGTTCAACCTTTGGTGCGCTGGGTGGATGCGGCAGTATCCTCTGTTTCCCGAGTCAAGAATTGTGGAGTAATTTTCCTGCAGCGAGCTTGTATACGACAAGCAGCGAGGCGGACCAAGTAACTGAGATGGGCTGCGGCGCTTTGGCGTGGGAGCGCGACGAGGTCGCTACGTGCAATGCTTCTGAGTGCATCGTTGCAGACCCAACCTGGTCCAAGTTGCAAATTGCGTGGGAAGTACTTGGTGCCCTTACGGTGGATAGCACTCATGTGCAGGTGTCTTCCAGCGTGACATTCGAAGATGACAGCATTTTAGTGGAGACCTCCACGCAGAAGGGCACTACCCGTCGATTCTACGAGTTTGCATCGGATTCTTCTCAAGCGATGGCTGCCAACGTAGACACGATGGGAACTTCGCTGTTTGTTGCATGTGTCGATCTTCGCAACGTCACTTCGGAGGTGCTGTATGTCCGAGCTGTGGCAACTGTTGACCAGGTAAGACAGCGACTTAGTTTCATTTTCGCTTAGAGCAACGGGAACCTGACTCGATGCTATTGTATGCCAGGACTGGAAAACTCAAGGCACTGGCGTTGACGGGCCCTCACCTCACGTTCCGCCTCAGTCGCACTTGGTGAATGCTCGAACAAACCCCGATTGGGATTTTGAGTGGAACGGCCACCGAGTGAAGGCTGCTCTCGAGTGGACGTCTCCGGTACGTGAAGTACACCCCTACTGTTGTCAAGTGTACTGACCTCTTGTTTCTATTCGTAGGTCATCACTATTCGCACGGCAAAGAGTTTGCTGTCTGAGGCTTATACGCCTGTCGACGTCCCTCAGTCGCAGTCACCAGTATCGGTTGCTCAAAGTGCGTCAGCAGAAAACGAGAGTGAGGATAGTGAAGATAGCGGCGAATCACCAACTATTGGCAGTGAACGCGCCAAATCCACCTCAGCCGAGGAGGATGAAAGTGACGACTCGAGCGATGAAGTGTCCACAACGACTACGGCTCCGCCACCTACGGCCACAACAGCTGAGCCAAGCAGCACAACAGCTACATCTGAAGGCAGCGATGAATCCGATGAAGAAAGCGAAGACAGCGAAGATGATAATGAGGACGACGCCACTACGCTGGACGATGAAATGAAGGCTTCGGACGATGCGACGCTCAAGCCGTCTTCCGGTGGTATCACAAAGGACACCACTGCGCTCGCTGCGAACGGCTCCAAACTGGACGAAAAGGACTCACCATCGTCGCTGGTCCAGGTCGGGTACCTCATCATGAGCTCCTGCGCGATGGTCATCGTGCTCACGTTGGCGTACCTCTACCGCCGCGTGTTCCGACGCAGTCGCCAGCCGTACATGAACATCAGCAGTCTCGAGCAGGCTGCGCGTGTGACCATCAACAGCATCGACGACGAGGATTACGACGTGGACGGCAACGAAAGCGACGACGGTGGGGAAGGTCCCAGGATCCTCGCCACGCGCAGTCATCCCGAAGTGTCCTGTAGACGAAGACTGTTCACACGTCGCAGATTTTGTAGTTATGTGTGGTACACCACGTGCCATTCACCAATTGTTCGGCCATCATGGAGGCTGACTTACCGCACTGCGTGTCCACTGTGCGTCTCCATGAGGTACTCGCCGTCGTTGCAAACACTATATCTTCCTAGCCTTATATCCCTTCTAGCACCTCCCAATTTGTGGGCATTCACCGCTTTCCTGGGGCTTCAGTATGCTGATTTTCCTACATTGTCTAATGGTCTCAGATGCTGCTGGATGGTACAATTGGGGGAGTGAAGTGCAAGCGCTGGAGACTGACCGCCGTCTTGGCAACAAGTACCGAAGGCTGCGCTCGTGTGACGAGGCGCTCAACGTCCTGGTGGGAAGGAGCAGGCCTGTGGCCAACCAAGGAGACGACTCGAGCGCAGACGCAGCTCCACAGAAGCTGCCGCATCAACTGTACATCGATTATCTTCACTGCGCCAGCGGAGCGCTGTGCGAGAAGCCGCTGCATCAATGGGCAGCCTGTGTGCAGTCGTTGCAGACGAAGGACAAGGAGATCGGACACTGCGCACAGGCGAAGCGGATGCTGGAGCGCTGCATGCGCAGCAAGGTCGAGGAGCTGCTGGTGGCCTCGCAGCCGCAGATCTTCCGACCCAAGGCCACCCCGTAGAACGAGGATGGCTCCACAAAAACACACATGTTCGCTTTCATTTGTATCTGTTTCTGGTTTAAGGCACCCACGTGGTGAAGGAGTCCTGATAGGAGCAGCGAGGAGCAGGAGGCTACGCGTTTCGCGGGGAATTTCTAAACAATCTGGTACGAGTCCGTGGAGAGCAGCTTCTCGAACCCAAACGCAATCGGCGAGCCATCCTCGATCTTCTGAACGGCCTCCACCTGCATATCGCTATACACGCTGCGCGAAAAGAACGAGACGGAGATGGGGAAGAACGCATCGATATCGCTGCCGCGAACAGTGAACTCCAGCGTACCCGAGTTGTTGCTGCATGCATCAAAACCATATTGCTAGTCAAATACAAATCGGCAAGCTACCATCAGCAACGGTTAACAGAGATACGTACGCAGAGCTGATCTGGTCCTGATGCCAAAGGAGCGAGCCTTCGGCGGAGTTGTGCTGGTATTGTCCATCCACAGTAGCCACGCTCGGGGCGTCGGGGCCACCAAGCGGAATTACAACGTTCACATTGTCCAGCACCATGTCGCGATCCAATGAGTACTCCACACTAACATTCATCTTGCCGTTGCCTTCCTCCTCCGGCCAGCACGTGATGTTCAGCGGCAGCATCGACTCATCCTGTGTTTTCAAGCTCCACCGCAGGAACGCCACACGGGAAGTCGGAAACGGCTTGGACGAATCCCGCAGTGCAAGCACGGATTCGCTGTCGTAGAGTCTCTTGTCCACCTTAGGGTGAGTCTGGAAAGAAATACCTTCCACGCCACCTGTGCGCAGTTTCAGGCGGCAGCAGCCTGCGTTCGGGTCGTTCACCGACACGAACATACTGCCCTTAACTTCCAGCTGCTCTAGTGCGCCGTCACGGGTCAGTAGCACCGTCATCTTCTCTTCAACCACAGCACCAATCGGGTCGTGGCTGACCGCAGCAGCCACCTCTGGCTTCTGAATGGTCTCCACAGCAGCACTCATAGGCGGAATTTCCTTGAGTCCATCCTCGGCCGCCATCGCATCCATGAACGACTTGCCTCCGCTGCCCAGTCCCATGCCCTTGCTACTGCTGGAGCTGCCCAGCTTCATACCAGCAGCCTTCGACACCACAGGCTCCGGGCGACTGTTGAACGAGGTCGGCGACGTCGCGGCGGGCGAGCTCGGGCTGTTCATGAAACTGTCACTGCTGCCACCGCTGCGCGGAGACTTGAATGCATTGCTGAACGAGCTGCCGAACGAGTTCTGCGAGCCGAAGCCGCTGCCACTACCGCCCATGCCCGCGCGCTCCATCCGCGCGCGTTCACGCTGCTCCTCCTTAATTCGCGCCGTGTGGCGCTTCATGTCGTCCTTGGCCGCGGCGCGCTTGCTCTCGAGGATCATATTGTGCAGCTTCTCCTCGTGGCTCTCCATCTCCATGTTGACGCGGATCTGCGAGACGTTAATGTTCTCCGAGTGGCCGCCGGCCGTGATGAGCTCATCGAAGCCGAAGACGAGCTCGAACTGCTTGTCACGGATCGACGCCTCACTCAGCGGCGCACAAATGTCCGGCACAAGCTTGGCCAGCACCTGAATCGTGTGGAGATCCTCCACAATGTTGCTGGTCTTGTTGGTAATGATGAGCACGAAGAAGCTCTCGAGAGGTTGGTACACGTAGCGGACGCTCTCCGTGTCAATGAACGTGTGCTCGCGCGAGCCGCTCGACAGCAGCTTAGGAAACGCCGCCAACAAGCCCTAAAGTAGCATACATCACAAAGTTCCACGTCAATTATCCTCCCACAATGGGAGGAAAACACAAGAGTCTTCACCTCTAGACGGATCCGGGTAATCTCCACGAACTGCCGCGCCACGAGCACTGCAGACACAAGCGTTAGATAAGTACACAGACCAATACACTGTAGACACTGTCAATATCACAGTGGGGTCGTACCTTTGCCATTTCGAGTCAACAAGGAGGCCGAGAGCACCACCTACGTCAGAGACACATTGTGACGCATCCAGAGCGAGTTAGAGAGCGAAGCAAGTGGTGGCGGAAAGAGGAGCCGATGGAGGGTAAAGAGGTGGGGTTGCACGAGCTGTAGCACCCCTGTGGGCGCAACCAGCGAGCTCGGAAGCATACACTGATACGCACCATTTCGCACGAGGAATCCTTTCCTTATCTTGCTACAACGCTGCGGCCCCTCTGCTTCGAGGGGCCCCATCACTTCCTATTGGTGGAAAACGAGTCATGACTAGATTGGCCGAAACGACTTTCGACGAATAAGAAGCCTTCACGCGCGGCGCTAGCATTGGCTGAAAAAGCTGATTGACTACCGGGAGACCAATCTTGACTACCAATCGGCAAAGGCAAGTTGAAGTGACTTGGTCTCCAGGCTGGTCATGATCAGGTATTGACGTTGCTAATCGACTTTTGTTTATTTGAGAGGCATTGCTAGTTGCATTGCCATCGACGTGACTTGACTCGACGCTTTTCAAAAAGTGTGGTTACTTCCTTGTCGCCTATTTTTACGGACAAGGCTACGTCTAAATTCGCGTGTCGAAAGTTGGTCGCCACCAAATACAGTACTGTCCAGATGGCCTCTGCTTAGGCGGCTACAACCTTGCACTGACAATCTTGTACAATTACCGCTGCGGGATTCAGGATGATGGACACTGCCGGACATGCAGCGCGGACTTCGTCGCTTTCTGCGTCAAAAATGTCCTCGACTGGGGCTATACGAGAGACCAGGAACTCCATGGCGTCACCCGAAAGCAGCAGCAATAGCTGCAATGCATTGCCGATGCCTGCTCACCGAAGATCATCTACGCGGTCGATGCTGTTTGTTGCATCTGATCCTTCTCCTCCTTCTCGCTCGGGTGGCCGAACTACACCTGTGAAAGCGGAAATGAGCCTCACGGAGCAGATCGCCAGACAGACACGCAAGTCCACGGTGCTCGACCCGAAGAACGCGCTGTTGATGATGGCGATTCCGGATTATGACGACTACAAAATCATGCAACCCTACAGCTGCAGATCGTTGTCCAACAAGAGCAAGTTCGTCGGCGGCCGGGACTTCATCACCCGCCATAACCCACAGGAAGTCAGCGATTTCAAGAAGCAGTACTCGCGCGACGTTGGCAATTTGAACCGACATCGATCCATTCTGGCACCCCTAACTCCAATCTATCGGCGATAGCCTTGTTTTCCTCGTCATCCGGGTCAATAGGTTTGCTGGCCTCATCTGACAGCAGCAACAACAGCAAATGGCTGAAGGACGGGGAATTATGGCGCAAGACGTTCACGTCGACCATGAAAGCCTGCTGGGTGCTTACGGATCATGGCATTCAAACTCTAATCGGCCCGGAATATAAGCTAACAACACGAATCCCGGTGCTCCCAGCACTTCCATCTCCAAGACCTCAGAGACCACCCATACTTCCGCTATCGTGCCGCTCGCCAGCTTCCTCGATGAGAACCGAGACACCATCGTCACTTTCGGTATTCTCTGCGCGCGAGTCCGCTCGGAAAGGCATAGGAGTCGACTTGGCAGATGAAAAAGCTTAGCAGCGCTGTCACGACTCGCAGCGAGCACTCCTAAGGCTCGCAAACCTCCTTGCCCCCGTCAAAAAAATGTTAATCAGACACCCTCTGCAAGCAACAGCGAGAGCAGCATTTCTACGTCTTCAAGCCATAAATCGCGGGCGGATGGGGCAGAATTGCTTTCACTAACTCCCTACGCTGATATTTCGTGGGAAAGGAATGATGAGCACGACCGGAATGAAAGCACTTCAACTTTCGAAACAAACACTCAATCCCAACAAAAGAAGACAATCGGATTCTCTTTTGCCAGCACAGCTCCAGCTTCATCGGAGGAACGACTACCAGTAGTTCCTTCCACACCCCAGCATTTTGCAATGGAAGTGTCACCGTCGTCGCTAGCGTTAGGCACTCTGCACACTGGCCAAGTTTACCTGTTCCCCGTGCGAGTTCGGAATGTAGGTTCGAGGCAGGAACGATTTCGCGTGGATCGGCTCGTAGTCACATGTGCAGGTTTTCAGGCCAATATTGCCGAAGCCAGCTACCAACGCGAGTCTGCGCGCCTGGCACCAGGGCTAGCTGCTATTGTCACCGTAGCTATTAGCTTTCATCACCCTGGTCGAGCGATGGGCTCACTACACATCGAGGCTGAAGGACTTGGCGCTTGCGACATCGAGATAAAATGCGTTGTGCGATAGACTTTGCCATCCATCATGAAACAGGACAGCACAAACAACTATAAAATAATAGCATCCACAACACTTGAGGGTGTGCTAGTCGAACACATCAATTTCAAGGTAGCGCTGTCACTAAAGGCACAATGAGCAGGAAAGTCGGGCAAACCGAGAAAGACTGCCCAACATTTCGGTGGACAAGACCTCACTCGGGAAAATTCCTGGTTGATCGCAGACGTAAGCCATGCACGCCGTCGAAGTCATAGCCGACGATCAAGCTGTTGCTGACCAGCCTGACCAGTCTGCGGTGGATCGACACTGGGGTTTTCACGTAGGTGACGTTGTCCAGATAATGCAAGGGCGTTCCAAGAAGCCGGTCTACGCTCTCTACTGCGGTCAAGGTCGCGTGATCCATGCGTGGACTCCGTCTCGCCAGAGCTACCGAGTTCGAGTGGACTCGCTGCGAGAGCTCCAGAGTTCTGGGTATTCGGCGACTGTCACGCGGGTTTTGGACGCATTTTTTCGAACTGCTGAATCTCACTCCGTTGGAGCCGAAAGACTCAATTCAACGTGCTAAGACAGCGATGCATTCCGTGACGACCTCCTGCGTTTCGAACCTGTCGCTCATCCTCTTCGCCCGGTTTGGTGGTCGCTTTTTCGGGCTGCTCAGGTCGCTGAAGGAGGCATACGGATCTGCCCTTGGTACCTGGGTATTTGGAGCGTTGACTAGCACGGGAAGTCCTGAAGTCCCAGAGTCCCTTTGATATGCCATCTCGTTTGTTCAAACTCGACGACAAAACTGGTAACAACAACGAAGCTGCTTCTGCTACATTCAGTGAACCTGCTATCAAGGTTTTCTTCGGAACTAATGCTGAATTCCTGATGAGCGAATGGCTCGGAAGATCGCTCGCTGATTTTGTTGGGGATCCAGGCTTGAAAAGCCAGTGGTACACGATTCATTTGCCTGCCGCCACCAACTACCTCAGTAAGTCGCTCTGTTGAAATTCATGAAGGTAAATATCTGACAGTTTGCTTGGTGCACCAAAAGCACCGCTGTGTCTAATGTACGACAAGGAACACGCGGTATTCCGACTTCGGTGCAACACTGCGCTTGGACTACCGGAGAGGATGGCGGCCGATCGCATGGAGTGCGGGTAAGTTGCAGCAAAATGTCATCATCGCTCATGCTACAGAAACAAACTTACTATTTCCCCCATACATAGTGTTTGCTGGATGGACTTCGCGACACTCCGCGTCATGGTCTTGAAGTGCAACCACTACATCTGCGACCCGTGTCTCGGATTGCTGCAACGCAGAGAGTGCCCGTACTGCCGGTAAGTCACGCACTCAACACGACCAAGCAGCAACGCATTCTAACCACTGTAACTTGCTGTGGATAGTTCCCCGATTCGGTTTGCGCACGAAATCAGCGATCTGGTGAAGCGAAAAGCGCTTCAGATCATGATGGACGGCCTCGCGCTGGAAGACAAAGCTGCCGTGGTTCCATCCAACATCGACGTCACCAGCCAAGAGAACGATAACGACGAACCTGAGAACGACAACTGATAAGTAAGAGCATTCATATGAACAAACAGTGACAGCAACACCGAGTAGTTAACTACCTAAATCCACGAAATCCCATGCATAAAACTGCCATTTTCAGTTCGAATACGAAATGGAGCAGATCCGCGAGCTGGCGAGTGGCAAATACCTCCGCAAGTACTCGCCCGAGCACCCGTTGTTCGAGGCCGGCACGCGTCTGTGGGCGACCAAGTACTACCAGAAGGCAGAGTGCGTCTGCAGTGAAGACTTTACGAAAAGAATGACTGAAAGTGATCGGGTTTGTGCATTGATGATCCAGGTCCATGGTGCAACCAGAAGAAGTTGCTCAAATTCAAGACCAAACGTCTGCTATGACGTGTCGACTGGCAAATTGTAACGTGAGTTTCCAGTCCGTTGCGGCGTACGAGGAGCACTACGACATGTACGAGGGGACAGATTCAAAGTCTATGTAGAAGGCCGGAAACTCAAGATTTTGCGGTTGATTGCAGGGTCCACCGCAATAGTTGTCGAGAATGCTCACGGTCTTTCCTGAGTCTACGGTTGCTGGATATTCACATCAGGTGAGGGTTTTTGATGGCTGTGAAGAAAGTAAAATATACTAACTGTTGTTGATTGGGATAGCGAAACCCATGACGCTTTCTTCAAGATCCTGTCCAAGAAGAAGCCCATGTATGTGTGTCTTGCGGATGGCTGCCCAGAGTTGTTCAAGCACGATGATAAGCGGACTCGACACCTGGTTCAAGTGCACCAGTATCCGGTATCGTTTTCATTCCATCAGCGATGTAAGAGGAAGGGGAAAGTGAAGACAGCCAAAGGAATTACTGCTGGTGTTAAACAGGGGAAGCTGACGGCCAGATGGAGGTGGACACTGAAACACGCAAGAAGCGCGAGGCGAGGAAGCGCAGACGTCAACAAAAGAAGAAAAAGCTCTTGGACCAAGCTCAAGGAGAAAACACTGAAATGCAAGTTGATGCAGCAGCAGACGTGCGGGGCCCTAGCGGTAATGCAAGCAACGAAGTCAGAGCTAGCGAAACAACCGATATTGACATGGCGGAATTAGAAGAAAGCATGCTCGAGCTGCGAATTCCCAAGTGCATCCACTTCAGTCGAAAGCGGCGAATCTGAGAAGCGCCTCCTGATCCCCCGGACATCAATGCAAAAGAATTGAAAGTGCATTAAATTTAAGTGACTAAGAAGACCCGAGTTGATTTTTCGTGGCTGTTGCGATACTAAACGGCGTGGTAACAAACACCAGCTCCCCGGAGCTTCAGATTCCGTAAATTAGTCTGACGCAAACATGAGAGCCGTTACCTCTTCGTGATACTCGCTTCGAAGGCGAAGAAGAAATGTTCGCCATGGACTAAAGTGAAAACCTCGAATGGGCTCGCGCATGAGCGTGAGGAATGCAGCGAGACTTTGAGAGCTGTGCCGCGCCGTCAGTCTCCGCATTGTGGGCTCTAAATGCTTCAAAATCGCAACGATGATGTAAACCTACAAATGAAAAGGTATTGCACACTTTCGTCAGAAAACCATAATCGTCTCTCAGTATCGAAGCGTAGTACCTGAAACTCAGCTCCATAGAGGATGCTGAAATACGTGTAGATTACTATGTTTTCCCAGTCAAAGTAGTTCCAGAAGTTTTGACTGTGCCATCGCAGCACAAGACTCAACAAGGAGCAGTGGCACTGATCAATAACCTCCAAAATCTGTGGTCGGAGTAAACACAGTTAATCAAAGCGAAGTACTTGTCTTCCCGATGGCGTCGTAAAAGTGTTTGCTTACCTGAGGACATTCGCGCTCGATTATGATCTCCACCCCGCTGCAATTACCGTGGCCGGTATGGCCATACTATTGCCATCAACTATATTACTTTTCTGATGAACACTTTTTGGCCACAGAAATCTAGCGGAAGAACCCGTGCTACAGTGCGACAAGAACCGCAGGATGTTGGCTTCGTCGTACGTTGGATGAAGCATCATTAAAATGGTAACAGGAAAGCAGTCCATGGCAACCTTGCCGAAATTTTTGACTATGCAGTGAAGAAGTGTAGGTGACACATCAAGGGTCAAACCATACGCATAATTCTTGTACAACCGGTTCATCAATTTTCGCTCCGAGTCCGATGGGAAAAACGTCTCGCCACTTTGAGTAGTAGCGAAGTTAGCATTAAGCTCATCTATGTTAGAGCTTCCCAGGGGCTCTAAACGACTGCGCCTGCTCATAACGAGATCGTGTACGATGTTGGCAAAGATCTTGGTGAATATGCCGACCGATTTGGAGGCCATGAAGGGTGAATTGGTCGCAACCTTTGCCTCAAGTTCATTAATCAGCTCCCACGAAGCTTGTGAGATCAACACGAAATCCATTGGCACGGATAAACCAGACGCGACACCATCTTTGATAACTTGAAGTATTTTTTTCTGTAGCGTGAACGCAAGATCAGAGATGCTGGTGTTGTTTGGCCTCTTCAGTCGAGCGTTCTCCTGAATGCTGCTGATCTGCCGTAAGTACGCGTCAAATTCGAAAAGGTCATGCCGAGGAAGTTTTTCGCAAGAACCTCCAATAAACTCGTATTCGTAACAAAACTGTTTTTCAAGCAAGGAGCACGACCCCAGGTGTTTGAATCCACCAGGCAGCACGTCTCGTTGTGGTTGATGCTGGTCATCAAAGTCCAATAAATTGAGTTTTGTAAACAGACCGCTGCACTCGAGCATCGCTGGCACACTCGATACTAGCGAGAGAGCCATCTGAAACGCCACACAGCAGGTGTCTTCTGCATGACACGAGCTCATACAAGCTCCTACCTTGTGGGTGGACAATATGTCTGAAATGAATTGAAGCCACGGGCTGTGCTCCAATGAGACCAGCGAAGAAGATGCGAATTGCGTGCTCAAGCAACACTGTAACAACTGGACTCGGCATATTAGACCACTTAACTCCATAGGACATTCTTCATATGGGCAGTTTATAGAAACTGAAAAGTCGACGGTATCTTGAAGTTTGACAACAGCTTTAAGTGCCGTTGTCTGCACACAATCGAGGCTAAAAATGCCTTCGAAAACATCGGGAATGATAAACAGCGAGCCAACCCACGAAAGTTGAACGTGGAGAACTCGCTCCACAGCTTGTGCACACTATCCACGTAAGGAGCCACAAGCAGTGTATTGTTCACGTGATGTACCCCAGCCACCGATTGACACAACGTAGCGACTGTATGATCATTGAGGCGAAACAGTTCATGACCAACATCTTCCGCTAGAAGCAATTTTGAGAGTTCATCGACAACTCCAGTTTCATTCGCCAGCTTGAATACTTGTGGAATGGATATTGCATTTGCGATCAATTCATAAAGCTCCCTTTGATAACTCCGGTGTTTTTTTCTTCGTGAAACGGCTTAACTTCGAGATGCCACAGCTGTAAAAGGCGTTTACATAGCCCCATCAGAAATTTGATCGTTTCCAAATTCAGAGATGGGGTCTCAGCCTTTGTACAGCTTCGCTTGAAAGAATTGTGTACAAAAGTACCTGTCCGGAAGATCGGACCATTGTTCTGGTAAGCACCCCACTTAAAATCCTTCTAGAGACGCTGTCAATAACCAACTGACATACTTCAGCTGCGCCCTCGATTGCCTGAATGGGAACCATGGGTCCCCTTCTTCAAGTTCGGTCGAAGTACATGTACAAGGTTTTAGGGAAGAGTCCACCAAATAATTATTGACGATCTATGTGGAAAACAACTTGATATCAACTTCATCAACGCATAACGACAGTTCACAGTGGTTCTATACCTGTACAAAACCCGTGACGATTTCATCGACATGTGAAACATGAAGATATGCGGCAACACTTTCGGAAATAAAACTTGACCACTGCTCATCAAACGACCCACAATCCCGCCTTCGTTGATCCCTCGGTGTAGTAGTTATCACCTACAGCAAGTGAATCACTGAAAGATTAGCATAACAGAGGTTAGTACCCTTTTTTTAAAAGTAATGGAATACCGATGCAATTGAAAGGATGAGTGCGTCAACAATCCCAGCACCGATGTGCTCGTAGTCAGCTTCCAATTCATCGGGTTGTTCCTGTCGGACAATATAGCAGCACGGTTTACAAACCCTCCACATTGTCATCGTTGCCTTTATGTTTGACTGCAAGAAAAAGTATCCTCTCACCTCTTCAGATACCAGTCCTTCCACTATGCGATACAATGAATCATTGTCAGCTGGAATGATTTCTATAACAGGCTTCTCCCATGTTGCCCGCCGCCGTTTCATATACGCGTGGGCAGATAATCGCTGCCATCGGCTCACCAAGTCTCGCCCTTCTCGGTACTCGCAAGTATATGACAAGATAATCAAGGTCTGATCACAACCAAAGAAAACATTAGTTGTGAGTAGCCGTTCTTAAAAATGCAGATCAGCTTACGCTTTGAATAAAACGTTTTTCGATGATCTCGATAGATGTGTGTGTTGATTTTGTGGGTGCCAAAGGGCGAAGTCGAGATAAATACTGAAGCAGATCAGCGACAAAGCCTGATTCATGGATTGCTACGAAAAGTTGGCGGGAATTAGGAGCATATAGCAGCCAGAGCTTAAGCCATTGCATTGGATGCTCGTCGACTAGGGACATCACCATGAGTGGATTGACATACTTTGTTTCGACTTCAGTCTCGGAGCTTGAGTACATGACGAGAAGCCGAAGCGTAGAGAGCAGCAGTTGAGCGAGTGCCTCGGCGGAAAAGTACACCCAATGCTGCGTGACCCGGTAAATGAGTGCGAATAATACTCGAAAGCAGTCCAGAACAGAAATAACGTGAGCGTCGCTGTTCTCACAGATACTTTGGCGCTCGAGGTAAAGGTCACCGGTCTCCAAGTGAATCCCGATAAAGTCCAGAACTGCCCAATAAAGCTCGAGAAATTGCGAAGCATCTTCGACTTGGTTCATCAAGTCGTAAACAACCTTTTGGCTCGCCCAGCAGTATCACCCTTTCCTCCACAGACACCAATATCAAGGAATAACCCAACAACTGCGGAGCACGCAGCAGGGAAAGCTGGCCCAGAATGGATGATCTCCACAGTAGGCATCTAAAAATCACGCGGTGCCAATACATCAGAAGCTGCAAGTACAAATGGACATGGCAATCAGCCATTTCATACCTGTATCAGTTCATCCAAGCCAGCTGCACGCTCGAGGGCATCGGTACTCTGCATCCGCATGATAGTTGCAGGAAAGTCGTCCATGCACGGGAAGCTGTACATTCATTTCCAACCACCACCACAACCATTAGTCTTTCTCACTTCTCTTTGTCCTCAGTTCATTCCCCACCTCACTGCTGACCTCGACACGTCGTTCAAATCATCATCAAAAGTGAGCATCTCGAACGAGCAGCTCTCGAACTCCTCCACACCTTCAGCGTCTCGTTCTTCATCACGTTTCACTTGCTTCTCCTTCACGTCCATCACACTCTGCAACTTGGCCCAAAACCTCGTCACAAAGTGCTCGTCCTCTCCTCCACTTCTGAGCTGGTTCTCTTTGTCTGCGTCCAACAGCTGTATTAGCCTCACCATCTCTTCCTCCGCGTCACTCTGCAACTGCCTCAGAGTCTCCTGCAGCTCGCTGCTCGTCCCCACTTGAGCCTTGACACATGCAACAACTTGTGCAGGGTCCTGTTGCCCCCAGCAGCTGCAGAGCTCACAGCGTCACGCACGCAGCCGCGCACCCGCGTCGTCAATACGTTGCGGATGGATTCCACCACTTGCAGCTGCCAGAACGACGGCTCCTGATGCTGCAACGCCACTAGTGTCGCCTGGAAGTGCTCCACCAAGTCCCCAAGCTGCCATACCGCGTCAGAGACCGAATACGAAGGTCAAAAGGCGTGCAGAGCGTACCGGTGCGTCTTCCAGTAGCGGGTACAGCGCGTGGTCCACGAGCGAGCGCTGGCGCAGCAGCAGCTCCTCCAGCGTGCCCGTCGCTTCGAGCCCCGGCATTCTTTTGGCACAAGTGACGCTTCAACATCTGTAGATCCTGACAGTTCACATATGTGTGGATACCGGTACCTAAATTAGGCAAGAAGCAATAATTTTCGGAAATAAACGGCCCATGTCTCGTCCCACATGTTTGAACAAGTTTTTTAAAACGTTTAAAAACCATGTTTGCCCATGTTTGTAATTTAAAAATACCTTTCATTTTTTAAATACGAAAGTTTCAACCACTCATTCCTGTCACGCGTCGCCAGAAGCCTGGGCCGCCGCGAGACGTATACGCCGCCCCTGAAGCCCCGCTGAGCTCCCGATAGGGTGTTATATCTCCCTCTTCGCCCCTACGTATTGAGGTATGTTATGTGATGTATTACGGTCTATCGATGGCCAGACGGCCTCTTTATTAACTGTTACGCGTCATTTCCTGCTAGATCGAGGTTTGGACGCCTCCCGCGCCGCCCAACCCGAGACGCGGACACACCCACGGCTAGTCAGGCTCTACAGTGCTCACGTCTTAACAGGTACAGCACTTCGTATTCGTTTGCGGTAACTATGAGTCTTACACGTGAGCGTACGTATGTGTAGCTAAGTGAGGGCATTTGGAGAAAGACAGCAGCATCTGGAGACGGACGGACGCATTTACCTGGCCAGAGACGAAGGCTGTGCGCAACTCTGTAACGCTCAAGTAAGGATACATGTTGTTTGTTGTGCCGTATATGTACTTATCTAACGTTTTATGTTTTGCTTATGATAGCCCAGACCTCGAGCATTCTTCCTCTGCGAAACACATCCACGTACGTGTACCTGCATGATGTTAGAGTCGACGATGTGAGACATGGTGCCCAAACATGTTATGGCCATGGTTGGTCCATGTTTCGACCATATATGTACTGAGCCATGTTTGCCTATGCTTTATTTCGATGTCTACATATTGCAGATGGTAAGCACTAAAAAGACCGCGTCGATATTGCGATCACTTGGACTTCTGGCTACCATCAGTAGCAGCAGCAGTGAAGAGGACTGTGCTAGTGCTGATGACAACTTCGCCGCGTCCGCTGAGAGTTTGTCGGAGAAAAGGAAGACGTACCGTACGCCCAAAACACGGATCATTCGGCTGAAAGTGAAGACGCTGTTGCGCAGGGATGCCACAAACGTGCTCTAACAGACTGTGATGAATAGTTGTACTACGCGCCGGAGCTTCAGACTTACCACGAGACATGAACAGCTTTTGAAGCCTACCTGAAAAAGTACCAGAGCAAAACGTGGACGCTTCTTGTGATCAGCGAAACGCAGAATGTCGCTCTCCGTAACAGCCGAAATTAAACTTGCAGGAAAAACGGCGTCCGAGTTACCTCTGGTGCCCGAAGATCGAGAGCCGTACGAGAGGGTTTACATTTGCACGCACGGGTGGAAATCGTGTGTACGCTCCAAGGGACAGCGGTCTCGGCACAAAGTGAAGGATGCGGGGGTCAAGTGCGGATTCGAGTCCAGAAGGTGGAGTTGAAGAATGGGCAATGGCGTATTCAAGTAAATAATGCTGTTTATGGTCACTGCCATGCTGTCTTGGACGACATTTACCAACGATACGCCACGTCCCTGCAAATTCACCTATCATAGGTGATGTGGAGCTAATGGTCGCGAGTGGCGCCAGCGCGAGCAAATCTACGACTACATCCGCGCGAATTCTGTTCTCTACGTGCAGTTAACGGACGTGTACAACATGATGCGAGGGTGAAATCGTCAGGTGAGTGATGCATCGTTAGTATGCATGTTGCTCTTGTATGTCTTCTAATACACGATATATGTGGTTTGGTAATAGGTGGTCGTTTGAGTGACGAAGATCTTGTGGCAGAAATGCTGGTTAAATTTGATCTCGAGGCGCCTGGAAAGGTGTCTGCGGTCGACGAAAACACAGAAGGTCAGACCGCTGTTGTGACGGTTAGTGTACATCACATGCGCAAGTTGTTCAAGCGATTTTCCGAGATATTGCTGACCGACTGCACACACAAGGTGAACAGGTTAGTACCATGTTTGCTATCACTTCCCACGTTTTGCCATGTTTTGAAGACTCACTTGAAGACCATGTTTTGTTATGTTTCATTGTTGAATTGTACGACTTTCAGATACAACTATCAACTATGTACTTTGATGGTGATGGATCAGCTCGGGAACGGCCAGGCAGTGCAATCCATCATAGAACGAAATGCGGATTGGCATATGATGAAAGTCATCGAGCAGTTCCTGGATGTGAACGATTGGGAGAAGACCAATATTATAATGGCTGATAAGGATCTCAATGAGATCGAAGTACTGCGGAGCATGTTTCCTGACGCTCGAATCCTGCTGTCTCACTTTCACGTGCTCAAATGGTTACGTGGAACAGTGCGAGACACCAAAAGTATGGAGTGTACACCCATGAAGTTTTAAAGCAGATGGACTTCTGTGTTCACAACATGGTCTACGCCAACTCCGAGGAGGGTCTAAAGCAGCATGTCGACGAGTTCAAAGCGTTAGCTAGTCGCGACTGGCGCAAAGAGCTGTCGAATTACTTTCACGTGAACTGGGTTGGCTGCAAAGAAATGTGGGCTACTTGCTTTCGGATGAATCTACCACATTTTCGCAACAACACCAATAATCGCATTGAGAGCTTCTTCGGATAGCTTAAGGTGGGTCTGGATCGTTCAATGAGTATGATACAGTGTTTGGAGACGGTGATTTAGTTCCAGCGGCGCGAAGAGGACGAGTACGTAAAAGGTTATAATGCCCGGGACACTAAGAGACATCAACTACGGAGAAGAGATGAACCAGCTGTTGGGGGTGACGAGTGAGTGGGTGGCAGAGATATTCGTCAGTGAGTACAAGTTTGAGTCGATCCTGCCTCCATCGAGAGACACACGCTGGACGACGAAGAATCGTACATCACTTTTTTCGTGATGGAAGATCTCATCGTGTTGACAAGTTCACGTTGATGTGCACTTGTGAGTTTTCCGCAGCCATGAAGTGTGCCGTGCTGTTAAATCCCAGAGCGAGGATAATTCTCCGGTATACGGTCTGCGCGGCCGGTGGCCCGACCGAGTATTTGTCAGTCGCCGGACGAGAGTGGCGCGAGTTCAAGTTACCTCGACGACGTCCACCTCTGAACACCCACGAGGTGCGGATTCGCCGGATTGGGAATCTTGTGCCGACGGTGACGAGGTTTCAACGGGGGCAACCAACGATTATCCGGCTGACTAATGTGTCACCGAGAGTTGCTCACTGTACAAACCACGAGTCGGTGGTATTATGGGTACCACGACGCGATCTCCGCAAGGGCGTGGCTACACCCGGCTACGATCGGCGAAGTACGACGAATGGCAAGTGCTGGCATACGCTGAGTGTCGGGATGACACATTACTGAAGCGTGAAAGCAAACTGTACGAGCAGTGGTTAGCCAGTCAACCACCAGCAGTCGAGCGGCGTGAATATCCGACGCCTCTGAAGATTTTTTCCCGACCGATAGCGCACCAAGATGGGCATCGGATGGATCGTCTACAGAGCGTTGAAGAGTGCCACACACAGCCGAGTGGGTGCGACCAGTGCAAACATGTAATGCTATACCGGAAACATGTCGCTCATTTGCTGACGATTCCGTACTCGTCGATCCCAGCCAGGTAAGTGCACTTCACATGTCGTTCCGTGTTTTGGCCATGTTATCGTCCATGTTTCTAACATGTTTTAACCATGTTCGATGATTTGTGTCCATGTTTGTCCTTGTTTCCGTCCATTTATTGCACCGAAGGTGGTTGCGTGTTGGCACTTTGGAAGAAGAACTTCCGGTCGTGGACGTGCCCCTGCGCATCAGCACGAACAGTGATGAAATTTTATGAAAGAAGCGGATGACTGAGAAAGACAAATACAAGAGCGCTCAAAGTGTCTTCAGCAGAATCACAAGCGAACTCACCGATTTGCCAGATGAGAAGTTCCAGCACCGAAAAACTTGGTAAGCTGGTGCGTCAAGCTACGTCAAGGAGACGTGGCTATACCACCTCCTAGAAGCGAAGACGACGAGACCCTGCCACCGACTCAGTGTGCTGGGGCAGCAAAAGAATCAGAACTTGAAGCGAAGGACGACAGGCAGCACGACGACTCAAATGTTGGTGAAAGCGTGCAAACTCTTGGCTTATGAGCACTGTGTACAGCGCGTTTGCAGATAAGGGGCCGACGTGTTAGCTCAGCGGATGCTGCAAAATTCGAGACTTCCAGGTTTTGGTGATGGATTTGAATTGGAATGGAGCCATCTATACTGCGCCAGAGAGAAGTCCTGGTACAATGACAACCTGATCAGTGCTTTCGTGATGAATCTTGCGGCATCATACAACAACAATATGACCATATTTTTGCCGAGCCGGAAGACACAAGCTCCCAACAAAGGCTCGCGCATCCCTCAAGGACACTGCGATTGGGCACAGCAGCGGAAAAGGACATCGTGCTCATGCCGATGCATGTCAGCGAAAATCACTGGGTGTGTCTCGTGGTTGACCGGCATCGGACTAATATTAACTGCTACTAGAGTTTTGACAAGAGGGCTAATCAGAACTTGCTAGCGGAGTTGGCAGACGAACTCGTCAAGAATTACCTTCCGCAGCATTACATCGTGGTCGCAGTGCACAGCCAGAGAGACGGTGCTAATTGCGGACTATTCGTGTGCCTTTTCTTTTGGCGGCGTTTGTTCAAGGATGCAGGTAATGACTACACCACCGGCGGACTCCGGCGTCGACGCTGGGATATTTTGCACAAGGTCGTGACTTTCAGTGATGAAAGCAAGCCGGACGCGACGACCACCCAGGAAGAAGTCGACGCGTAAGTAGCACAAGTTCATCAATACATGTTTCCATGTAGCCTCCATGTATCCATGTTTCCCGGATGGATACTTTACTGGGGATATGTCTGAGCTATGAAAAGAGGGTATCAGCATCGCCGCAACCTCGCGAGCTCAATCAGTCTTCATTTTTGCGTCCTCCTGTCAACATGATTTCACCATGGTTGAACATGATTCAAACATGGGCGTAAGATATTCGTAATTTATGTAATTAATTTTGGAAACATGGTAGAAACATGGTAAACATGGATTAAACGCCACGCCACTTCGCAAAACGCGCCGTTTGGCACAGGTGGTTTCAGGGACACCTCCAGCACTATCTTTCTCCTCGGACGCGAAGTCCCCCTAGTGGGACCGGGAACGAGTGATGGAGGTGCACCTGTGCGCCGAGCACGGAAGCAGCACAGTGCTTGGTGATTGTCACCAAGGATAACAACGCTGCAGCATGCGAGGACTCTGTGGCACCTCGCTGTAGACAAGAACGAAACCAAGAGAAGATCTCAAGCGTCGCATCAGGAGATCGTAACCGTCCAAGACTGGTCCCTCCCCTCCTGATGTGCTCACAGTCCGGGTGTACGACGATGAAAAAGACGGCGATGACGAAGAGAAAGAGAAGGCTTCAATTGATCGAGTGAAGATTAACGAAGCACGGAGCAATGTCGCGCGTACGCACCGTCCGTGGCATACGGCGATGACGACGGCGACGGTGATAATGAAGAGAAAAGAGAAGGCTGCAGAGCCTACCAAGTTGAGAACGAATAAGTAGCAGTACCTGGTGCTGCATCTGAAGTTGACACCAGCGGGTGTCACATGGAGAAGAGGATGAGTAGCGAAAGAGAACACGAGACGTCCCGGTCGGGCTCATCCCAGCCATGACCGACGATGAACGATGATGCAGTTAGGCCGACTGCATGTCTGGTGGATACCATGAGTGTTTGATCGCTGAAGGAGAGGAGAGCGGGGAGATGGAGCAGGAGACGGAGAGAAAGTCAAGTGATTCACTTGCAACCAATTAGGAAGCAATAGCCTAGTTGGAATGGTTATTAGAGTTCATTTCCTACCAGGGTCAGTAACACAATATACCTCACCAAAAATAAATAAATAAAACGCCACGTCCCATGTCCTACAAACATGGACCAGATCCCTCGCCAATAATGTTGGGTCTAATAGTGAAAGGGTTAGAAATGGCGTTCCTGCAACGTTAATAAAGTTGCATCAAGAGTCTACAACAACTTTACATTTCCAAAAGCAATATAAAGTCCTTATAGCAACGTAATTTGGGGATGGTTGTCATGTCATGGGCCTCAAATCCACTAAAAGAAGGAGCTGTCACGTTTGCTTCAGCCCTGATCGCAATACGAGGAGTCTTTTAACGGGCCTTGCCTCGTTGAAATGGACTGAATGGGGTTAAGCAAGGACTAGAGAAATCAACGACCATCTACATCTTCTAGCCCCGTATTCTGTATCCTACAGAATAAGCGTTTGAACAGGGTATTTTACCCAGCAAGCTTGGATGCATGATATCAGTCCGCATATAGACTTTTGTATTGAGTGAGGTCCGTACATATATCTTGTAGGATCGGTGGGATGCTTCAGTGGCAATAGAAAGGGACATATAAATGGCCGACAGGTTTGAAAATCTAATCAAGAGATCTTTCTTACTTTGCGTCTGCCTCTCCTTTACAAACCGTTTTGAAAGACTGGATCTCCAGTTATGGCGCGCGCTGTCGCAGTAAGGAGGCCCCTGAAAGTTACAGGCTTTGTGAAGCACCACCGCATGATACAAGGGGGAGGGGACTAGAAGACCCAAGGCGTGGCGTTGACGTTTGCGTTGGTAAGCTAAGTGTGAACTATGTGGCTAGAACTAATGCTGTTATTGTACTACATGCTTATAGGATTCCAGTGACTGTCTGGCCGCCTACAACTTCCTCTTCCTGTGTCTACAAGACTCTCCATACACTCTCAACCTCGTATCAGCAAAACAGGCGTCGTATGCAGTGCTTGGGGCGGAGTCTACCTTCACCTCTTCTTTACGATGCCTGTGTCAACTAATGCGTTCGATGTTAGCCCTTCTGCGGCCTACAACACCAAGCTTTCTGATGTGCTAACTATATCGCCACCAAGGAACACAATTAAAACCACGATTGGCTTGTAAGAGTGTGTCTGCGCTCCAGTCCACAACTGTATTATTGCTTTTGGTGGAGGCGTTAATTCCGGATGATACAGAAGAAGCTCAGGTAGAATTGGATGGTATTCCGGATAATACAGAAGTTATACGAAAATACTACATGGCCGTCACCAAGGGTACATCGTACATTGTTTTCACTAACGAAGAAAGCAAGCACCAAAACCGACCATGGACACCGATGGCTTGGTCTCTATAGGAACCCCATGCACGAACACGTATTAGTCAATACGGAGGCGTTCTAATCATTGCACAAGCAAACCAAGCGTCTGCAGTACTTGCGCATTGTCTTCTCAGCATTCGCAGAATCAAAGACAGGGTCTCTCGCGACGGGTTTCTTCTGTACGTATTGCAGTAACTTGTTCGAGGTCTTTGTGCCGTTTGCCGTCATATACGCCGAGGAAAGATCACAAGGTAAACGGGGAGGGAGCGTGAATCTAGGAGATGGTTGCAGGTTAACTCTTCAATACAAACTGACCCTTTAATAGAGATGGCTGGTGTCTTCGAGCGCGCGCAGAGGAATAATCGCCCTGTGCCTTCTTACTAATACCGTTATTTAGAACTGGGCGATTTTTCATCTGCGCGCGAGCTGCGGCCGCCGCATGGAGCCTCTAACGGGTCGGCGTCAACGCTGGCTCACGATGGCCTCGTATCGAAATTGACGGGTATTGGATCTCAGGAGGTTTTCGGCGGGGTGTTATGCTTGAGACGGCCAACGAAAGCTCATTATTTTTGCAGCTGGTGGGTACATTGTTCATGTTTTGTCATCATTCGTGGCTTCTTTGTGCTAGAAGTGCATGATCGCTGTACCGTTTCCGTGAAGGGGGCTACAATAGCATACTTTCGGCTGGTTTCAGTGCATAATATAATCAAGGTTATTTCTTATTCTGTAGGATACAGAGTAAACGGCGGGACTAGAAGGGTTAATGTACCCTTAAAGGACATAAAAGCTGCGACCATTAACGTTGCAGGACCCACTTCGAAGAGTTAATGGAAAACCCATCCACCCGTTTACTTCACCGTATCAGTAAGCTTGTTTATTAAATCATGTAAATTTCCTCGACTAGAGGATGTTAGCAAACTCGTAAATTCCCGATACGACTTCTGACTCGCGTGTTTATGTTTTCGGTATTTACGACATTTTCAACTATTTTAGCAATCTCGTATTATTTTCTCATTTACGAAATCGCCTGACTCTCTCAACCATGGTACTCACTTTCCTGGCCCGAGACCCAGGCACCCGTCTTGCACTTCGACTTCGCTTGTTACCAATGAGGCAGAGCAACTTTGGGCTCAACGAGCGCTGCAAGGAATATTGCCTCACGAAGGAAGGAATCCGTCAACTCAGGACTGCATTGCGATTTCCAGGGTCATTAAGAGCATCTACAACGCGGGTCTCAACAACAGCAATGCTCTGCGCAGTTTTAGCTATTAATAATGCAGAGCTAGCGATTACACCCTTGCCTTCGCCGTACTAAAAGGTAGCGTACGGGGTGCGTACCTAGTCATAACATACAAGATGTAACGGGCTAAGTGTCTACCGTTACTAGCTTACACGTAGCGGTGAGGAAGCGTCCGGTATCTCAGTGATATTGAGACCAAGTATTAAGTCTGTGGTAAAATCAAATCTGTTTTATTATTGGGACCAGGGCGGGTGACCCTGGGTCCATGTGAACCACTCAAATGAAGGTCAGCACATGATGACAGCGAAGCACACGCTAGCCGTGTGCTTTTGATCCTACTTGTATATCAACCTATAAATATCTACCTACATATGTAAATTGGAGGGCCCATTACATCACCCTCCTTCAAAGCTGCACTCACGCCCCGTGAGTACAAGCAAAGAACACCAAACAAACTGCTGGAGACGACGACGCGGAAGACGAACATGGCGGACACGTCGGGCGAAGTTGATGGAAGGCGGAGAGCACAGCGACTGATCCACATGAGCCGAAACTTCCGCGCGCGCTACTGCACCGGAGGTCGCGCATCCACGCGAGAACGTCAGCATCACTGACGTGAGTATCTTCTGGTGACCTTGTTGGTGTCGCCCCATACATTCCCCATAGTGGCGAGGCTGGTTAGCCACCACACTTCTGCAAACTGCGCGTGGTTTCAATCCCACGCGAATCACCGTCTGAAATCCGCGCTTGTAGATCTTCTAGTTACGGAGGAACCCGCCTTGGACGTCGATGATATCGTTCGCGTTGTTGATCATGGCCTCGTCCACCGCAGGATCGCCTGTTGCGTTGCTTGTGTTCGCGATCGCGTTCTCGTAGTCGCGGACAACGTCCGGAACGTCCCGGAGGAGAGAGGCGCGCGATTCCCACATATCATCATCTGGTGAGAATCCAAGCCAACGGACTCTGTAGCGTCGCGCGGATGGAACCGCGTGTCTTGAGGGGAGACTCGTCCGAGTGCGTGTATGCGTACGCGGTAGATCCTCGTGCTCCACGATGCGATCCACGATCCAGCGTGTATCTCCGTTCGAGTCAACAATAGGCGGGGACCTACGCGTCGGTAAGCCTCGCGTCCTGGTCGCCCAGGATCTGGAGCCGTATGGATCGGAGTCTTCACCCAGATGCGCGCCCGCGCGAGCGGGTGAGCGACTCGGATAGTTTGATGGATCAGCGCGCCCGTCTAGAGGGATGCCGAACTCATGCTCCGCCGCGGTCGACGGGATCTCTGCTGGATGGTACTTCTTCAGTCGCCCGACGTAGAACGTCGGGTGTAGCCGTAGCGACGTTAGAATGTCCAGCGTGTAGGCATCACCGTTCACTTTCGTAACTTGGAATGGACCAAGGTTGGTTACCGCCGATGCGCGGATGACGTCCGTCGACAGGAGCACGCAATCTCCTGGCGTAAATGTTGCCACGTTTTTGCGTCCACGCTTGTCCGCGTTTTTCTTCTGTTTGTCCACCGCCTCCTGCAGTGCGTCTCGCACAAATCGGGTGACCGACTAGCGGTGCAACACGAAATCGGAGACAGCGACCTTGTCGACGGGTCGGTCCGGAGTCTTCGGCGCGTAATTAGCTGCGACTGTGTCGCCAGATTGACTTTGGTGGATCAGGGTACGTGCGGTCCAATCGGCAAGCGGGGACGCCGCACTATTCGGCGTCGCGAGGATCTTCTTCGACTTCGAGCGGGTGATGCATTCAGCGTCACGGACTTATGAGCTGCACTCGGCAGTGTAGCTGGTAGCGGAGCGCCAACCGAGCATACCGGATGTGATACCGGTATCACGCCAGTCACCGGTGAACGAACCGGTGTGTCGGTCGCTGTACTGTCCGCGTCAGCCTCTTCTTCCCCACGCAGAGTGGAGCCACGAGGAATCGTGGGATGGTCTACGGCAAGTGTAGCGGGAACGCGCGGGTGGCGCGCGTTATTCACGAAGAAGGAAGTCAGACCAATCGACGCGTGCTCCGCGTTGTTCAACGCAAATTCAGCGAGATGGAGAAAAGAGCTCCAGCTCGCGAAGGAAGTCGCGTAACTTCGAAGAACGTTTTCGAGGACCCGGTTGACTCGTTCTGTTTGACCATCCGTCTCCGGATACGCCGCCGTTGACATGAGCAGCTTCGTTCCCTGAAGCTGAAAAAGGCTCGACCAGAACGCCGACGTGAACCATGGATCGCGATCGGAGACGATCGATTCAGGCAGACCGTGATGTCGAAACACCGTGTCGATGAAATGCACTGCGGTCTCAGCCGCAGTGATCGTGTCGGACACCGGAATGAGATGCACCATCTTCGTAAACCGATCCACAAACACTAGGACACCGGTACGTCCGTCGCCATCGGGTGGGAGCCCGAATGTGAAATCCATTGACACTGAGCGCCATGCCTCAGTTGCAATTGGCAGCTTGCGACGACTTTGCCGGCTTGACGCGTTGGCAGATCTCGCAAGTGGGCACACACTTGCGCACCCATTTGCACATATGAGGTCAGTAGAAATCACGGGACACTGTCGCGAAAGTCTTTTCGAGGCCCAAATCACCACCAGTGGGGCTGTCGTGGAACTCGTGAATGATCCGAGCGTGCCGATCGTCGTCATTTGAGACGACGATGCGAGGAGCATCGAACCGATCGATTCTGTAGGACAGCAGGTCGTCGTCGAGATGATATCGGTCAATCTGATTGCGCATGTTTCGCGACAGCGCTTTCAGAGTTTCGTCACTAGTGGAACGAAGATATGCAAGGATGACGGAGTATATCGCGTCGTCATCGTATGCGGCGGCGATTTCATCGCGCAGTGACATCTCCGCGTACACGTTCGTCAGGTTGCAACCTGAAGCCAAGCAAATCGCGCAGTTGTCTTCGTCGTCATCATCGTCGTCAATCACTTGATGACCCCGCACCGTTCGAGGATCATAATCTGGTCGCCGAGAGAGGGTGTCGGCAAGGATATTATTCTTACCGGACTTGTAGTGCACGACGAAGTTGTATTCAGCGAAGAACGACAGCCAGCTTGCCATACGCTGCGACATATGTGGTGACTTCATCGCTGTCCGCAGCGATGTATGGTCCGTATGCACCGCGAATGTCTGCTCGTTCAGCAGATACACTCTGAACTTGATCACAGCGTAGCGCATCGCAAGGTGTTCCTTGTCGTGGACTGGATAATTGCGCTCGACTGGCTTCATCTGTCGTGACTGATAACGCATGACTCGCTCGCGACCTTCGTCGTCGAACTGCATGAGCGCGCAACCGATAAGCGAAATCGCTAGCGTCACAGAAAACATGGAACGACTTCGGGTCATCCGGAAGCATCAGTATTGGTGCAGACGACAGGCTCGTGTTCACTGAATCGAAGGCGACTTGGGTTTTGGGACTCCACGACCACGTGGCTTCTTTCTTTAGAAGAGAGGATAGTGGCTGGACCAGGCCGGTGTATCCCTTCGTGTACTTGTGCAAGTAGTTAGCAAGGCCCAACCACTGATGTAGATCAGTGGGATTCGAAGGCTCCGGCCACGCACAAATAGACGAAACCTTCTCTGGATCAGCACGAACTCCATCTTTGCTCACGTAGCAGCCGAGCACCGGAATTTCCGGCACACAGAAGACACTTCTTGAGATTAGCGTAAAGCTTGTTCTCTCTCATCACTTGGGAGACCTTCCTCAAGTACCGCAGATGCACATCGACCGCGCTGAGACCACCTTCAGCGTGACTATGGACGAATATGTCGTCAACGTAACTCGATGCGAAGTCACGGAGCGGCCGCAGTACATGAGACACCATGTGATTGAACGTGGCGGGTGCATTCTTCAGACCTTGGGGCATCCCCAGCCACTCCCAGAGCATACCGATGGGCGTACTAACTGCCGTGAGAGGAATGTTGCCAGCTCTCATGAGGATCTGATAGAAGCCATCGGTCAAATCGATGGCGCTGTAGATGACGCTGCTCGACATGGAGTCCAATGACATGTCCTTCCGCTGGATCGGTGGCTGCGCGGGGATAGTAGCATCGTTCAGCTTGTTAAAGGCGTGAACGATGCGCCATCCGCCGGTTGCCTTATTCACACAAAAGGTCGGGCTCGAGTGGGGCGAGATGCTTTCACGCACATGACCGGCTTGGCGGCGACTCTCAAAGAAGTCATCGATGGCTTGACCTGATCTCGCGGCAGTGGCCACTGCCGCTTCACGCAGTACTTGATCCAAGCGCGAGCTCGATCTCGTGGCGGACGCCGCGATCAGCTGGCCGTTCCGCTGGGATCTTGTCGGGAAAGGCGTCGCGAACTAACGGGCTCTCTCGTAGACCGGGTTGCCGGACGCCTTCAACGACTCCCATGACTGCGCTGCAAAGCGCTCTTCGCGCGCTGACTTTGGTTCAGCGCTCTTCGGCCGTGCTGGGATTTTGTTATGGATGACGGCGTTGATCTCGTCAGGCGGAGAGTCGGCATCGGTGATCAAACATACCTGCTCGATGTCACCGGCCTTGAGATCCCGCAGGCAATTCTTCCAGGAGAGGCCCGAAAGTGTCGTGATAGACTTGGCGTCGCGAGTAGGACTCGCTACCTCCACCACAAAGTGCGCTTGGGGTCACCTTCCACGTGTTCAAGCGCACAGACCGACTCGATCGATGACGTCACAGGATCCACTAAGGTTTGCCGTAAATTCAAACGTCTCCGCGACCGTCGGTATGTCTTCATTCGTCTCGAGCCCCTGCTCGAGAGCGATGTTGCGCGTGTTGCAGAACGATGCTTCACCCTCCTCTAGGCGCGAGAGTCCGCTCGACCGCGCCGCTCTCGCGCGGGCGTAGCTCCTGATCGACCGCGGCATCGTCATACGATGGCCTCTGCACAATCGTCGCGTTACAATGTGGGAGCCGCTGCTCGACCACCTCGTTCTTCGTCTGCGGGAGCCACGAATGCTCGACCGCCTCGTCGTAATGTGGGAGCCGCTGCTCAACCACCTCGTCCTTCGTCTGCGGTAGCCACGAAAGCTCAACCGCCACGTCGTAATGTGGGAAACCACCTCGTTCTTCGTCTGCGGGAGCCACGAATGCTCGACCGCTCTTCTCACATTCGCGTATCCGCGCGAGTGATCTGGCACTTCCGCATCAGTCAGGAGGACTGCGCAAGTCATGTAGAGATGTCTTCGCACGCTCTGCGCACAACGTACGTCGTGGACGTCCCATCCACGACTGTGACATGAGGCCAGTCTCGTGGCGCCACCAAGAGATGCGTGAAGTCTTCGGTCACATCGAAGTGTGGCGGCGTTTGACTGATCGGGCCAACCAGTCGATCTGGGGCTGATACCGAGACAGCCATGGAATACCCATGATACAATTAAACGCGTAGTTCATCTCGAACACAATGAAGTTGTCGTTGCTACGGAAGCCATCAAACGTATACGGCAGCGAAACGTCTGTCCGCGCAACTTTAAAACGAAAGGGAATGTGCTGCCGGAAGATGGCAAGAACAGATCGGCTAGGTGCCGAAAGAGGCTATGGATTTAGTAGAAAGTTACATACATGTGTACCCATGTTTTTTTCTCCGAGGAACTTCAAGACGCAGTGAAGGAGCAGTTTGACGACACGCTAAGCAATTCCTATCCAATACTCTGTCGATTGCTTCGACCTCAAAATTACCAGTTACTTAGCGCACACGCGAAAGTGTGCCTGCTCAACTTGAAGGATTTTATCACAAACTACGGCCGTTTTACAGCGGGCATGACCTGTTAGTTTTATCTACGAAACCTCAAAGGATGGTAGATATACTCTTATGAAGTATGCATGGTCACGTCGAAATACACCAGCAGTTGTTTTCTTGCCGTTCAGTCGCGGTGAATGGCTTTCAATCTTGCCTCTCAACATCGCTCCATATCTCAACAAGTGTCCTTTACCAAGGTAAGTTTGTATTATTATTTTAGAATCTTGACTGTCAAACTCTTCTCTAATATGTTTGTGTGCTTTAGACCCGTCGTCATCCTCGACAACGCCAAGATTCATATGTATCGAGAATCGGAAGATCTCGTTCACAGTCGTGGAAGCCTACTCTTTTCTGCCTCCTACTCACCACAACTGAATCCATTCTAGGTAGGATTTTCGCTTCTTAAGCGCTGGATAGCTCGACTCGCGCCGTTGTCTTTTCGTGAAGTCCCACTAAGAACCGCTAGTGTGGCACTGGTACACTGTACGAAACGAAGTTAAAAGGTCGGTCTGAATCTCTTTGATTACAGTGGATATGAAATTCAAGACCTTAACAAAAGCTTCTTTTCCGCTAAGCAAAAGTATGTTGTTACTTCGATACTCATCGTTCTCTATACTACAGTAGCATCGGTCATATAGTATCTTGAACATTAACGGCTGAGTTGATGCCGGGAACAGGAGACCGATATGGTGGTCGAAGGCTGTAGTCTGGTAACCCTAGAGCTTCGCGTAGGGCATCAACATTCACTACTAGCGGAACCAAACCTATGTTCTACCTACAGCAAACCGTCACAAATTCTGGTGACTCTCGTTATCCACCTCATGATGAAACACGTCAATACGCTGCAACTGAGTGAACATGGGATTCATGGGAAGCGTCAGATGTGTTTGGACATGCTGTCGAGTATGCGTTACCGCCCAGTACGCTCGCGATGGTTCACCCAGCTGTTGTCCGTCCGGGCGTGACGTGAGGTGCTCGTCGATCAAGGTAGCAGCAGTCGCAATACGGCCCTCGATCACCCTGTGTATGGTCGTGGATGCAGAGAATTTGCTTACGTAGATGAACAGTTCGAGCTTGAACGACCTTGCCTTCGCATGACGCAATGCAAAAAAAGTTAGGGTGAAATTTAGTTCTCATTGTGCAGCTGTGATCGTACCCGGCCTTACGTTTGGCTGCAAGACACCAAACGGACGTTAACTGCACTTGCAGCTCTTGATCAGATACCGCTTATGCAACAAACTTGGCCTGGGAGGCACTGATCGTTGATTTGAGCAATATAGGTCCACCTTCCGGCCATTCGACCCCTTCATTTCATCCACCAGTCTACGGACACGAGCGCGAAAACCGGGGTTTTCGTCCTCTAAGGCAAACTGTATCTGTTGTGGCGCTCCGTAGCTCGTTCTGCTGGTCCCAAAGGGTGCGCTAACTTTGATCGTAAACAGGACAGACATCGATTCAGGCAACGGAAGACTCCTTCTTCTTCTATGACTAAATAATCTCCGTGTTAGCAGTTGTATTATTTCAGACACAACTAGACCAGCTGCGTACCGATTGTTGTATGAGGGTATCGATGCATTTCGATTGCAACGCGTACAACTAGCTTTGAACAACACCCAGTAGGCTACACAGGTAGATACCATACACAGACATATCAGTAAACGGACGGAGAAACATTGCGCTCAATTGACATCTTACGGTATTGGAAGCAAGGTGTGCCCTGCCTTCTACGTAGTGTGGCCGTACTCACAGACAGTAAAGCCGTACGAGCAGATCGACAAGTAGCAGAAGTCTTAATCCAGCGTTGTAACGATTTTGCGCTTGATGCATCATCAAATACACAGAATGGGATATTAACATGGCACAAAATACCGAAAGTGTTTTCCAAAACTCGATACTTACGGTACCAAGTCGAGCGTGACAATCCTAGCGACGCGTCGGCAACCAACACCAACGGAAGTAGTAGGTGCGAGGCCTATGCGCTCGCTCTTGACGCGCTTGCGAGGCGAACGGCGGTGGACCCAGCAGCACTTGGCCGTCTTTGCCGGCCGGACAGGCAGAGAGCTGATCATCACACGAGCAGCACACGAGATCCACAGGCACCACGGTAGACACAAGCATCATAGAGGGCAGAGAGATATATACAGAGCATTAGTACAGTCATGTCCTCGATATCGTTCCTGCTTGGAGAATGTACGTGGTCGTGCGTTCCCGTGGCTTTTGACTTTGTGTTGTGTGTCAACCGTTTGATGGTCGCTTCGCGCAGATTTAATTAAAGCGTCTTGTTACGATTTAGGATATAATAATCATAACTCTTCCAGTTTTATATGTCAGAACGAGAAATAATTACGCCAGAATAATTAGGCACAATACTTGAAAGTCCTATAATAAATGTGATCATAGTCACGCCATACTCGTACTTACCACGAAGGACTTGTATATGTATTGGAGTGAGTTCGTCGATGATGATTGTATGAATAAGTACTGGGCTAAGTAATATTATACTTTACTCAGTAACAGGATATCTTTATCTACTGAGTACAACAGTAGGTGTCTGCTCGGCTCGTGTTACTGGCAGCAGCACAAGAAATGTGGCAGTGCTGGCAAGTCCTGGATAAAATTCCGAGAATACTACAAGAGAAGAGTACATGTACTCTTCTCGCGTACACACCATGAGTCCTCACATCCTGAATTGTATGCCACTAATGCCTTTTAAATATTATTTAAAAGGGATGTTGTATATTTATTATTCAATTTGCTTCGTGCTATTATACAGAAAAAGCTTAATATCTGTTGCGGAAATACTGAATGCCTGTTACTGCCATAACACTGAAGACCTGTTGCTCATGACTAAATGCCTTTTGCGGATTAGGTGTGAGCCGAGCAAAATTTATTCAGGGGTGAAAATCTGTTATTACGAAGTAAACTGAAACCAATTTGAAATGATATCGCGCCGTTTTCAAAGACACTGAAAAGTTTGGGAGCCATCTTTGAGGTTAGCGAGTCCCGATGTTTCGGGCCCGGATGATGCCTTGGACGAGCTCTTCGACTTGATAATATAGAAGATCACCATGTAGGTATGACACACTCCATTCGAAAACGCCGTCCTTGTCAGACAAGCGACATCCTGGCACTTGCCCCACCATGTGCTCTCGAAATCGATCCTCACCATCTGCCACATCGAACACTTCAACATATGGGTGAATATCATCAATTCTCCGACTATAATGGTGTTGACTATTGATAATACTGGCCAATAGGATAGCGATCTGAAGAAGAGTTCAAATATCGACCAATTAGAAAACGTGGTATCTATATTTTTGTTCAATCGGTGAGATATTTGACTGGATAAGTGTGTCTATCGCCAGCTCCGACATATCCTGTCGGAGGGACCGGCAACGTTATTGATATACCCCTACAAATTCCCAGTCATCCAAATATTTCCTGAATATCCCCCAAGCTCCGACATCCCCGACCCCAAGACGAGTCTGAACGACCTAGCACCTGCCAACACGAAGCGAACTCGCGAAAGCGTATCGCGCTCATTTCTCAAGTACGTTGGCGTACAAAACGTTAGCTGGGTGTACGTGGAGTCGTGAACACTGCGTGAGAGCGCTCCACTCATTCTGGCAGCTGTCGTCGACAAATTCGGCATGCACCTCGCGTTCAAGGAAGGTCGCAAAGGACAGCTTCTTGCTCGGCACTCGGTCATGCAGTACTACCACCAGACCAAGAACTGGCTGCTGGGCCAATTTTCCCAGCATCGAGGGGCGGTTGAAATGATGTTTATGAAGAAAGGATAAGATCTGGAGCGCTACTGCATGAAGCGCGAGTCTGGAGTGTCTGTTAACAAAGCCCCCACATGTACGAAGGAGGCACTCAAGCAAATGATGTCGCATCTGCTTCCACTGCTGGTACTGCTCCCGATTATCGATACACAGCGCTGGTTTGCTTACTCTGGCTCCTCTTCGGTCGCGCGTCGGACCTCACCATGCTTCGGAAGCCAAATTCGTCCATAGGGTCTGGAAACATCTTCTACGTGCGTTTTATACGGATGCAGACTTGTGGAGAGCAAGGCCTTTCGCGTTTTCCGGACGAAGATTTCGCCACGTGTCCACTCCTTGCAATTGCGCATGCCGTGGCCTCGCAGTCATCGTCGACACCGTCACTGTTGAACCAGCTACCTGAACAGCAGATGGCGTCTCCGGTCGTCTTGACGCCAATACCTCCGATCATCGACTTTATTGACCACCCCGACGACATGGCCGCTCTACAAGGCGAGACCGTACGCTCTGACCAAGATAAGATCAACGAGACGGGTCCAGAGATTCACAGCTACGTCAACCGCATTCTTGATCGAATTACCAAGCCAGCCGACGTGTTGGAGCGCTTGACATCTCATTCATTCCGACGAGGTGGCGCGCAGCACCCCAATGGAGCTGGTATATGTGTTCAGTGGATCTTCGACAGAGGAGCTTGGAACATGACAGCAACAAACAAGGCATTTACCTACGTTTTCAATAAGCCTTCCGAAGACCACATGGCTGTCCGTGTTTTGAGTAGCCGCCATCCCGACAAAGAAGTCTTCCTACTATGGACAGCTTTAACTCCGACACACAGATGGAGATTCGCTCCGTCTCCGCGGCCCTGTTCTCAGCTTCCACGGTCTAGAAGCTTCACAATTCAACGTCAACGGGGCCCGTACTCGACATACCTGTTGCGGCACTACCCATCCGTAATGGGTGTCAATCCAAGCGGCTTGGCAATCCAACGACTCGAAGCTTGCGCCGTCGAAAATGGCTTCACCGCTAACACTTTGCTTGCGTGGTCCTCGCACCTTTCATTTAATCGGAAGCCCAGCGACACTGATGAACATAGAAAATCCCAAGTCGCAACAACGGACATCACAAAGCACCCAGTGGTTGTTCGTCAAACGGCGTTGATTGAGCAATTAATCCAAGTCAACCAAAAGTTTGTCGCCCGGATGGCTATAATGGAGGCTAAGGTCTACAGCACACCGCAACAAACAACATCATCAAACACCAGAAGAGAGGTACCAAGCACCAGAGAACTCCCAGTCAAGCGAAGACGTACCGCATCAGCGCCAACAAACCTGAAAGGCGTCTGGTTCACGTGGTACGTCTAGGTACCACGCATGTGGAGATCTGTCGACGGCGCTACCAAGACCGCAAACTCGTAGTCGCCTTCATAAAGTTGTTTCTTGCGGACGGATTCCAGCTAGACGAAACGTCTCCACGCTACCGAGACGACGTCCTAGAGGCCGGAACGAAGGCTGAGCACGAGCTTTTTCCTTTCTTCGGCAGAGCAACATCACAGCCCGTGGAAGTCAGAACGTCCTCAAGAACCTGCGGAAGCTCCACACGACCGGCCTCCTGAACACCCATGTCCGATGATATCATCAGATCCAAGCTTCTGGCCGCATCGTCGATCCTGTACCTCGACACACAACCGACATCGTCATTTTAGAAACCGTCCCTTAACATTGATGCATATTACCTTCCATTGAGAGCCAGTCATTGCTTCAAAAGATTATTGAGACAGACTTCTGTTCACTCATTCTGCAATTCACACCCGAGAGCTGCAGCCCCAACCCTATGACAGCACCCAAACCGACGAAGAACCCTGTCAGTTCCGCGAAAGATTTTAGGATGCTCTGTGTTGCTGCGCTCAAGACGTACAAGTTCCGCGTTAGTGACAAGGCCATCCGAAACCTGCGACTTATCACGAACGCGACCGTCGCTACTTCATGTTATCTGCCAGAAGTCATCCAAGTCATCTTTGCGTTCCTCGAGAGAAGCAAGCGCCACATCGATCTTGAGGACATTCGCGAGTGGATCGCAGATCCGATCCCTGCCGAAACTGACGCTGCTTCTGATGTTGAAGCCGAGTGGATCCCTGACGATGATCAAGCGGGCACTCCGTCCGCAAGGTTATTGACCGCAAGCGCGTGGACCGCATGACGTACTACCTTGTGGACTGGGAGTCGACGTGGGAACCTCGCAAGCACGTGGGTCAGACGATCATCGCCAAGTTAGAAAGGGCGCGTCGGGCGCTTGTGCGCAATACCTACAGCGAGTACGAGGCTGTTGAAGACAACTCGCTCAACAAAACCGAACGCTAAAGCAATAAGAGCTAATACAGGGCGTATTACAGGCTTAGACAATAACATGTAGCAAGCTATGAATTGGTAGCACCGCTCAGAACACCAAGCTTTGGCTCCTTTCGGAAGAGCAAGGTTAACCTCGTTACAGAGTACGCTTTTAAGCAGACACGGAGCAAGCACACCTAGCACATATAGAAAAGGCTGCAACCCATAACCATACATACAAACATGATCATTAGGGCTGACAAGAGCCGCTGGCACTTGGTCGGTAAAGAAGGGAGCGAGGACTTGTTCGGGAGAAGAAAAAGAGATTATTGGGTGGAATATAAAGCAGCGGGGCTGACCGGGCCAGTAGTTTACAATTCACCTCGTTTTTGAGGTTGTATCCACGTCCGTCTCGCTAACCACATTAACATTGTAATGGTAAAGCTGTTCGGAGCGAGAGGGGCGTTGTGGTTGTGAACCCCGCGCTGATCGATAGTGTGACGAGTCGCACTACGTCTACAGTGCTACAACTATGTGGCCTGGATTTAATTTTCGTCGGCCTGTCTATTGAAAAGGTTTTGATACCTATCTGCAACAACCAGCACTGGGGTAATATTATGGTGAATCTCACTGTCAAGGACGTACGCCTCTACGACGGATATTTTCATCGTACATGGTTGCTGTAGGAAGAATTGCTAAAATAGTGGTCACCATTCTTTCCGACTAAACGGGATGGGTATGTATACGCTATCCACGCATCATTTGATGATACGAACTGACTTTTTGATCAATCGGGCATGTTCAGGCACTAATCGGGCATTTTCGGTTCTAAATGCCTCGTCACATTTCCCTTAGACGGGTAAAATAAGAGGTAATTATGAAAATGGACAGAAAATGTGTAGTATGGAGTCACTTCCGAGAATCACCCAGACGAGGAATAGGGGTGTACAGTCATGTCTACGCTACCACAGTAAAACAACAGCAAACACTTGGAGGAGATGTGGTCCACATTATATTATGTTCGCCACTTGACAGCGTATTTGTAAAACGATATCACAGCCGCTATTCACTTTATTAACTCGCGCGAGTTAATGTGACTCTGCTCGTGATTCACTTTAACTCGCGCGAGTAAATGTGACTCTGCTCGTGATTCACTTTACTCGCGCGATTTAATATGACTCTGCTTGTGATTCACTTTACTCGCGCGAGTTATAGTGACTCTGCTCGTGATTCGTTTTATATAAATGGCTGTATGATGGAATTCAAGTGGATATCATACATTTTACGTACTTATTCCCAGTACCGTAGTATGTCAACCTCTTTACGGTACTTCATTCCTAGTACAGTAGTGTACCACCGTACCGTATCGTTGAAAACGATACCGTAGTATGCCAAACAGAACCGTGAACAATACCGGCCACTCATTTACAGTAGACAATTGTATTGAACTACCACAGCAGTTTACAAGTTGGCGATGAACAGTCGCTTCTGGGCGTTTTGTTGGAAGTGAGGAGACGCAAAGTTTAAGAAGTATGCCTGATCGCGATAACATCTATCGCTTGAAGACCGCCACAAGCAAAATGATAGGTTTCCTACGCAGTAAACCTGACAGGAGGATGCGCGCTCGATTCTGGCAACGCCATACCGCTGCCACTGTCGACAGCGAAGAAGAGGACAATGATACACGGGATGAAGCTGAGTTGATGGAAATGTGCGTTCGTGATATTGAAGCATAAATTTGTGCAGCACCTGACTCCATTTTATTAAAGCGGGCCCATACTGGGTATCTGAGACGATTGGAGGTGGCTCGACGTGAGTGCGGACGGCTAAGCCTTCTTAACCAGAGCAACATACGTCAAACGACTATCAACGCAGCGATTACGGAGCAAGCTAAGACCTTCTTCACCCGTCCCACGACAACGCCGATGGAGAAGCCCGTCTCTTGACATGTAGGTTTGATGCTGTGTTGCAACACATGAACTTAGAGTGCAAATCTCTTATGGCTTTATTTGAAGTTAGATCTCAAGTATCTCATTCTATGAACCTTAGCTTTCGTCTTTTTCTACTCGAGGCATAACGCAGGCTCAACGCCGCATTTCTGGTTTTGACGTCTGTTCACAAAGCCAGCTTTGGAGGCACTGTTACTGGAGCTGATTTCTTGTCGCTTTCAGTGAAGCTAAGACGTGCGCGCAAAGCTTGTATTTGTACGACGAACGACAAGGACAACTGTTTGCCTCCATGTCGACGCACCATCCACCAACAGGTTGCTCGAACAATTCCATGTGGTGGTTGTTCCTTTTCCGATCTTCTTATTTGCCTTCTGTTCATCTGGGTCGGGCATCCTCGACGGAGCACCGCGTTGATACACATATCCAATGTGGGTTTGGCTGGGTCCGTCCAGCAAAAATTCAAGCCGTGTTGCTGCGGTTGAATTACACTAATTCTCCGATTGTCTATAAGATACTTGAATCGAGCTTGTAGTTCACGATTTTGCTTAGCCCCGAGATCGAACACAATTGTGCGTCTTGAGTGGTGTCTGCACATGACAGTGAACTGTTTCGCCAGGACAACCAACTTCAACAGTGTCCGGAGCGAGTAGTCACGCTTGATTGCGTTGTTGAACTGCTCCATCGGATTGTTTGTCTTGGCGAAATCAATTGGAGTATGGTAGCAATCTCAATTTGCAAACAGGAAGTCAACCCACTGTGTTTTTAAAGTAGGTAGCGAAGGCCGTCAATGCAGGCTTTGTTTTACAAATCGATTGCGCGGAATCGGATTCTCTTGCAAACCCTTCAGCACTACACAAATAGTGCATTGCATACAGGTGTTTTAACACCAACGACACGAGTTCAATTGGCTTTTTCGAGTCTTGATCAGCGACGTTCTTGACGACATGACAGAAACACATCAAGTACACGGTTGCCGTGCGATTTCTCGTCATCGTTGTCGTCACTGCCTCAACCGTGTTGCGCTGCGCCTTGTCACCATCCCGATACAGTATTGGACATCCGGATACCCACCGGTAATCATGTTGTACATACGAAAGAGACTGGTTAAAGCCGAATTCATATGTTCTCCGGTTTGCTGTAAAGTTATAAAGAGCGCAATAGAGTGGAAAGAGCGCGATTGGTCTGAAAGACCAACGACAAGAAAGGATACCCTGACTGGTTCTGCTTGTATGTGGTGTGGATGGGTTGCACATCTCCTTGGCGAATTCCAGCTTTTTGATCATGTATGGCGTTGCGATTCCCACAAGTGTCGGATCATCGTCAGAACCCTTTCCTATAAGATGCGAACCATCAACTTTCACATTGTCTGCGAACGTAACTGCTTCTTCGTCATTCATGTCAGCTGTGAATTGATTACGCTTGACTAATTCCACCATCTCCTCAAAGTAGTATGTCTCGCTCAACACTGAGTACTTGAAATTTGTTTCAACGTTAGTTATTCGCCTTCTGTGTACCCAACACGATCGAGGATGTTTCGATTAGGTTTCATCCGCATTGAAATCATAGGGCCAGCAACGCGCTTCATTCGCGGGTCAGCGTCGGTTTGCGGGTGACGAAGACTCCGTCAAATGCCGACCTGATTGGTAGATATCGCTTTGGTTTATAGATGCGCAGGTTAGAATCTTCTGACGCCAAGTGCATGCGTGGCTAGCGGCGGATTCATACGTGGAGGAAGCGCAGTCAAGAACCCGGTATCTCATGATGTGATCGTCTTGGCTAACTGGACACAACTGACATGACTTGTATTCGTCTGGAACATACTACAGCGGTCCAACCAGTGCTCTATGTCTTCTTGGTCTTGCTTGCCGGCCAAGCTCATCCAGACGCGCAGTTAGGTCATAGCGACGTATTCGGTACGGTGCTGGTGTGCAGTAAGTCATTCTTAGTTTTACAATTTGCA
This sequence comes from Phytophthora hibernalis, assembly GCA_012656075.1. Lineage (NCBI taxonomy): Eukaryota > Oomycota > Peronosporomycetes > Peronosporales > Peronosporaceae > Phytophthora > Phytophthora hibernalis. Next base: position 782,278 of record JAAKBF010000218.1, read on the forward strand.
GCTAATTGTTGCTCTATTTGTTAATAGTTAATAGCTAATTGTTGCTCTATTTGTTAACGGAGGCGATAAAAATATAGATGCGTAAAACGCGCGTCGATGAGAAGTTCTTTGTGATCTGGAGACCCTGTGTGTGCGTGTCATCTCCGTTATCCATTCATATACATGTAGCACTGTGTTATATGAACGTTACATGTGCTGGCTTGCGTCTTTATGCATTTTGTCCTACATGTATCGCGTCTCCATTCTCGCGTAAAATAACGACTGCCTTTGTACTGTGGGTTCTATTAAAAATTCTCGGCCGATTGGTCGAATCGATCGGCCGATAATCGCCCCACTATCAAATAACATATCATGTATGATAATTCTCTCAGCCCTAGAGGCTGAGAGCTAACGGCCTCTGACGTTGAAGTACCGAATTTAGAACTGGTTACCGGGCATATTTGTGAAAAATATGGGTTCATGCAGATTTTATGGCGTGAAAGGGCATGTGGCGCAGCCGGGGCAGCTCCTACACTTGACTTCACTATGTCCTCGATCTCGCATGGGACACTTTCAAATTTGAGTGAATGTGCTCAAACGTCGGTCCCTACTTCATCGTTTAGGTATCCTAATTATACATGCCCTAGGAGTCGTAAGTCACGGAAGTTTTGCGTTTATGTTAGCTCGGTAACAGAAGCTGAACCTGAAACCGATAATATCAACACTTGTTCGTAACGACACTGTTCTCGAATGACCCTGAAGAGTCGCCTTGCCTCGTTTAAGTGTACGTTTTTGTATACATAGCTGAATTCATGCGATACTTAAACGTGCGGTTTGAGCCAATGAGAGGTCGTGATTGAATTGTCTAAATATGGTGTTCCTTGCCAACTTGCTTTCATTATTGTTAGAAAAGCGATTGCAATAGAAAAGAGGAAGCGGCGAATTAGCGATGTGTCTATGATACCGGATAAAACCGGTTAAATCTGTGTAGAGGGTGGGCACGCAACGCGGACACACAGACAGGAATGCGGTGATGACGTCCGAGAAACAGCGGCATGCACTGATCACCAGCGTGGTGAGGGGCACCCGCACTCCCAGACGCACACCAGTAGAGCCACCTGAAGCAATATGGCCGCCATCGGTTCGAATTGATCAATGTACGTGTTTCCACGTGACGTTATTTTCATTCTTGCCGAACGCGTCGCCATTTACTGCAGACCGCAGAAACCTATTCTCTTTACTTGTTCAATGCTAGTCCGCCTTCAGACGCTCCACGACGTCCAGCGTGCTGATGACGTTTCGCTCGAACACAATGATGCCGTTGCAGCACTCCTCGGAGATCGCCGTGCTGCACGCAATCGATGAAACAGCATTCCAGAAGATCATCATCATGACCTCGGACCTGTACCCCGAGTAGGTTAGTGAAAGTTTTTTTGCTACGGATGTCACTGTAGCACGGAATCTTCGCCAGCTCGCGAAGCCACAAGAAGCTCAAGGTGCCCTCTGTACCAGACAACTCGACGGATTTCTGAGGCGCAGTCTGAATCCACACAAAGAATTTTTTTTTTTTATATAGAGAGTGAGTGCTGCTCCCAACTGGGTTAGGTGAAAATCGGATCAGAATTTTACCTACCCCTATACCTGATTCTAATTTATCCGTCCGGAGTATTGTGTATACCCCCACGTATACCCCGCTCCCGCCACTCATTTAGAAAAGAATCAACCAGGGGAAATCGAAATGGAGCGCGATCTGCGCGTAAAAACGGCTAGGCGGGCGCCGCCGCAGGAGCCACTCAGGGGCGACGCGGGCACCGACGCCTTGTCGGTTGTGTGCAGTGATGACGAGTGGGTCGATTCGGCAGATGAGACGTCCAGTGGGAGCAGTTTCACGTCGCAGTCCAAGCACAGCCGCCCAGTTGAGCATCCTTCCAGTGTCTCGACAGATGGTGACGAGGAAACGGAAGCGGTGCCACTCGAAAGGACGCAGTTCGGCTCATGGAGGAGCTGACGAGTATCTACAAGAATACATGAAGACAACGTACCAGGTACGCTATCGGAAGGCATTCATCGCTCGCATCGTGTTGCAAAAGGAAGATGGGGCTAATATTGATTTATTTGTTATCGCTGTAGAGCTTCCGTGTGCGTACAAACAACACGGTGGCTGCAAGGAACAAAATCATACGCTCGTCGGGGTCCAAGACGCCGTTGCTTCCGGGGAGTGGGAGAACTACGGCAAGACGTTTATCTGCACACACGCGGGCAAGTACAAGTCGCGTGGTCAAGGAATGAGGAAGCGGATTCAATCAAGGGCCCTGGATTGCGATGCTCAGGTGAGTTTTTTTTTCTTACCCAGTTGGGTGTCGGTTGGATAAAGTTGGGCTTCCGATGGGTACCAGTTGGGTGATGATTGGGTTAACGTGCTATTTGTGCTACTCTTTAGATTAATGCTTGCGTTCAGGTGTCGGATGGAGAATTTGATAGCGGATTACTTTGGCTAGGTTGGTGCACAATCACTCCTTGCACGAGCAGACATCCAGCAAAACAGGACAGCGCTGGAACCGGAAGTGTTGGGCACTGTGAACGAACTTCGGAATGCGGGAGCCAGAAAGAAACGGATCCTGAAAGACATTCAAGAGAACCCCACCAATCAAGACGTGCAGAATCTCGTCCGGAGAATCAAGAAACGTGATAATACAGCACCGACAAGCGCAAAACGCTTGAAGTTGTGGATGCTTGAGTTTTCCAGGAACCTGGGAATCTTGGTCGAATCTTCGTCGACTCTGTCGGAAACAAAACTATCGCCACATGCATCACGCTACAGACAAAGCATATGCGTGAGCTATTCGACAGATTTCCAAAACTATTGATGATTGACGCCACGCGTGGAACTAACGTGTCCAAGTACAAGGTCTTCTCAATTATGACCCACGACCCTTTCTGAAAAGGGCAGTTCGTACAACATGCAATTGAACGTCGTGCTACGCTACGGACGGCGCTGGAAGAATTCGAGCGCAACAACCCAGCATGGACTCGCACCAAGTGCATTTTGATCGACAAGGACTTCACAGAGATGTCCGTGCTCAAGGTGGGTTTCCCTGATGTGCTCGTGTTACTCTGTCAGTTCCATGTGATCAAGTATCTTCGAGAGGAGCATGCATCGGCGGCGTATGGATTTTAACAACAATTGCAGGGACTTGTTAACGCAAGGACGGAGCGGCAATTTATGCGGTATCGCGAATTTATGAGGCACATTATGGCTGTTGGGTCTGGTGGTGTGGCGCAAAGAGAGACACGTCCGGGTCGAGTTATTGATGACACGGAGGCGTTGGATGCGAGTACTGAACAGTTGGGTTCTGGAAGTGATCAGTTGGGTGCTGGAACTGAACAGTTGGGCTCAGAAGACGAGGACGGTGACGGGTCGCCCAAACACCCATTTGAGAGCTATTTCATCAAAAAATTGGGATACGTGTCGCCATATGTGGTATGCGTTTGAGCGGCAGAATGCAATCAACATGGGAAACAACACAAATAATAAATCGACTTGAAGCCTCGTGGAAACAATTGAAAGACCTTGTCGATTCTTTCATGGGGGTAGACGCATGTATTGTGTCGATCATGTGCTACCAAACAGAAGAGAAGAAGAAGTTTATTGCTTCTCTGTACAAGCTGACTAACATCCACAAACCCCAATACGACCAGGAGATGCAATTTTTATCGAATTTGATCAGTGAGCACGCGTGTGAACTCGTTTACGAGCAGTATGTTTTTGCGACTACTACGGCCAAGTACAAGTTCAAAGAGGTTGTATCTGATGTATTTTTGATCCAGTAAGAAGCTGACGAGGAGAAGTCGCTTGATGAACCACGGAAAAATACTCGGTCACGAAACGAGACTGGTCGTGCTCATGTCTTTTCATGAGATCACGACTATTGCCGTGTCGACATGTTTTATTTCTTCGAAAATCTCTTTGTATGGAGAATATAATTCCCACACAGCTCATACATCTACGGTGGCTGCTGTCGTCACTACGTACAAGATCCGACATGCCACAATTCTCTGGAGAATCTTTCGCCGTGTCTCATGTTCTCCAAGATTCGAATACTACATCTTGGAACTCCAACCGCAAATTTCGAGAAACTAACGCTGTGGCAGCCTCTTTCAGTGAGCATTTGAGTGGTTTGAGGATGCGAGAGTACAAGACAGCTTTGAAAGCCCTCCAAGACGTTGCTTCTCTTTTCAATCACGGTGAATACACTGCAATTCTGCAGCATCGTGGTACATCTACTGATGAACTTCCCACTAAAACGACGTCTACTGGTGAACTTCCTACTGAAGCAAATAGGGCGACGCGTCGATTAACATAGAAGGCGATGGATCGGTAGTCTTAATGGAGACGGAAGTAGTGTGTGGCGAACAGGGTGCAACCGAAGCACCTTCCCAGGGTTGCGAAGATGACAATGGCGAAGGATCAGCGTCGGATTCGGTGCAGACTACCCAGTTGGGTGTTGCATCGAGTCAGTTGGGTACTCAAGAAGTTCGTTTAGGTACCGACGCAGCCCAGTTGGTCACGGGAGAGGCTGAGATGGGTGTGCATGTCCAATTGGACACTTCTACTGCTGAATCGAATGAAGCCCAGGGGCGGTCGGTTGGTCTGAACGACGTGGATGACAGTTTTGAGCTTCAAAACCCACCCAAAGCGAGAGGACGTCCCAAACCGGAACTAAAGCCATCAAGGCAAAGAGAAACCTGACCATATCAATGGTCGAGGAAGACATCGGAATGCACGATAAGCAACTAAATCTCTTGGTGGTGAACGAGATTCTGAACAGCAGATCAACCTTCAACTCGTCCAAGGAAAACCTGCTCCAGTTTCAGCAGTTCGTGTTCGTAAGCAAGCCAAAGCCTCCGATAGCTCACGAGATTTAAAAACTTCCCTCGAACAAACCCTTAGTGGTACAAGAAGAAATTGTTAGAATTTTTTTAGATGGATATGCTGAAGAAGTGCATGGCGAAAGTGACGGCGTACCAACGCAAGCACACTGGCGTGCGCGAGCTGGACATTGCGCTTGAAATCGTTGGTGTCGGTGTATTTGCTAACTCAAGCGTAGCGCTCATGAAAAAGTGGAACCTTGCACGTGCGATTTTGATGAAGATCGAAAAACATTGACTTGGATTAAACAGCTCGAGTTTTCGCACCGTGACAACGCAAGTTTTATTATCAAAGATAATCCAGAGCTGCCTATGATTCTGAAGAACATACCCATTCTGTCAACGAAGGTAAGAATAATCGCTTTGCATTGAATATTCATAGTGTATTCATATGTTGGCTCTTATTGATCAGGCAAGTGTGCTGGACCTCACTGTGAAAGAGTGCCTTAGCGACGATTTAAAGCAGATGGTACTGACGAAAAGGTTTGGCTCCGACTAAAACATCGTCGTATTGGATGCTGCAACCCTCGGCGTCGTCGTAGATGGAACCATCAGTGCAGACAAACAAGTTATTCGGCGAGCATTGTCGGGGCTTTCAAAGGATAAGGTGCTTGTACTAGTTAACTGTAACGGCAACCATTGGTGCTCTGTGATGGTAGATCTCGACAAGGGCAAGATATTCATCTACGATTCTAGCGCGTCTTCCTATACACCTGGGGTTCGCGCCGTAGCCCAAACGCTGGCCACCCTTCTACCAAGAGGCACCGACACAGGATTTCGTGTTCGAAACTTCCAGTCGGGATTGGGAATTCAGACGGATACCTACGATTGCGGAGTGTACGTCCTACTCGCTTTTGAGATGTTTTGCGGAGGTGAGCCGCTTGGCCCTTTGGACAAGAAGACGCTTCAGTGTCTTCGATACCGCTATCTTTGCATGTGCGTGTAAGATTAAGGTAAGCTACCTTATGTTGAGTAGATTGTCTTCTATGTCCACGATCAAATTTCAATGCACTCATTAATTGTACCCGTGACTTCCTGGCCAGAGGGTTCACATGTTACTTAGTCAATGCGTGTGCTACTAGGCTACTTGGTGTCTGTTTGTCAATTTTGACTCTGTCAACTCGGTGCATGGTCGACTCGGTGAATGGTCGACTTGGTGAATGATTCATTCAGATCATCACCGCTCCGCTTAAGTGCTAATAAACATCATCCGGCTATACAGCTCCGCACTTTTACGCTCCAAACTGACTCTATCGAATTGGGGGACAATTGGGGTCACACGTGCGTCACTTGGGCGTGTTTGGGTATTGGTTGGGCGTGGTTGGGTGCGATTGTGCACAATTGGTTTGTCTCAGATTTCTCAGTTCGGTGCAGCAACGCGTGCCTTTAACCCCCCGCACTCACGCGTTGTATATGACTACATGTGAGGAAAAAGTACGCGATGTCTCTTTTACAAGTATATACTACATGTTAAAGACACTAAAATGCACAGACTAGGCTATAAAGTCTTCAAAAACCGTACTTGAAATTGCAAAAAACTAACTGAGGATGTCTCAAATTTTTGCGACCAGACGGTTTGATTCGTGGCTGAGAGGCCGCCCCCTTTCATTCTCCGTCATTTAATAAAAGAAACGGAGAGTGAAGAATGGCTGTGCACCGCGAGACTCGCAAGGACAAGGAGAACTTCCACGCGCGGTTTGAAGGCTGCAGCATGGCGGACCGGCTGCGCATGATTGCAGAGCATCAGTGCTTCCTCAAAGGCAGGCGCCACCCCGACGCGGACGACGGAGAGCATACGCCCGCGATAATCGCAGGTCCCCGGCCACACCAGTGCCTCAACCAGCTGCACCTGCTCGTCACCCGCCTATTGGCAAGGTTGCCTCCTACATTGCGGCACAGAAGAAGAAAGAGGCGAGCACAGCCAAAGAAAAGCGCAAGCCCAAGAAGAAGGACGACGGGAGTGGCAGGACGGCGGTACCAAAAAGATCACGAAGAAGCAAGCTGCGGCGGACAAGCGGGAGGCAAAGAAGGCGAAGGAATCAGAGGACATCTCGACCGCGGCTGATGTGGCAACCAGCCGATCGGCAAAGAAGGCTGCTGAGCGTCGACGGATTGGCGAAGAGGAGGCTTGTGGTGCTGGTGCAAGAGTGCAAGCCCTTGCGCAGCTCGCAAAGAAGAAGAAGGAGGGAACAGATGGAGAGTGCGGGGTATTTGTTTTTGGCAAACTGCCAGATGTTGTATAACGACTCTTGCTTTATAATATCTATGTTGTATGTGCGTCTTGCTAGAATTGAAGTTTACTGTGGGTCAAACCAGTATTCTGATGAGCTGAGCGGTGCGGATCACAGGCTCTATTCAGCAGATCCCAACTCCGGACCAGCTGCGGTGATCCGCAACCTGCACGACGTGCTGCCGCCACCAGAAGACAGTGTGTACTACGCTGTTGTAACCGGTCGGCTCTACACCTCTATTCAGCTGGCTCTGGAGCTCTACACGCGAAACGTCTACACGGTGGGGACCATTCAGACGAACAGGGGGTTTTCGCCTTCAATAATTGCGCCAATGATGAAGACGACGAGGAGCAGACTGAGGGGCGCGTCGAGGAGCGCGTCGAGGAGAGTGTTTAGGAGCGCGTCGAGGAGCGCGTCGAGGAGAGCGTCCATGAGAGCGTCGAGGACGCGCTGAGGGGACAGTCGAGGAGCACATGGTCGACGGCCACGTTGAGAGTGGCGTTGCAAGCGCGCACCGTGCAAGTCCGCAATGAGCAGATGATGAGTGAGCCTCAAGAGCAAAGTCGAATACATTTTTTCACAGCAATCAATGTTGACTTGTTGTATAGACATTGAAATTTGTCCTCGCTTTGGCTGTTCACGATAAATTGGTCAACACTAACAAGTCTAATATACACCCTGTGGAAATTCAGAGGTCCGTCGACGGTAGATCTAACTACATGCACGGAAAGAGCGCTGCAACGCAGTTTGCAAGCAAACTACGTGCATCACGTCAGCTTCCCGCAGTTTCAAAAAAGGACTTCGTACTTTCTTGTCGAATACAAAAACTAAGTATAGCCTATTTTTAACATGTAGTATATACAACATGTGCAGTCGTGGACAGGGGCATTTTCGGCCGTGAGTGCGGGGGGGCTTAAGACCCAAAATGCAAAATCTGGACCGATTCCGCAGTGTTTTGGTTTATAGGATATACCGGGGACGACAAGCCCCAACATATCCGATACCGAACCCCGCATTCCGATTATCCGCTGCGATTTTCATTAAAGCACAAGTTAATCGCATGAGAAGGTGACCCCGAAGTACTTGCAAGTTTTTGCTCAAAGTCAACGCCCATAACAAATATCTGCATGCCCTATTGAGGCCGTGTATCCTTCTACTACCGTCTTACTCCGCACACTGCGCTTAGGCGCTATACTAGAAATTCCAGTGCGCTAATGAAATATTCAAAACGAGCGCCTAGGTGTTATACATCGAATATGTAAACAATGTCTGAAGGCTACCAACCCCGTCCCTAAACTCCGACTCAGTCGTCGAGACCCGACCCTCCACGCGGTTGGCAGGAGTGTTGGGTGGTTATGATATAGCGCACTGTGCCGCAAAACGAGTTGATACTAACAAAAAGCAGCCATTTCGACAAACCACCGTGTCATAGATTTTTTATTTGCGAATATAGCCACATAACTTTCGTTTTGACCGTAATCATTGCGGCATTTACGAAAAATCTTAAGCAAATAACCACCCACCTTGAAGGCAACCCACTTTGGTGTGATTAGTGGCGACGTGGACATTGTAAGCTCGATCGCTGCAATCGAAACCACTACTTGTCGGAGGCACACAATTCAGACTTAGGGAAAGTGGAAAGCGTTATATTTCGACGAGCGCTATAATCGATTTTTTCTTTTCTTTTCAAAATTTAAATACTCGAAATGAGCGCCTAAGCGCAGTGTGCGGAGTAAGACGGTAGCATCCATCATACCACGAAGATACCAACGTTATCCAGTCGGCGTTCTGCTAGCACCCTCTACTATTTAATCAGCGCGAACATGGACACAATAGCAGTTTACCCGTCACCAGACATGCCACCTTCAACTGCAATGGTACAGTGCTCTGCTGAAATCACACAAGCGCACAATGAAATGCTGCGCAAACTAGAAAATTAAATTCCGAACTCAAATGACACGTGGGAATGCATTCAAGATGCGTTCAGGAAGCACTATCATCAGCTGTCGCTGTCGAATAATGCGCTGCGTAGCCGTCTAAAGGAAAATAAACCCGCGTCGCCGATGTTGATTACCTTTAGTGCACCAGCATTTGCCAAAGTACGAAAGCACAGAGAGACTTCTTGTCCTAGATGTTTCGAGCGAAGATAGAGGTGTGGTGACTAGGGTGGACCGGATACGCTTACAGTATAGCTAACTATACATGTTTGTTACTGTTAGAAAGGGTGTAGTAAATATCATAAACATGTATGTGGTCGCAAATCAAGGTAAAATCGAGAAGTTTTTAGCCTCCCATAATTGTTTTCAGAGACTCGGAACTCTGCAAACTGAATATTTTTGCTCTTTCGTGATACGAAATAAATTCCTGGACTATTTTGGTGGTAGCGTACGCCTCTGCTGTGCAAGTGGTTATTAATAATCTGCTTGGCGGCTTTGGACAGCCGCGTTCCTCGTAGCCTAGTATAGTTAACCGCTTTGTGCATTGGTTGCATGGATAATCATAAACTCGAATACCTTATATACACTTTTACATGAAACTTACTGTAAACTTCATGATAGTAAGTGTCAAGCGAGGGCCACATACATCAAAACTGTCAAGTCTAGTGGTGATTTGACAAGAAATCCGTACTCCACCCCCCAAAGAGCACAAATGACAGTCGAGTATAACCTATCAGGTTAAATCAATATTTTGCTCAGATATAATACAATGACGTTACCTTTGTGAACTTCATTTTCATTGTTGCCGCTACCGCCAATGCTTACCTCCTCCGAGCAAGTTCATATTTGCTGCATCAGCTACAGCTCCGCGCGTCCTTATTGATCGAGTTCTACATCTGTGTCGTCGACATGGCCGCCCACTCGTCCACGTTCGGCTGCGCCAGCATCGAGACACTTCCGCAGCTACATGCGTTCGATGCAGCTGACGCGTGTGCCATCAACATGGGTCTCAAAGAGGCGCTGGACTGAGTCATCGCCCTTCAGGGCGACGACGTAAGGGAGTTGCAGTCGTCGCTGCGTTCGACACGTTCGCGGGCATGTTCGCGACGTCTGCGCTGTTTGTTTGGGCTTTGACGGACTTTGTGTAGGAAGTCGTTCTTAACTGAATACTGGGTGACTAACCGGGTCAAAAGAGTGGCATGTGGTAAATCCGGTGCGAAGTGGTTATTAATAGCTGAGGTGGACGACAACAAGCCGGTAATTTATTAGTTTCTACAGGACATTATACGCTGCAAATAATACCGTAAATAAATGTGGATGTTCTTGTACAAAGTAGATTTATAGTTTCCAAGGTTTATTGTTTTCGTAAAATCGCGCCTCCAACCTACTTAACTCAGAAATAAATTTCAGAGAACTAAGACTAGCTAGGGGCTCTAGTACTTTGTACCTCAGAAGCTGTTGAGATATGCATGAATATGACCACTTATCCGGCCTTACTTAGATTTTGTATGGTATGGTGGGCCTTTAATGCCTTTGTTCAGATTGAAACGGTAGAGTGTGGCTACGTTAAATGATGCATTGAGAATGATGGTGTTTTGTGTCTGTATTGGATATGTTTGGTATGTATCTAGCATTTAACGAGGGAAAGAAGGGCAAGACACTTGCCCGGAGCACCTCTATAGACAGAGTAAGATGTGGCTGTTTGAGCTCTTCCCTGCGTAACGACACATAGTCTAAGCAAAGTTGCTTTGCATGGGGAAGACGCTTGGCAGCTTCTGTATGAAAAGACATGGAAAGGTAGTCAACAATGATCCACCTTGCTCAAAGAGTGATTTAAAAAAGATGATGCTGTATTTGTATCAGAATGCTTCATCCAGTGACTACCAAGATGCGGCTTTGCTGTGTTTGCTGTGGTACCTGTTCGGACGAGCTTCCGATCTGTCGCTTGTCCACAAGCAGAGCCTCCCTGTTGGCGCGGCGGGGTTTTTCTTCGTGCGGTTCGTCCGTATGAAAACATCCGGAGCGCAGGGTCTCTCGCTCTTCCCAGATGCAGTTGCTGCTATTCAAGACCTGGACGGTCAAGATATCCTCGAAACCGCGACAAGGCCGCAGACACGCGTTGCTTCGGAGAGGTCAGATTGAGACTGAACGTACCGGGACACGTGTCTTTAGCAAATACTACCTCCGGTCGGAAAATAACGTGCATTTAAAAACAATGCGCGTAGCTCTGCCTCGTTATTTTTTGAGTTATAAGTTTTAAAGAGACCAGCTTCCTACCCTATAGATTTAGAGTTTTTACGTAGGATCAAACAACTTTGGGAAATGAAATGCAATGTATTAACCTTCAAGGGGATCAAATCTGTGCGTTCGTGTTCCGCCAGCTCAAAAAGGAAGACGTCCAAGTTCGAAGGAGCGTGGGTGGCGGAAGTTTCTGCGATACTGGGTCTACAAGTGAGCCTCATGCCTCCTGCTCGAGCATTCAGGAACACTCCAGCATCACATGGCAGCAAAATTGGCAGCCTGTCCGCATGAAGTAGTTTATCCTTATGGATATGGCCGAGTTTGTAGTTGTTACTGCCTGAGCACTTCATGATGTGTTCCATAACGGCTTGAATCGTTATGAATGTTTGTTCGGCGTCTCTGTGGTGGTATCCTTGAACGCTAACTCAACTTCTTTTATGAGGTCGTCCGTTGAGCGTGGCCGCGTCTTCGATAGCAGAGATTGACTGCTGGCGAAGAAGCCCAAGTCAAGACAGTTTAGATCGGGGCTCTAAGTGAGCTGGTTGGATAGGAACATGGTACAGCCATCCCTACATACGACAGCAATTACATAAGCATCATTTTCCAGAACGTGAGGCTTCGCGTTGTCTTGTTGAAAGCGGATGGTAACATGTTTTTGAGTTTGTGGCCACTTTTCCATGATCGCAGGGATAGCATCGTTCACTAGCATATCGCGATAGATGGCTCGTGTCATCACAATTCGACGCACCTCCTCAACACCAGCAGGGCGGTTACGCCTCCATCGCTGCATGATGTACGTTTCCACTACAGGCCATTTGCCGACCTTTCCATCCCAATCTCCACGGGGTCTCGCCACAGCACAGAGGAACATGATCTTCATGATGTGCCGCTTGCTCTGAACATACTGCACAGGGGATCATCAAACGGCACGTCATCTTTGCCCGTCAGCACGTACACCTTACCCCTCATCTTCTTGACGTAAAACCATTTTCATCGAGATAAACAACGTCGTACATTGGGTCGAATTAGAGAGCCGTCTAACGTTTGCAACACGCGGTCAGCTCAATACTTCACGCGTTCGGCCATCTGTTTGGCTGTCAGGAGTGGCCGTGTACTTGTTAGTGCGCGACGTAGATAACCTTCCTTGAGCAATTGGTTAATCGGGTAGGCACTCGTGTTAGTCGCACATTGGTTCTCGCGATCAACAACAGGAACCTCAGAGATGCGCTCGCACAGCCCCGAACGATGGACCTTTTTTCCTCCCACGGCGACTCCAATCTGCCTTCACCACAGCTGCGACACGATTCCCCATCGACCCAATCCCTTTCCCCCAGACGCGTGAAACGACATTGCGATCGAACCCAAACTCTGCTGCAATATGTTTAATGTCTCCGTGGGGTAGTCTACAATTAACGCTGTTGAGTAGAAGCATTTACCACAGCGCTTGTGCCAAACCATCCGATATCTGGCCGGTCATGAGTAGTAAGGCTCCAGGTTTGAAGTGAAAGCTTTTCACATCACTAAAGGGCTCCTTGCTGGGAAGTGAAGGCGGTCCTAGCTGAATCTTTTGGGGAGAAAAGGGCGGGAGATTCATACATATGAACCTGTATCTGTTTGAAGACGTTATTGTATCTTTGCATCCTCAAATGCACGTTATTTTCCGACCGGAGGTAGTAGCTGACATTAGTCGATGAACATAGATGAAAAACTTATTGAGTATTGCCGAAGCCCTAATCGTGTGACGAGTATAGCCGAAACCCTTATCGTGTCACGAATATAACCGAAAACCCTTATTCTTACAAATATTCTTGTCGTGGATAGCCGACCCCCCTCGCGTCCATCATTTTCTTAAAGAACGACACGAAGCAAGACGAAGCAACACCCAGCAACACGCTGCAATGACGGACACAACGCAGCACACTATTGCGGAGAGGATCGAAATCGTTCTAGCAACGAGGGAGCATGGATCGACAGCCGAATAAGCGTCGGAAGCTATGATCATCCCGCACACTACCATGCTGGGGTATTTGGCTTCTGAAGATGATATGCTATCATCGGACGTCGACCCATCTCCCAAGCGTATATCACGCCCAGGAAAGGCTGCCCCGACGCTCCCATTTGAGAGTCCGGCCGTCAGTCTCGCCAAGAAAAACGCAACGGGTGGTAAGAAGGTGTCGAGCAGTGCTATTTCAGTGGAGTGCGGCAAGAGTATTCTAGGGGTTATCGGAAAGGGAAGCAGGAGCACTGAACTCATGGCTTATTCGATTTATCAAGCACAACCGGATCGCAGAGTATGTGGAGCTTTACCCGACGAGGGCTTTAATCCGAAGACCCCAGACGACCGCTACCTCATCGAAAAGGTGTCGAGTATACCCGAATAGACCCAGGTTCCCGCGTCGTATATACCCGAAAAGATCCAGGTTCCAGTGTCGTGTATACACGATGCGGAGATAACTGTCGAAGGCAAGGACTTCCCAGTGGGGATCAATGAAGGTGAAGATGCAACTTCAGCATCAAGTGTTCAGGCACCAGAGGCCAATTCTTAGGTGTGCAGCATTGATGCTGTTTCCTTCAAGACCAAAAATGATACGTACTCTATTCCAGTCATGAAGAACAACTTAAAGAGATTGGATCCTGAAGGTTGGCTCAATGATCCTCTGGTCTCGTATTTCATCCGAGAGAGCACATCGCTACCAACTCCTATACCTTCTATTTCGACGGTCAACTATTTGGGAGCATCCTACGGGAGTACAGAAGCAACAAAAGCAGCATGACAGCGACATAGAAGAACGTTTCCGGATTACCGCATGCTTTCTGTACGAGAAGTACTTAATCATCCTTGTTCCAGTGTGCAAGAATTCGCACTGGGGCTTTGTCGTGATGTAAAATTCTGTACTTTCCATTGATGGCCTGAAACCATATTTGCTGCACGTCGATTCCAAGCATTACCAGTACACGCGAGAGATCATGGAAATCCTGGGCGAGTACTTCTGGATAGAGGCACATAGAAAGTTAGGCAGGAAGGCAGTGCCATACGCGACCAAGCGCGTAGAAACCTCCCCAGGCAGCGTAACAGCTACCACTGCGGCATCGTTATGCTGTAATTCATACGCGAGGTTAACACGGTCCTCCTGCATGACCCAAACCTGCTTCTGCTGCTCAACATTGGCAACATCTGCAGTGTGTAAAAAGATTTTTTCAACTGCAACATCGTGCGAATGCAGTTCAAGAAGCACTACCTAAACGATCAAGCACCGCAGTATTAGGAAGCATGTATCGACATTCGTATAAACCAAAAATACAAACAGTTATATACACAGACACACACGCACGCACACACACACTCATCACATCAACGCGGTTCTCGAACTTTGCATTCCAGACTCTCAGTACAAACGTAATACATACCAAAGGTGGGAATTGAAACCAAGGCAATCCCTTGCGGGGACTTTACCACTGAGTTTCTTTGGTGGGAGTTAGCATAATTCAATAACAGGGATACTCGTTGGAGTGCCAAAAGGGGAATTAACTCCACACAGTTTTTCGTGAGAGTGACAACACCTCTTAGCCGCACCGATGCTCGGCACGGCTCCCTCAAATCACCCTCCTGCCCAGGAGAGTGGTCACTTTGGCACTGGTTGGCACAAACGTTTGCGCGTTGTGCGCTGCCATTCATTTGAATATTACGTAATTACCTTTTTACGACTTTTTACAAAGTCATATATTGGTGTGTCTACACAACTTTTGATATTTGGCTCGGGTCGGAGGCGGCCGGTCGGAGGTCGGATATTTGATGGTATGGATACGCGATAAGTAGAGAGGTAAGATAGGTAGAGGACGTAGCGTACATGTAGACCTGGGACGCTATGTAGGAACGATTAGAGTAGATTTATATGCATAAGATTTATAACACTTTGGTTGATTGGAGAATAGATAAAAATTCGCCCCGTGGAGCGAAGCGAAGGGTGCGGCCCACTTAGCTGGGACAAACCATTGCCCCACCGCCGCGTAGCGGCGGCAAACGGCTAGTCTAGAACAAGTAGTAGAGGAACCGGTCCGTCCGTCGGTTTGAGTGTCCGCTGCCGAGCGATAGCGACGGCGGCTCCCGATTGGCTATAATGCATTTGATAGCCGCCGAAGGCGGGCCCTCATTGGCTGGAAAACGTCCTTTTAAACAGCCGATCGCAGCGAAGGCCTCCTTATTGGCCAAATTTAAAGACATTCACACTGACTACGATCGGTAGCAGGATCCCGACCATATCCAGTCCTTGGCGGAAATGCAAACATTTCTGTAGGCGAACGAAACAAACCGATTGATCAATAACCGCACGGCCGGCCACCCTGTGATTTCACTAATTACAAAAACATAACAAAACCTGGCGTGGACTGTAAATCGGGCGCAGTAGCAAGTGCTTTTGTAATACCTTGCCAACATGATTGTAGACGATGCTGGTGCCTGACATGGGCAAGCAAGACCACAGCTGGTATTGTGCATGATATATATTGGCACTACGCATACAACACGCTCTACACGGCAGTTTGGCAAAGTATTTACTCTGTTTACTGTACTCGCGGTCATTGGGGCATGGTATTGGTCAATTATATTATTTATGCAACACCGCTGTATACTTTACACTATACGTGGTTGTATGCGGTGCAGTGTATCAAAGTATACGTTGAATACGGTTGTGCGCGATTGACTATACACCATTTTACGTTTTATATGCACTATACGTAGATGGGCGCTATACGCTTAATTCACTTTTCACAAACACACAATACACATGCTATATAGTATACATGGCATACTATTCATTGTATTGACACAGCAAAGTCTTCTCATTGGCTTAAACTATAGGAACTTGATGTGTGCTACATAATGTTGGTGTGGTGTACGTGTAATCACACATAGCCGAATTGTGAAGACACCTGCGGATCCTGTAGCGCCGGATACGGTCCGTACATGACAGGTAGACGATATATAAAGACGACTGTTGACGATATATCGCTAATAGATATGAGAGATGATAGTATGCGAGACGATTTGATAGGTAGCAATAGGTAGGCGGTAGATTGACAAAAGGCAACGATACGTAGACGTTAGGTAGACGATATGTAGACAATAGCGGGAGGCAATAGATAGATTTGAGACGATAGTACATGTACGAGAGCCGATGGTATCAGAGACGATAGGAAGTATGAGAGACGATAGTATGAGAGAAATGCAGAAATAGACGATAAGTAGAGCGATTGGAAGAGAGAAACCGTTGATATGAGAGACGAGATAGTATCAGAAAAGATAGCATACGAGACGATAGTATGACTGTCGATAGACGACAGTATGAGAGAGTATACGTAGAGACAAGAGAGTATGAGGGACGATAATATGTGAGGCGTAGTATGAGAGGCGATAGCATCAGAGACAACTGTATGATAGGCTCTGCATGGGAGACGACTGTGAGAGGCGTATTATGGGAGGCGTAGTATGAGAGACGACTGTATGAGAGACGATTGTATGGGAGACGATAGTATGAGAGACGATTGTATGGGACACGATTGTATGGGAGACGATTGTATGGGAGACGATAGTATGAGAGACTATTATAGTAAGACGCCAGGTATAGGTATGAGAGATGACATGTAGACAAGATAATGGTAAACGTGATTGGTAGCCACGATAGATTTACACGATAAATATGAGATAGATGCGATTTGATGATGGGGAAATATATATAGAGTGACGACAGGTAGAGACGATATAATGTCAATAGACACTGTGTAGAAGAGAGACAATAGGTAAATAGAGAGGATATGTAGAGACGGTGGGTAGAGAGACAATACGTAGAGAGGTAGATAGGGAGACACGACATGTCGAGAGGTACGATAGGTAGAGGACAGAGCATACACGTCGACCTGGGACGCTACGTGAAGACGGTTGGAGTAGCCGTATTTACATAAGATTCATAACACGTTTGTTGATTGGGGAATAGATAAAAATTCGCCCTGTGGAGAGAAGCGAAGGGGCGGCCCACTTAACTGTGACAAATCATTGCCCCACCGCCGCGTAGCGGCGGCAAACGGCTTGTCTAAAACAACTACTAGACGAACCGGATAGTTCGTCCGTCCAGCTGCCGTGCGTAAGCGACGGCCGTGCCCTTCCCCGTGATTTGCGGGTCCGTAGGGCGCGCCCAATTCTTTCATTAAGTAATGTATTTTGGTGAGTAGTGTAGCGAGTCCCTGCGAGTGGAACGGGTGGGCTCCCCAGACTTAACTAATACAAGTAAACCGCCGCGGATCGGCGGCACTCGGCTAGTCTGCCCAATATAATCTCTTCGCGGTTTCGCGGCACAAGCAAATACTGTGTCTTCGAAGCAGGCGCAGGAGATGCGCCGAGAACGTACTCATTTACTGTCCCCCTGTTCTAATTAACGTTAATAACTGTGTAATTCAACACAAGGTGTACACAACACAGTTGACGTAAAGAAAGCTCTAATACGTAATTCCCACGGGACTAACTATTTAGGACAGGTTTTACAGTACATGCAACGTACGAGGTCGGTGGTTAAGATTATATTGAGAAAACGTTCTACACAAACGCAGAGCTTTTTCGTGCAACGCGCGACTGTTTTGTGTGTACTTATCGTTCGTCTTTTGGTTTTGTCCGTACTTTTATTAAGTAAGATTGATACTTAAAAGTAAAAAAGTCAGCCCGAGGTCATGACTTTGTGACTTGGTATTAATACATACCAGCCCAAAATCACGTTTTATCTTCCAGATATCAAAATCAGGTCATGACCTGAAAGAAGCATTGTTATTGGCTCCCAGTCGCGTTTCCCCCACCAGCGAGCAACAGACCGACTAGAGACCACCGCGCTGGCGCTAGCTTGGCGCTGCACCTGGACGAACGACGGTAAGGTTGATTACGACTGCTTTTTCGTACGCGTTCGCTTTTCTGACGGATGTCACTGCCTTTGCAGGACGGGCTGCGCAGCGCCGTACGAAGCCATGATAAACGAAATTGAGGGCATCTGGACAGCCTGGTAGTGCCAAGTCGCAGATGGCACCGAATTTCTCGGCGTTCGTCTCTCCGTCCTCCATCGTGTACTCGCCGTTGCTAGCCATCTCCTCGTCCGAGGCTAATCCCGCCTCCGTGTACACACCGTTCGCGTGGAACCCGTTGATAAAGGCGAAGAAGGAAGCTGACGACCTAGAGCATGAACGATGCCATCATGTTGTATCTGTGATCATGAAGATGGCGTCGTACCCCGACTCGACCTCGTTTACTATTGGGTGTCGTCGACAGAAGCAGTCGGGGATCACATCATTCGTACGTTTTTAAAGTGCTGCTTCATATATTCAAACAAATACTCACGATGCCTTATTCTTACTTAGGTGCTTCAAGAACGCGTCGATACTTCTGCCTGCTCTCTTTGCTTCAGTCCTATCGAGAGCGCTCTCAACAGATAAACCTCCAAGAATGAGAGAGCGTACGTATTTGATCACGCAGTATCGCCTAGAGTAAAACTTGGCTTCTTTTGACGACAATCGCCACTTGCGCCCGTACGTTTTTTCTAGGTGATCGATCGATGGATGATTGGACAACCCGACGAACCATTCTGTCCACAGCTCGCGAACAGTACAGACACCCCTGCTCATCGAATATGCTGGTACGGTATAGTAGAAGGGTTAAGATCGTCTCCAGAATAGTTTATTGCGACGGAGCGATCGCTGCTTACAGGATCTTCAGAACTGACGTTCAGACTGGAATTATCCACAGGCGTGAGCCGGAATGACATTTCCCGCGCAATAGAGCGGTGAGTTCGTTGTTGGTTTCGGTGAGCAACTGTACAATCTCGCTATGACGCGTAACTAATCCTTGCATTACCTGTTTGTGTTGATTTGAAATTTGTTCTGATAGCAATGGCATCGCAACTTGAAGCTGCATTTCAACCGGTGAGTCCACACTTGCGGCTTCTGCAAGGGCATGTGTTCGAAATTGTTGAAACGTATCACCAAATATCTGGTGCTGGCGGATTCGAGCAGGTAGAACATCGAACAGAACAGCACAGTCTTGAAGAAGCACAACTCGAAGGTGCAGTAGTAGCTCTAGAAAACCACGCACAGCTAAATTTTTCTCCCGTACGCCTTCTGAAATTTGTTGCTGGCAAAGTTCGACATCAGGGAACACATGACATTGTAATTCAAGTGGCGGGTCAACAGATGCACGTTCGAGAAAATAAAAACGAGACCGGGAGGATGTCCGGAGAGTGCACGCATCGCTTCTCGCGCGAGAGGAGCAGAGTAAACAGCTTCACAGGTGTCCATACCCCATCCACCATGCCGACGTGTCTGGGAAATGTCTACGCCTGCGCTCTCCAGCTCGCGCACGCCTTGCTGCCGATTGATAAGAGTCTTTTATTGAATGAAAGCCCCAGCTGCTTAAACACTGCTTCGTAGCTCTTCTTGTGGGTTTCGTAAGTGATGGATTTTGTCCGATATCTACCTCTCAGCATTTTGATGTCATACCAGTCTTGCGATTTCGAAAACGATCGCGATCGACGTGAAACAACTGAAAGAAATACAGCGCGACTGCTCCAACAGGGGACACGTGCACATCCTTGTTTCGCATGTACCCAACGTGCTGCATCTTGCCAAAGGTGTTCGTCTTTCCATGCTGGATAAGTAGTACGAGCGCTGTGCACGGTTGATAACCTTCTCCATCCAAAGTCTGAGAAAACATGTCAGCCAACTCTAAATCGCGGACATTTTCTCCACGCAATAGACCAAAGTGCGAAAGGAGAAAAGCGACACGTCCTCGTACATCATTTAACCTAAGTAGCAGTATGGATGGCCTGCGAGTCATTACGCCGCAAATCGCAAATCGGCCAGGAATTGGATTGTCTCGCGACGTGGATAGAAGATGGTCGAGATGCGAAGCTGAACTGTCTTTCATTGCATTGTAAAGCTGTTATCATTTTGCTGACATGCTAGCGCGTGCTATGTCCTGTATCATCAACTGTGCTCATTCATTGTACAGAGCTTCACTTCCAGCAAGCGCGCGTCCTTCCAAAACTGTACCAGCATCCAACTAAATTCTGGCCAATGATTTGAGCACATTGTCACTGGCTGTTATGAAGACAAGCACTTCGAGCGCAATGAAAAGAGCTCAGAGAAGCCTCGCTGTGTGACTGGTTCAGGAAGATCACGGCATCGTTCTTAACAGATACGTGGTCTGCAGCAACTCTACCGTAAACCACGCTGCAGTACCAACAGTCACTTCACTAGACCTTTGCCACCAACCTACTGACACAACTCCCCACCACTCCGCCGAGATGCCCCCTCGCAGCTCTCTCGCTCCCAGCAAAAGCACCAGCAGTCCATGCTGGCCATGCTCGACGAGCGCGAGGTCGAGAGACGTGTTGAGTTGTCTGAGTACTCTTGCCAACCCCCCACGACGACGACGCCGACGAAAACGACTCTCCCTGCCCGATCATCGACTCATCGTACAATGAAGGCGGGGCTGAAGCTGTCCGTCGCCTCTCGAACTTCTCGCCCCGCGAGTTCAACCGTCTGTGGGCTAGCGTACGCCCCCATGTGACTCGTTATTGGAACGTTGGTCATGGGCGTCGCTCAACCCTGGCAGGAAAGGACGTGTTCTTTATGACACTGTCTGTCATGAAACACGGAGGTACATGGGATATGAACGCTGATATTTTCCGTATCAAAACACCAACGTTCATTAAGACCATCACTGCATTTTTGCATGTGCTGGCGCCGCGGGTGTACGACGCCTGCGTGCGTGCCAAGGCGGAGGAGTGTATGATGCGAAACTTAGTCACGTCAGGCCGCACATTTCACCATTTCCCGTGCGCAGTTCACGCGACGGACGTGACGTTTCAGCAGTCAATCGACCCGCCGGTAATATGGCGGAGGTGATGCCGTATTACAGCGGAAAGCATAAGCTGTATGGACTAAAGGTCGAGGTCTCGGTCAACCCTAGGGGTTCGCTATAAACTGCAGCGACCACGCCCGTGGAAACACACCTGATATCACCATGTTGAGGAACAATACCGACTTCCATGACTCGATTCGCCTCAAAACAGAAGCTGATCGGAACCTTGCTGACGGAGGGCCGTTGGCAGGAGCTTCCCGATGAGTGGGCTTTACTGGCCGACAAGGGCTACCAGGGCCTTGCTGAGCAGAAGCGCTGCATCCATCCGAAGAAGGGGAGGAATCTCTCACGAGTTGACCAGCAGTACAATGACGACGTCTCCAGCGACCGTGTTATCGTGGAGAATTTCTTTGGTCGGTTGTGTACGCTTTGGCGCGTCTGCTCGGACAAGTACCGATGGGGAGAAGAGCTGTATGATGACATCTTTGAGATTTGTGTGAGTCTCACGAACTTCCACATCGAGTCCAGTCCTCTTCGCGAGGATAACGCTGAGGAGAATGCTCAACGCGAGCACCGCCTGCTCGCTATTGGGAAGGAAAAGGTCAGAAAGCGTCGGCTCTCTCAAGAGAAGTACCGCCGCCGCAAGCAAATGCGTCACCGAATGTCCCTCGATGATCTTCCTCGTCACAACGACTGCAACGATGACTCCGATACTACGCAGATGTAGAGTGCGAGCAGTAACTGCGTAGATAGGCAGAGCTTAGATGCATAGGCTAGCACCGTGTCAAATAGGAATTTCTTCCACAGATGATCATTTTGTTGATCTCTATCCTAATTACTTCATTGCTTGTCTACTGTTGGCAAACTCGTTTTTGTTACAATAGAGAGTTTTTGCAAGCTTGTCCATTCCCATTCCCAGACATTCTCAGAGGTGTGGCTACAGGAGATCAAAACTTCGTTTCGCGTTTCCCAGTCCCAGAGTAGATCAGCTTATCAAACAGCATATTATGCTTTATTGAAGGCTCAAGATGAGTGCGTTGCTTCCATTCACTCCTGAACAAGCGAAGATGACGGCGGACGAGGTTGTCCTGCTGTGCGCCCTGCTCGATGATGCTGGATGCAGCGAAGCCATGGTTCTTGCATTTGTAGCGCTCTATTGCTCGCCCGTCGAGCGCCCAGTCGTTCCCAATATCCGCTTCTGTCTCACTGCTACGACGGATATGGACGCCGAGTTCGACTTTCGCTTCGACATGGCGGGCATATTGCTGCTGGCCTCGCTGTTCGAGCTGCCAGAGTGGGTGATAACGAAGCATCGTGACCGTGTGCACAAGACGGAAGCTCTCTGCATTCTACTGCACCGCCTCAGCTATCCCAAGCGACTAGCGGACATGCGCAAGACTTTCGGACGATCAGAGGGCGCGCTCAGCCGTATATTTCTGCACATGGGTAAGGTTACATTGCTGTATGCTTTGGGTAGCTGGTACATTATTCTAACGCTCTACTAGTTGATGTGCTGTTTGAGAGATATGAAGAAACAATTTACTTTCACAAACATGTACTTCAAAGTCGTATTGCTGTCTACGCTGATGCTATCAACCGCAAAGGCTCGCCCATGACCAACGTCTTTGGCTTTATTGATGGAACAAAGAACGCAATCTGTCGGCCATCTTCACGCCCTGGAAGCGCCGAAAATCTGCAGCGCCAAGTGTATTCTGGTCACAAGCGTGTTCACTGTCTGAACTACCAGTGCGTAACAGCACCAGACGGTCTGGCGCTTCATTTTTGGGGTCCTATCGAAGGACGGCGCCATGATGTCACCCTACTGCGCGAAAGCAAGCTGCTGGACTACTTCGAGCAGCACGAAGATACATTTGGAGGGTACGCTGTCTACGGTGATCCTGCTTACGGTATATCCCAGTACATTGTATGAGGTTTTCGTGGTGCAAGTGCATCACCCAGGGAAAAGGAATTCAACAGTGCAATGAGCTCTGTTCGTGAGAGCGTGGAGTGGTCGTTCGGTAGACTGAAGACACTTTGGGCGTTCATCGACTTCAAGAAGTCCAACAAGATCAGACTAAGTCCTGTGGGGAAGTACGTCATGATTTCAATGCTCATGATAACTGCCACTGCTATTACTACAAGGGAAATCAAATTAGCTCGTTCTTCTCATTAGCACCGCCCACGTTGCAAGTTTATTTAGCGTTGACTTAGCTAATCATGCAATAAACGCTGCCTCCCTACTTGTTGCGCATCACGCCCATTATGCGCTGCGTGAACACGTCCAGCAACTTCAACATGCGTTCGTTCTCCTCAGCGCGGAGACGTACTTGGTCTGCTCGATCTTCAGCTCGCTCACGAGCGCGATCCAGGCATTCTTCCGCTCGTTCTTCTTTCCGAGCTCTATGTCGCGCTCCTTCATCTCCATCATGGCCGAAGTTAGGTGGGCGAGGCGAGCATTCTTTTTTGGAGGGGAGCCATCCTCAACTGCAGCCGAGGTCTGCTCCAGTCGTTCCATGGCTACTCGGCGAGCCACGAGCGACGCTTCCTCGTCTCGCTCACGCTTCTTCTGCTCTTCCTTCTTCTTGCATTCCTTCACCAGCGTTGCATCATCTAGAAGCTCTACTAGCTCATCTAGCAACTGGTCTCTCTCTGTTATCTCCTCGGACACGCCAGAGAGTAGCGCCGCCTTCTTCATGGTCTCGCAGTGAGTTTGAACGAGCTGGTTCATGCGGGACTGGGCTTGCTACGTGTAAAACCTGGCGAGGCTACCAGTGTTGCTGCAAGACTATCCCAGTGCTGCATGACCTTGCCTCGTGGCTTGTCAAAGGGGCGGTCAAGCAGCACTTGGCGCAGCAACGCGACATCGTCTTCTTCACTGTAGTTCTTACGGCGCGGTGGGGCTATCGAGTGGGGTGGCTCAGTGACAGGCTCCAAAGCAGCACACATTGCTGGTGTGAGGTCGAATCGTAGGCAGCAACTCTGGGAATGGGAAGGCCCCCACACATTTCCGATTTCTGTGGGTGGTTCCCACAGAAGTGTCCTTTTTGTGTTTGGCTTGTTGTGCGAATGGCTATGGGAGCCGCAGCGAAAACTCTCTAATGACTCGTGCGATAGCCATTAACTGATTTAGCGACCAATTGTGAGTAAAGAATGTGTCGCAAATTTGCTGGATTTGCTGCGCCGAAGTGTAGCCATCTAGTAAAGAACCGATGCCCCTGTCCTCGTAGTTCTTTTTTGGTTTCTGTACTCTTGGCCTGAACGTTTTGGAGAAGCTGTTTTACTGCGGTCGTCCGAGGGTGTGGATTTGAATTTGTACGAAGGGTGATTTGCTGGTTGTACAAATCAACAAGAGCGTTCACATACCCGCACACAGTGGAGCTACCGACTGTCTTCTCACTGTTCTTCTTTGACGGTCGTCCTATCACCATTTTAGTGAAGCCTCAATCATATTTTGAATACCATTTTTTTCCTCACCTACGGAAATGGGTCAATTTTAGCCTGATCAAAACAGAAATGCCATATTAAAAACTTAAACATCACGACAAAAAGAGAATCGCGGCTTTGGTTGGTTTGTTCAAACGACAACTTCCGCTTTTGGCACACGCTCAGGATGGGTCTTCATCAACAAATTCCAAGCCGAGTTTTCGACAATGTCAGCGTTTCGACAGAACACTGTCAGAAATGCTTCGTTCACCTTTCCACGCGGATGGGTCATGACGCCGACCGGTGGTGTGCTGTGTGTGATTGAACGGAATGTGGTACGTACGCCCTCATCCTGCAAAGGCTCCGACTCCAGAATCATGCTGCATAATAGATGCCCGTCAGTGAGTAAGAGTAATCAAACGGCATTACCTCAACACCAAACGTACCAGCCCACTTCATCGTTCCGTAGCGTCGTCTCAGGATTTTCATCTGCTGGTGGCGGATACAGATCATCATCCGTGATCGTTTCCCACGTGATCATCACAAAGTCATCACGAACGTGTCGACGAACCAAAAGTACGAGTGGAAATACACCATGCGGCCCTTGTGATCACGCAGCAACGGCACGATCGTGCGTCCGTAGCGTGTGTTGGAATCCAGCTCCATGAGTCGCTCGCTCGTTACGTGGCGGCGAAAGCGCTCCGGGACGTCAAACACAAAGTTCGAGAACGAGTTCCAGCAAGCTTCCCCACCTCGTGGTGCGTGAATCCGGACACCAATCGCCCCCGCACTTGCTTGATCTCCAGGTCCGGCCCATTCGAGTTCAGTTTGATGTCGGTCAAAGGATACGACGTCTCGGCGCCGAATTCCGAGCGAATGTACTTCTCTCCAATCCCCATCCTCTTGTCAGCGATCCGAGTCAGCGTGGTGGACCGCTGGAGCGTGTCAACAGGCAGACGGTGGTACCAGTGCTGGATGTGCGGCTTCTGCGGTGACATGGCAATGAGACCAACGCTTGGGTTGGAGAGCACACCGCCCGTCACTTGGCCTTCTTCCACTTTCTTGCGCTTGCGGTGCTGCGTGACCACGTTCTGTTCGCGCTTAATGCTCGTGGGGAAGCTGGCTCCTTGGTGGTGGGTCATGACGGCCATCTGCTCCTGCAGCATCTGCACCTGCTCGCGCAGCTTAGCGAGCTCCTCTTTCTGGCGGTTGCGGTGCTTCCTGGCCGACTTGGCCACTTGGGCGCGGCGGCGCAGCTTCTTCTCCTCCTCCGTGAGGCTCTTGACAGGCGCGTTCAGGATCTCCTCCGAGTCCCGAAGGCTGGCGGCGCCTCCGTCGCTTCCGCCGTGGACACTTGAAGGGGGCGAACACGTGGGCGAGTCCGTCCGCGTGGAGCTGGGCGCGGATGCCACACGAGGCCGCGCTCGCTGCTGACCTGCGCTCTTCCTGGGTGACGCCCCGTACAAAGTTTTCTGTGACTTGAGGCCACTCAGGAGCTCGTGGAAGGCGGACGGAGACAGCGGCAGGTTGAGTGGCTGGTGCAGAAGACCCTCGTCGAAAGGCTTGAGCTGTAGTGCGGCCGACGAGTTCTGCGGCGTAGGCAACGCCTGCACTGTGGCGGCGAAGTCCAGGTCGGGGTACATGCCCAGGAAGAACTCGTGCTCGGGGAGTCGACAGCCTCCCATCCAGGAACGGGTACAGCTCATCGTCCAGCGCGTGGTGCGTCGGCCCGACGGTCGGGGTCGGGAGGAAGCTGCCTCCATCGTGAGAACTGAAAGCGATTTGTGCTATGGCTGGTCTCTTGAGGAGTGCGAGCAGCTCCGATGCTTCGATGCTGTCACGGCCGCAAGTGGCACTGGCCAGGCTATGCCCTCTGCGATTTCTGAAAAGGTAGCAGTAAAGTGTACATATATTGACTAGTACAGTGCTACCCCTCGTTATGCGCGGTGGGGTCAGCAAAGTGATTCTACAGGGATTAAATATAGAACAAAACTAATACAGCGATATGGCTCTAAACTACAATGCGTTTTAAACTGATTAAATACGGTATTAGATTATCGAGTTGCGCATTATGAGGGGTAGCACTGTACATATACTTAGACTACCGTAGTTAAAGATACGTTTTTAAATTTAGAGATGGGAGGATACTGCCTGCTAGATGTAAGGTCTCTTATATGCGGCGCGAATGGAGAAATTCGAGCGCAATGTGGACGCTGGAAGAAAGCCACTCGTCGCCTCTCTCCTGACGATAGATCACTCTGGTATTGTCGAGAAGGGTACATTCACGAGCCGCCGTCAGTGTTTGCCGCAGCCGCCGTCGCAGCAGCGGAGCCCGCGCGCGGAGCATCGACGCCTTGTGCGCGTAATCATTACAAACTGATGAAACGAGACCTGTCAGCTCATCGTGCATAGCCGCCGTTTGACAAGTTGAAGTTTTTAGTATCCGGAATGAACCACCACCGGGTCGCCTCCCCATTGGGAGTCCCCAATGCGACCTGCAAGGGGACTTGGAATGTCTATCTACCTTTGCTGTGGTCAATGTGAGACTTTGCCCTCAGCGAAGGTGGTGTGACAGATACTCGCTTCGTGTTGGGCCAACAGTGTTGGGTGCGCGAGTTGCAAGGTGAGAGCGTTGTTTATAAACAGCGCGATGTCATCGGTATCATTGGCGTGACGGGTACTGTATACGTGATCTGATCGCAATGACAGCACGGTCTGTGTTAATGACAGCAAACTTGGCAAGCTTGCTGCCATCTAAGATGGCACCGTCGCCGCTCGTGGATGCAGTTTTGTTTGGGCTTCCCGGCAGGCATGCCATCAACAACTTCAACGTGTTAAGGCCCTTAACATAAGGGTGATCACTTTGGTCCAGCAATGACGGCGCAAACGAGTTCCGAGGGCGCGAACAACCGGAACACAAGTATCCGCGTTAAACACTGCGCGGACTTGGGGGAGGGCTTGAGCATGCTCGCATATTACTGTCTGTATACATGTAGGAAGAAGGTGTTCACTGCAGCAACAGGGTTCGATGCGGCACGACATTCAGTTTAAACAGCGGACGAAACGCACACTATTAGTGTCGTTGCAACGGAAAGGAACACCAAGGACGGACATGTAAAATGTCGTTCACGTTATAACCTTGAGTCAAGCTGAAGCAAGCAGCTCAGCATACGCGCACATTGATATTCTGCTGTTGTGCTCAAGCCCCCTTCGCCTTCACCTTAGATACTCGCATGAACCGGACGATGTTGGCCAACACAACGGTGGCAGCTGTTGCTGCGTACGTCGCGAAAATGAGCGTCTCTCGCGGCAGGTGGCACGCCGTCGCCGTCGGCCTCTCCGCTTCAGCGCTGCCACCGCGAGGTAGCCGCAGTAGCGCGTAGCTCGGGTCAGGGCGCTGTCCCCACGAGAACGCTGGAACCGTGTACTCCATGGCCACGGCGTCTGGGTGCTGGTACGTGCACCACGCATGTGTGTGGCCCGACAGCACCAGACCCGGCTGTACCTTCTCCAGCAGCTCTGCGGACAGCTCGCGTGAAAGCACGTGGTGGCGCTCTTCGTACTTGAAGTCTGGGGCCTCGTACGTCACATGACCTGCCTCTTGAATCCGCTCGTCGCCGCACTGCAGGTCGTCCACGCGGAAGAGCGGCAGGTGTGTGAGAAGCACGACGCTCCCGCTCGTGCGCGCGCGAAGCTTATCGAAGTTAAGACTCTCCAAAAGCTGCAGCACAGACACGTCAGTCCTTTGCACTGATCAAACGATCAGCAGCAACAGCGCGGACCTTCTCGCCTGCGTTCGCACCTCCTTGCTCATCACGTCCGAGTCCAGCGCCATCGTGTTGAGACTCACAAACGCGTGTCCTTCAACCTCGTCAATGCGGTTGGTCGCCCCGAACGAGACTTCGAAGCGCTTCAAGTCCTTGACCCGCATGTCCCGTCCGAAAGACGTGTCGTGGTTGCCAACCTGTCCAGTACAACTTCATCAGCACCTGTGTTCCCTCCTCTTCCAACACGTCAAAGCCGCACCAGATACAGCGTCTTCAACGGCAGAAAACTGGCGAACACTCGAAAGAACCGCTCAGTGTACTCGTGCCAGTCCGCGTCTGGCGTCCAACGACTGCCCTCGTCGAACTGGTCGCCCAGCACCAGCGCCACGTCAGGGCTGTGCACGTACACGGCGGCCCTAGCGGATGCGCGCACCTGCCAGTCCACCCAGAGCCGCTCGACCCACGAGCGCCGCCGTTTGCCCAGCAGATGAACGTCCGTCACGACCAGCACAGTGAGCGCCTTCGGGTCCTTTGCATTCTGCTGGAATTGAAGTTCGCAGTGCCACGCCTGCAGGTAGAACACGCCCGCCTGGCACAGCAGCACGGCGGTCGCGACCAGCGCGAGCTCCCAGCGCTGCATGCAAGCTGCCACCACTCTCACCAGCTGTTTCCGGAATGGTTTTGGGGGTTGCATGGAGGGTGGACTGGGTAAAATTTTGGGGTGGTTGAGTTTGGGTTTTTCAGTTCCCTAATCCCTGTCGGACGTTTTATAGAACTCAAACCTGTTATTGTGAATTCCGTTCATACTTAACTTTTGGCTCGATTTGTGGAATATCCCTTCAATCGACAGATGGATCTCATTGGCCAAAAATGATTTTCTCGTTGCTTCATACCGCATTTCGAGATCTCTCGCTACGTTGCAGAGTTCGTGCCGCGTAGAAGCGCTTGCTGCCTGCGATCTCTCGTTGCACGTGTGGTGATCGAGTCCGTGAACCCTCTTTTGCACGTGTTAGTTGTGAGCTCGTGCCCGTAAGGATCGTGTTGCCCGTGTTACTCGTGGCCTGGGCATCTCGCTGTTGGCGATGGCGCTCACTGCCCGTGGACTTCTCGCTGCTAGTGGACCTCTCGCTGCCCGTGGGCCTCGTGTTGCCCGTGGCGCTCGTGTCCACGGAGCCCGTGTGGCCCGAGTTGCTCGTCAATTCCGTGCCCATGAAGATCGTATTGCCCGTGCCACTCGTACCCGTGGAGATCGTGTGCCCGTCAATTTCGTCCAAGTGGAGATCGTGTTGCTCTTGGCGCTCGTACACCTGGACCAGTGTACCACTCGCTGCTTGTGGCACTTTAATTGCAAATGTTGGTTACGAAGCTCGTGCCCGTGGACGTCGTGTTGTCCGTGTACTCGTGGAGCTCGTGCCCATGGGAATCACGTTGTTGGTCGTGGCGCTCGTAGCGCTCGAACCCGTGTACCTCACGCTGCACGTGGTGGTCGTGCCCGTGGAGATCGTGTTGCCCTCGGTGCTCCTCGAGATCGTTCCCGTGGAGCTCGTCTTGTCCTGTATTGGTCGTTGCGCTCGTACCCGTGGATCTCTCGCATGCTCATGGTCCTCGTTCGCGTGCGCCTCTAATTTCTCATACTGTTCGTGGAGCTTGTGCACGTGGATTTATCGCTGCTTGCCGAGATCGTGCTACGTGTGCCCCCATGTTGCTCACGGATTTTGTGCTGTGCGATCTAGCGTTACTTGTGGGGTCGAGCTTGGGCTGGACATCCTGTTATTCGTGGACATCGTGTTGTGCGTGAGCGATGGTGTCGTTAATAAAGACTTTGCTGTTTCCAACAGTCTCGGGGGTAGGGATTTCAGGTTGTTGAGTCTCTCTGTGAGCCTATTATAATGGAATCCGCTGCTACAAAGTAGCATACTCACCCGAATACGGTATTTCAGCACCAAAAGGGTGTTTCCGGAGGTGTCGCGCTCGCCTGCTCTCGCCTTCACAATTGGGTGTACTACCAATCGGTAGATGTTGGAGGTCGCAGGCTGATACACTAGGCTTGACACTGGGCTACGACGTCGTTCAGAATACGGGGAGACTCGGACGCGTTCCTGGGATGCCTGGGTTGGGACATCTTGATAACTGCCAGACGCAAGAGAAAAACAGTAGTACGCTCGCATGAGCGAGGTCTCTCAGCCAGCTAGTGCTGCTTTTCGCCGCGGCGCAAACCAGTTTAAACTGCAATGCAGATTGATTGGATCGATCCGGATTTATCCGCAGCGAAAAGCTAGTGGCCTGCACAAAAGCCACATGAAGCAGGTCAAACAGTTTTCCTGGACGTACATCACTATTTTATTAAAAAAAACAGCAAAATAATTCGATATGAAGCGAATGAAAACTGTAGACTACCTTATATTTCGCTGAAAAATTGAGTAAATATCTCTTGACAAAAATTGGCAAACTGCATTGATATCATGGTGTTAATGCTTGTCTGCTCTTCCATTGATTGAACGCGTGTGTATCATTTGTATACAGTGGCATCACGAACATCCCGCACGTAATCCAACTGAAGAACTGTAGTTTCTGTAGCTATTCGAGGGTTTTGGACTTAAATCCCATACTTAAGACGAAAACAACGGTAAGCCGTAACCTTTTGTAGCCCTTTAACTCCAAAAGCTACATGTAGCTCCAAGGCGCTATTTCGCGACATGTTGACTTTTGTATCCATATTACTCTAGACCAGATGCTCCAAAAATTACACTTCGAACAAGTAGACTGGACGATCATGTTGGAGCAAAATCAAAAATAGCTTCAGACTTTGAATAGCTCCAGAAACTACAGTTCTCTAATAGATTAGAGAACTGTAATAGGTTCAAGTATTAACGTCCATAATTCAGATTTACACTACCGGTACTGTCACAGTAGTACTGTGTAGTGAGATGTTCCAGAACTTAGTTTAGGAATGTTAGATTTAAAAAAGGCGAATTTGCTGTGGCAAGCGGTGCTTCGGACCATGCACAAGAGCGCGGTCGGCGTCTTCATGCTACAGTAGCCATGCCGCTCACGCTTTTCGGCGGACTGCTGATCAACTTGGACGACTGCCCCGACTACTACAATACCGTATTAACGTTATATTAACCCCCTCCGCACTCACGGCCGAAAATACCCCCTGTCCACGACTGCACATGTTGTATATACTACATGTTAAAAATAGGCTATACTTAGTTTTGTATTCGACAAGAAAGTACGAAGTCCTTTTTGAAACTGCGGGAAGCTGACGTGATGCACGTAGTTTGCTTGCAAACTGCGTTGCAGCGCTCTTTCCCTGCATGTAGTTAGATCTACCGTCGACGGACCTCTGAATTTCCACAGGGTGTATATTAGACTTGTTAGTGTTGACCAATTTATCGTGAACAGCCAAAGCGAGGACAAATTTCAATGTCTATACAGCAAGTCAACATTGATTGCTGTGAAAAATGTATTCGACTTTGCTCTTGAGGCTCACTCATCATCTGCTCATTGCGGACTTGCACGGTGCGCGCTTGCAACGCCACTCTCAACGTGGCCGTCGACCATGTGCTCCTCGACTGTCCCCTCAGCGCGTCCTCGACGCGCTCCTCGGCCTGCTCCTCGACGCTCTCATGGACGCTCTCCTCGACGCGCTCCTCGACGCGCTCCTAAACGCTCTCCTCGACGCGCTCCTCGACGCGCCCCTCAGCCTGCTCCTCATCGTCTTCATCGTTGGCGCAATTATTGAAGGCGGAAACCCCTACTTGTTCGTCTGAATGGTCCCCACCGTGTAGACGTTTCGCGTGTAGAGCTCCAGAGCCAGCTGAATAGAGGTGTAGAGCCGACCGGTTACAACAGCGTAGTACACACTGTCTTCTGGTGGCGGCAGCACGTCGTGCAGGTTGCGGATCACCGCAGCTGGTCCGGAGTTGGGATCTGCTGAATAGAGCCTGTGATCCGCACCGCTCAGCTCATCAGAATACTGGTTTGACCCACAGTAAACTTCAATTCTAGCAAGACGCACATACAACATAGATATTATAAAGCAAGAGTCGTTATACAACATCTGGCACTTTGCCAAAAACAAATACCCCGCACTCTCCATCTGTTCCCTCCTTCTTCTTCTTTGCGAGCTGCGCAAGGGCTTGCACTCTTGCACCAGCACCACAAGCCTCCTCTTCGCCAATCCGTCGACGCTCAGCAGCCTTCTTTGCCGATCGGCTGGTTGCCACATCAGCCGCGGTCGAGATGTCCTCTGATTCCTTCGCCTTCTTTGCCTCCCGCTTGTCCGCCACAGCTTGCTTCTTCGTGATCTTTTTGGTGCCGCCGTCCTGCCACTCCCGTCGTCCTTCTTCTTGGGCTTGCGCTTTTCTTTGGCTGTGCCCGCCTCTTTCTTCTTCTGTGCCGCAATGTAGGAGGCAACCTTGCCAATAGGCGGGTGACGAGCAGATGCAGCTGGTTGAGGCACTGGTGTGGCCGGGGAGCTGCGATTATCGCGGGCGTATGCTCTCCGTCGTCCGCGTCGGGGTCGCGCCTGCCTTTGACGAAGCACTGATGCTCTGCAATCATGCGCAGCCGGTCCGCCATGCTGCAGCCTTCAAACCGCGCGTGGAAGTTCTCCTTGTCCTTGCGAGTCTCGCGGTGCACAGCCAATCTTCACTCTCCGTTTCTTTTATTAAATGACAGAGAATGAAAGGGGGCGGCCTCTCAGCCACGAATCAAACCGTCTGGTCGCAAAAAGTTGAGACATCCTCAGTTAGTTTTTGCAATTTCAAGTACGGTTTTTGTAGACTTTATAGCCTAGCCTGTGCATTTTAGTGTCTTTAACATGTAGTATATACAACATGCTTGTAAAAGAGACATCGCATACTTTTTCCTCACATGTAGTCATATACAACGCGTGAGTGCGGGGGTTAAACTGTTATATCAGCCTATCAAAGTGCTCTAAACTGGTCTTTTAGCCAGTGCTTTAGATTATGGGGTAGGGGTTTCAATGTGAGACTTTCCGAGAGAGATTTGTCTGAAAATTTTTCCAAAATATGTATGTATCAATACAAAAGTATTAACTCGGATTGCCCCTAACAACTCGCCAAATATAGCTGTTTTATACGGTATTTGAAAAGCTAATGTATTCCGGTAGTTTTTCGTTTGATATTAAATCAAACAGCCCTCTAAGACCGATACAAGTCAAAATGCATCGTTCCAGCCGTGTTTACATTACTGCCCTAGTTCTAAAGCATTACGGCGCTGAAAATGACATCTACAAGGGTGTTCGTGGAAAAATTTCATGTATTGCAATCAGAAGTGTACGAATTCAAGATCAAATGAACCGGCATGTAGTCATTGTGGACATAAAATATCCATTCCATTAGAAATTTTGCCATTTCGAAGCATTTCATCTGCCCTACTTCTTACTGCGACTTGAAACTTCGTAACCTATGGTTTCGAACCTATGTGAACACGCATAGTGACTTCCTCAGCTTACAGTGGACACCGGTATATAAGAGCGTCCAATCACATTGCCATATTGGAACCCTCTCGCCGCCTTGGCTTATAAGTTCTGCAGCAATAATTTCGACACAAATATACTAGTATGCGTACCGGTATGATGACTTTCCTTCCGCGACTGCCAGTCATTCAGAGATTCTCCCGGCCTTCATCCGCTCTTCTCCTGGTGCCTGCTTTGTTGGTGGGTGCGCGCACTACCTGTCTGCAGCCGTTGTATTATATCTGATGACGCCGCGTAGAGTATTCGAGCTCGCTGTACTCATGTAATCCTAAATCTAGCAGAACTACTTTGCGGCGCTACAGAAGCAGAATATACCGCGTTGTCGGTCACGTTATTAGACCACAAGTCCCCCTGCTAGAAATCGCTGGGACTATGATCAGGCGCATGTATCTATATTACCTAAATCACGTAGCGACTGACCATTGCACGGGTGTGGATGCGCTTATTGCGATGCTGACATAGTTAGCCCGAAGCCGCTCTGTCAACAATGGAAATGTTGTCAAGCGATTGCCGGTTTTCGTCTGCATGTAGCTTGTTAAGCGGAATGGATTTGTTAATCACCCGTACTGCCTGTACTGTAGTGACTCGTGACACGCTACGTTTAACGAGTCATAACATGACGGCATGCGTACCTCATCGCGCAACACTACATTGGAGATCCCTTAAGTACTAATAACGGTACCGCTAACAGTAGCCAAAATCGGATGGTCACTTTTTCAGGGTGGTACACTATACCGGTACGTAGGATGTCCACTATATGCGGAGGAAGTCGGTATCAGTTTTCAAAGCGATAGCATACCCCCTTCGTAGGGCCCCCATACAGACCATGCGGCCTGTTCGAGGCAATGCGAGTTAAGCATATTATACTGGGATAGGAAGCAACGTTAGTGCTGCTAGAGCAGCCCAAACATGATTAATTCCATGGTTAACCGGTGTGATACTGAAGATATCGGTATGACCGCGGTGCTACACTGGGCCCTTCAGGTAGAGTTGAAAAAATAGTTTAATATTTAACTAGAGTTACGTGTTTAACGAATGAGGGTTAAATATCGTTACATACTTGGATGTTTGCGCGTCTATTTTTGCAGTTGTTGGTTGGAAGCAGACCAAACCTCTACAAGGTAGCAGGCCAATACCTCGCGGACCGTGTACATGTATTGCGCAATGCGCATGCATGCTGCTGGCAATGTTCTTTCTCTCCAGTCATGATCGCACGGCCTGTAACTGCACTCTGTCTAACGTGCTCGTTACAACGCCCTCCACCACGAAGGAGACGCAGCGATCGCTCGTACTTCCCCAACGCTCGTCACTTCTCAAATTGACTGAAGCTGCTTAAGTCACCCCAACTGCCGACACCGCTTTATCGAAGACCTGATATGGAGAGAATGCTGCACAATTCGTCCCAAGATAACAAGCAACACCCCGACGTGGCTTGGCAACACCCCGTCTTGTGGTTACTGCAACGACGTTATCATGAACGCTAAACCAGGACGCCACTTGTACCGCCACATACTAGTTTGCAACGAAGCATCAGCAGCGATGAAGATGAAGTGAAGCAACGTTGCGCAGCAAAAGAAGCAAAAGGCGGCATCGCCCGAGTTGCCAGGCTTTCTCTCACCGATGAGGTCACGTCAACTATGCTACGGCATGCCTACCCTGTCAACCCCTACGAAACGTAATGTGAGCAAAGCTGAAGAGCAAGCCCTTCACCTTGACATCGCTCTCTCTTTTTAGACGCTGGCATCCCGTTCCGGGTGCCCATCTGCGGTGCACATTGACCCGCTATCGCCCTTACATAAAACTCTCATCGCGCCAGAGCCTTGCCTCAAATTTCCTGAACATGGCGTACAATACGGAAAAGAGTGAATGGGCCAGATACTACAACTTCAACAACGATTCATTATCATCACAGGAGGTTGGTCGAACATCAACCGTGAAACTATTGTGAACTACGTAGTCACTTCCCTAAAATGCGACCGATGATGTGGTCGTCCGGTACGACTGGGGGCATGCTCACACGGGTGAGTTGATGGCCTCGACGATCTCCCGGGTAATCGCAGAGGCTAAAGCAGTCGCTGTAATTGGGAAGTTGATCGCCGTTGTATCTGACAACGCCGCAAACATGAAGAAATCTGGGGGACTTGTTGAAGCAAAACGTCCCACCGTCATATTCAATGTTTGTTCTGCTCATGCTATCAACTTGCTGTTAAACCACGTATTCAGGATCCCGGCTTTTGCTAATGGCCTGGAGAAATAGGTAAGTTGGTCGCGTTCGTGCGCGCAAGACACCTACCGCTAGCCCGTTTCTGCACTAAGCGACGTCAGCTTCTAGGCGAGCAAGGTCTGGCGAGCTGTACGTACGAGTGTCTACCAGATGGTATGCGCAAGAGTAGTGTATTACTAGTTTACTTCGTAACAAAGCTCCTCTGAAAGCTGAGTTTGCTGATGAAGAGCTAATTACACATTATATTGTTCTGTAGCTACTACAAAACTGAACGAGGTTCAAGCTATTCTGCCCGACAAAGCGTTCTCATCAAACGCGAAGACTACCCTTCAGTTCACCAAGCCGATTACGCGCGCTAGCAATCTTCGAGACTGACACGTGCTCGAACTATTCTCCACGAGTTCAAGCGAGTAAAACGCGCTTACGTGTACACTAAGTCCATCTCCGGCTTATCAGGCCTCACTTTGCAAGACAAGTTTATCGAATTGATCGCCAAGAGCTGATAATTTGTTTGCCTTCCATCTAACCCAACTCGAAATCGCGTACTTACTGGACCCATCGAATAACACCTCGGTCTTCACTGGTGGCAGCTTGTCGGTCACTGTTGCCGATGCTGTTAAGTTTGCGGAACGGTTTGCCTTACCGCCTTATGTGAGTCCAGCCACCTTTCGCTTGGAATTTCTGGACTTCATCGACATGAAGAAGTCGCGGTCCGCTGAATCGAAACAGTAGGCGAGTGAGAATACGCCACAACACTGGTGGTTGATGGACGAAGATCTAAACCCTAAGCTGTTTCGTTTTGCTGAGAAGGTTCTGAGCATTCCGACGGATTCTGTAGCTAGTGAACAGTTGTGGAGAATTCAAGGATTTACGCAGAGCAAACATCGTAGACGTCTTCAAGTCGCCACAGTGGAGAATCTTTCCTTCGTCTACACTAACCATGGAGACGCCAAACCTACCCGCATACCACTATAACAGACACCTCGCAACCCGGACGAGTATGGAAGTGAGTGTGACAGCAGCGACACTGACGAAGATGAAGACGAAGACTGACTCTTTGATTTGCGTGATGCCGAGCTCGAGTTTTGCCTGGCTGCGATCGTTAGCATGAACATCACCAGCAACGACGAAAAAATCTTGCTGGAGTTGCTATATCATCTCTTCCTTGTCGGTTTCTGTGTCACGCATTCAAAAACACGTACAAATTTGTTGTTGGCTTGTTGATGAAACTCAGTTCATCGAGACATGAGACGGCGCTGGTCTCTTTGATGGTCTGGTGTTGCGAGGTGTTGTAGAGAGCCCGTGATCGCGGCGCTCTGTGCCGCAAACTTGATTGCTATATCTACGCTCACCCCGGCATATTTATCACTATTTATCTGCATTTAACTGCGGGAAATGCTATTTAAATATTTAACCAACAAAAAAATCTTCCTTCAGGGGTTTAACCCTTTCGCAATACAAGGGCGCATTTCTCGTCCTTTGATCGTAGACTATCTGTGCACACTGTACATGTACAACTTGCGAAGCTGCATGCGATGAGTTTAAGAATTATTAATAACTCCGCATTCTTTATTATGATAATTAAATAATCTGAAGAAAATACATTCGTTACCAGAGTTCTCCTTTCTTGCAACATAAATTAAGGGTTTTCTTTAGTTTATGCTTTGTTATCCACCTACGTACCCTCTCGAGGCGACGGCTCCGGGTTGCCTTATCATTTTTAGGGACATTCTGTTAACGTAACAGCGGATCGAACAATCCGCAAAACCGAGAAAAAACGCCAAAAAGAGTACTATCCGCTGGAATTCCCACCAAAATGTGTTGTAGTTAAGGTTAAGTACCCATTTTTGGTTAACATATCTGATTTCTAATTCTAGTTACAAACATATGCCAATTGGTTAGAACTTGCTATTACCATAAGTATTCTAAGCGTAAGGGATGTTATAGAGGGGCAACCAAGGCCAACAAAGGAAAAGAGAAACTAACCGAATGAAGAGCTGGTGACGGCACTCACGTTTGAATTTGCCACTCCGTCTGACAGTTTATATTCACATAAACTACTCAAGACAACACTATTTCAGATACTTCGGATGAGTGTCATAACCAAGCAAGGGAAGACCGTCGGCTTTGAAAGGTTCTCAGGTCGACAAATTGAGTATGCTACTGGGAAAGACGAGCTGCTCACGCATGTGCCCCAGTTGGACCTGGACGTCGAGAATTTGCCTCTCGAAACCGGCCAACCGTAGCTGAAGGTCGGAATGCGTGACTTGATGGAGTCAACGCCGCCTCGACTGACGGATGTAGACGTGATGACAGCTCCTCCGGATGTGCAATTGGGATTGCGCAGGGGAGATCATGGTATGGCGCGAGGCGGATGCGGCTATGCATCATGTGCTGTATTCGACCCTCCCTAACTCGTTCCTATTGTCTTTTCCTGACGATGTAAGCAACCTGGAGGTATGAATAATTTGGCAACATCTCCAGCGCAAGTTCGCTCTCAGAGATGCTGGAGAATTGGTGCTGGTGACGAATCGTTGGAATCGGTCTCAACTCGAATTGTAAAGACACCATGACCTTGTTCTCGCTGCTGAACCAAGCGCAGAACGAGATGAATCGGAAGTCGAAAAAACTCCTGGGTATAGAGATGATGACTTAGACGATATGTGCGTGCAAATTTTGCCGTATTTTACAAGTGAAATCTGGGAGTCGTTAATTGCGCTTTTGAAGGAAGCGTTCAGCGCTGAAAAGGCGAGATCGCGTTGAACAAGCTCTTCGGTGACAAGTCCAAGAAGATGGTCACCAGTTCAGGTGATGCGACGTCGGTAACGTGCAGCAATTACGTCAAGAGTGACAGAGCGGCGCGCGGTTACGACTCGAAGAAACACAAATAGGACGGAAGCACCGGTGTTTAGGACCAATAGTGCTTCTATTGCTTCAATAAAAGGCATTAGAAGGTTCAGTGCGATTGCATAAAGGCCGACCGCGACCCGAATCGTGGTGGAGGACCTCTCTTCCGCACGAATATGGATGCCCAACCATCCAAGCGAGCAACACCAAGAGGATTGCTATGGTGCAGCTCACTAACAAGAAGCATAGGACGCGCAAACCACCAACACATTTCGAGTTGGAGGAGGAATTCGGTCTCGAAGAAAGAAGAGTTGGAAGATGGCGACGGAGGGTGTTTGGAAGGCTTTGGTCAAATTGACACCTGAGTTCGTAAACGTTATGGCGCATATTTGTGCTGGCTACGTCGACTAACAGTTACGGATGATCTGTAAATTGTAGATACAGCAGCTGGTCTAGGAATAAGCACAGACAAATGTTGGTTTGAGTCGCTACACAAAGGTTCCCGGTACACGTTTGAGTATGGTAATGGTAGCACATCCGAATATGCTCTAACTGGTTTAACTCTATCGTGATCTACTTGTGTATACTATGGTATACAATCTTGAGTCGTTTACATGTAAAACGAAGCATTTTGCTGCGTTTTAGGGCTGCGAAAGGCCAACGTCAAATCTTACAGTTGGATTAGATAGTGTAGTTTATGGTTCAAGTGTCGCGTCGAATCGTACTTAAATCGTAAAACGAAGCATTTTGCTGTGTTTTACATGGGTACAGTCTCGTACTTAACTGAAAAAGAAAACCCGCCATTTTGCCGCGTTTGGTCAAGAAAGGGTTTATTCAAATGCATGTTGCAAGTCCTTTCAATAAATCGATGAGTCTAAATATTCGGAACATTGCGTTTCACAAGGAATGTGGGAGTAATTTGATAAGTGCTTGTCATCTTGCTAAACAAGGGTATAATCACATTCAATCCCAGGATGTGGAGGTTTTACACTTTTTCAATAAGAAAGGACATTTTTTATTTGCTGCGGTGCAAAGGGGGCGGTATATTATCTGTCATCTTCAAGGCGCACTAAGGTGAAACCGTAAGCAAGTGCTTTACAGAAGCAAAGAAAATTGCTTGACGCAAAAGTGGAATCTTAGACTTGTTTACGTGATAAGGCCAGACTATTAGCAATATGTTTTTATAAGTTAGTTGAAGGAATTCCTCATATACCTCAGAATGAGCTAAAAGATTGTGCGACTTGCGAAGTTGCAAACTCCACACGTATGTCATATTGAAAAAATTGGGACACGGTCTAAGCAGCCATTGCAGATTTTGCACATGGATACTATGGGAAAGATGACAGTAAATGGTAACTATGGTGAATGCGGTTATCAGTACACGTTTGCAATTGTGGACGATGCAACGTCATACAAGTGGCTATTTGTGATGAGGTCTACAAAAGAAGTTTACAGTCATGTGGTTAACCTTATATTGCGACTACAAACACCTCATTTGAAATAAAGCGGATAAGGAGTGATGGCGGTACAGAATTTGTCAATCAAAACATGAGGACATTTCTGCAGTAGAAAGGTATCAGTTTTGAGAAATCGAATGTAGAATGTCAAGAAGAGAATGGGAGCACGAGCGCTGCCATCAGCCATTAATGAGACAAGTAAGAAGTTCATTTCTAACAGCAGCTATACCAGCGCACTGGTGGCCAGAGGCAATAAAATACGCCGTGGAAGTGTTAAAAATAATTTCATCATCTAGACTTGGAAACACTTCGCCCTACGAAGCATCACAGGGTAAAAAGCCGGATGGCCTTGTTACTTCAAATATGGGGCAGTATATGTTATGCACATATCCCAAATACTAAGAGAAGGATAAGAAATTGCGCTCAAGAGGTTTAGAGTGAAAGTTCATCGTTCTTTCAATCGATGGTGCTACAGACTGCTAGATACTGTCCACAATGTATTATTGGTCGCTCGAAGTGTTAAGCTTGATACCGTTGATCAGTCGGCTATTCTAGCCAGGTCGTTTCCAAACATGAACCACGCACTGACATCTATAGAGAAGGAATATATAAGGGCGTGCACAAGTAGAAAATATTGGCAGTCTAACGATTCACCAACTCCAAGTGTGTGGGGGGCGTGGGAGATGTGGGAGCCGATGTCACTCAGCGTGACGATGATGAGGAGTCGGATGATAGAGATAGTGACGAGACGTCTTCTCGGGTCGTAGAAAGGCCAAATTCACCGAAATGGTAATAGACACACTAGAGGACCACCATTAGCCACGTGTATTACGGAAGAGGCGACGAAGCCCAATACTAAGTGAATATGAGGTAACAAAAAATCCAATGATATGGGTCACAGATAGCAGGACTCGGATCCCAATTCCGAAATCACTCAAAGCGGCTTTAGCAGGGCCATACCGGGAATCATGGCTCGGTGTATTAAAACTTGAGTATCAGGCCCTCTTAGAAAATAAGACATGAAAAATGGTCGATCTACCCAAAGGACGCAATGCATTAGGCTCTCACTGCGTGTTAGATGTCAAATATCATGCAGATGAGTCTGTAGAGCAAATTAAAGCGCGACTAGGGGTAATGGGGAATACACAGCGATTTGGTGTTGATTATGCGAGATATTCTCACCGGTAGCCTGATATGAGTCATTGAGATTAGTGCTCGCAATTGAGGCAATAGACGATTTCTACATCCACCAAATGGATGTGTCAACTGCGTTTCTAAATGGGAACTATTGGAGGATATGTATATGGTTCCACCCCTTGCATTTAGACAACGTCGTAATGGCAAAGTCTGTAAGCTAATTAAATGCATATGTGGACTGGAATAGGCGCCTCGAATTAGGTACAGGGAGCTGCACACCTTTTGGAGTCATTAAGTTTTTCTCGGTGCAACAAGGAATACAGTTTGTACAAGAAAAGTGGGAGGTTGGTGAAGTAACTGACGTCGCCTTCATAAGTGTATATGTGGATGACCATTGCTGTCTCACGGCTATCAGCTGTAAATGATATGAAGGCAAAGTTGTCAGAACGCTTTAAAATGAATGAGGTCCATTATCTGTCGAAAATGAAGATCAGAAGAGATAGAGCTCGTAAGCAACTTAGCCTTTCGCAACATAAGTACATTCTAGACTTACTTGAAAAGTTTAATGTGATAGGACTGCTCAATAGTAGCTACTCCTCAAGCAGCAAGTATTACATTAGAAAAGAGACATATCTTAGCGCTGAAGCTATTGCAGCACAGCCATACGACTACCGTGGACTGGAAGGCTTTCTTATGTAAGAGGAACTAAACCTGATCTTGCAAATGCTGTAAGATAATTAAGTAAACTCCTCTCTTGTCTTAACAAAATTCATTGGAAACTGAAGTATCTGAAAGACACATCGGCGTACAGGTTAGTATATGAAGGTACTAACAAAGAGGTAATTTATGAACTATACATAGATGCGAGCTTCGCAAATGCTAATGAGGATCGTAAATAAGTTACTGGTTACATGTAAATACTCACTGATCCAAGTGTCTCTTGGAAGAGTTGTAGACATGATATGGTCAGTTTGGACACATCTCAGGTTGAACTAGTTGC
Organism: Phytophthora hibernalis; assembly: GCA_012656075.1. Taxonomy (NCBI): domain Eukaryota; phylum Oomycota; class Peronosporomycetes; order Peronosporales; family Peronosporaceae; genus Phytophthora; species Phytophthora hibernalis. Next base: position 824,848 of record JAAKBF010000218.1, read on the forward strand.
CGTAAATGAAGCGTTAAGGAAAGCGAATGGTTATGGCTACTTCTTAAGGAAATAGTATGGCAACAAAAGCAGCCAATTTATTGTTGGTGCGACAATACAATAATCGATCTCTTTCGTACACTTCACGAGTATACAGGTATAGATACGTATATTCCCGTGAAGCATACGAAAGAGATTGTATGGACATTACGTACTGTAACACCAAAGATATGGTAGCAGATGCACTGACAGTTCTGCAAGCTACAAGATCTTATGTGGGTGAGAAACCTTGAAGCCGACACATGCACCGGAAATAGGCAGGCAAGCTAAGTCTCATAACCCCTCCTCTTCGTAGACGACGTCAATAACGTGGCAGTTCAAATCGTGTTAATAAACTGACTTTCCACTTCCTTTGATTTGTAAGAGTTGCCCATTATAAGATAATTTAGGTACAATAAGACCGTCAGACAAGAGCTACGTTTTGCAGCCCCGATGGAAGTTATGCGAATAAGTCAACAAGTTTCTAGGACTGCATTGTTAAGAGATCACTACGTAAAACGTATAAGCACTTTTATGAGTACAGCTACAGGTGACATGAGTGTCGATTAAATGGGTCAAAAAGGGTATGCCGTTATAGTTTTTGCCGTCCCCGCGCTACATGAATGATAATGCTGGTGTTAAGCTAACTCTATACGCATAACACGTATGCAAAGAGATCCTATAGAGTAGATTTTGCTAGTTCGATGCAAGTATGTGTTGAGCGTATCGGTTCTGCGTCTCTTCTGTGGGAGTGTTGTAGTTAAGGTTCAGTATTGTGAATTTCGTTCATATTTAGCTTTCTGGCTCGATTTGTGGAATACCCCTTCAATAGGCAGATGGGTCTCATTGGCCAAAATTGATTTTCTCGTTGCTTCTTACCTCATTTCGAGATCTCTCGCTACGTTGCAGATTTCGTGCTGCGTAGTAGCGCTTGCTGTATGCGATCTCTCGTTGCACTTTTACCTCGGCTATTCTATAAAACGACTTGGCACACATCTACAACTAAACCCCACAGACTATTCGCAACTGGATTCGCCTGTATCAAGTGACGGGGGCGTACGAACGTAGTACATCAAACTCTGACGAGAAATTTACGACCGAGAACGCGAGTGGACTCGGACGTTTTTTAGCGTAGACCTTTGGCTTATGTGGACGAGGCTCAGGATCCATTTCACAAGCACTATCAGGTCAGCATATCGAAGACCTTGGTACAGAGAATCATTCACGACACTTACATCGAAAGTATTAGAGCGCCGTGCCATTCATATCAAAGAGCGGGACATTTTTCGGCTCGCTGAAGAACTCAGCTACATCAATTGGAGCCACCTGCATATAAGCCGTTCGTCGTTGACACATTCCCACGCTTTGAGAATTTCAACATAGTTCGGGTATTTGAGCATTGCGGCTGGAAGGTTGAGGGCGTGTTGAACCGTGTTGGACCGCTGTCATCAGAGACGCGGTAGGTTCCTGATATTGGGTAACCATCGACGGGGCTGGAGGAGGATTTGAATTAGGACGCTTTGGGGTTTCACTCGATTAGTTAGCTTGCTAATGATTGGTAAAACGAAAGAAAAAGGATTACAATGATCTGGAACATATACATGTCTCCCTCCGCTTTTGCATTATTGATGCTCAAAAGCGTCGATGTTCTCCATGTTCTCCAACGGGTCGTTCAGACTGCTCGGGCCCGGCAAGTCGTGCGGTGGAGGAACGCCTCGATCAGAGACTTGCGAGACTGCAGACTATCCTACCCCCAAGCCGAAGCCCATGCGCATCCCAGTCGTGACGCAGCATGCCAACTTCAGCGATAGAAGCGTTCACACAGTAGAGTGCCATGTGGGACGACTGATTAATGCCGTTAATAAGCGCCTGTAGGCGCGAATATCGTGCACTGAAGAGTCGTAGAATTTGTAGAGGAGGTGGTGCACGGATCGCTCCATCCCACGTGGAGAGATCAAGCTTACGTGTCACTTCATTGGCCCACATACGCCAGACGCCAGATTCACAGGCGTAAGTACCACGCCATAGGTCCTGCAGACGACCAACAACTTCTCGAAGTGAGACTTCAGCAGTAGCTCTAGTCCGATCGGTCTCGGCTGGGCGGATGCAGTTTTGACGCTTCTGCTTCCTTCCTAGGTCTACCCCAAATTCATTGATGAGTAGTGTCACCGTCTTGTCGCGCATGGTCTGAAGCCAAATGCTCCAGTTTTGCTCCTATTTCGAGTTGTTGACAATATGCTTTTTCGCCTTGAACACCTTGATCACCATGAACTTGATCCAACATCCCAAGCACCGTCAAGTCTCACCGCCCGCCCTTTCACGTGAGGGCAACATTGCTGCCACAGCTTCTGGAGTACATCCTGAAAGGAAGTCCCAGCAGCAACAAAAAGCTGAAGCGTGTTGATGGAGGTGTCGCGCTCGCCTACTCTCGCATTCACGATTGGCTGTACTACCAATCGGTAGATGTTGGAGGTGGCAGGCTGATATTCTACGCTTGACGGTGGACTGCAACGCCGTTCAGGATACAGGGAGAATCAGACGCGTTCCTGTGATGCCTGGGTTGGCCACCTCATCCACGTCGCTTCTTCATCATTGGTCCATCCGCGACAAATGTGTTAATTATGAAGCGCTTCGGACTTATCGTCTTGGTTGACGTTTTTCGTCAGTTTCCTGCAACTCGCCTTCATCCAAGCCCATATCAGTGGTGGAAATATGCTGGGAATACCATACGGTGAAAATGATAAAGAAAAAGGTTGCCGTGCCTTCATTCCCAGCATATGTTCCTACATGTATTCTACTTCCTACATCATTGATGTGCTGTTTGCCCTGACAAGAACATCTTGCCTCACGTGCCTCCCACGCAGACTGAAGAATTCTCGTTGCCGCTGTCGCCCACAAATACCATTGCTACGCTCTGGAAGCAGGAATTTGTTTACTCAGTCTTTAGTAGTTCTTATAAAGGATGTCCCTGCTGCCCCAAATTAAGTAAGAAGTCAGCACGGGGGGCTACTCAAAAATCAATAACGTACCTCATTTTTAAGATCATTTCATAGTAGTGCTGTGAAATATTCGTGAGTATTTAGACAAATGCGGCTGCTAATATAACTACGAAGACTATTTAAACCCGAATTACTCCCGGATTTCAACTACAGCACTATATTTAGCTATCACAGCCCTACGTCTTCATTAGAACGAGTCTCAAACAAAAGTAACTGTTGGGAACACGTTTGGAAACGCTCACACGAATCCAAACTCGGGAACCACAGCTACGAAGCGGCTAAAATTGAGACCGTGTAACGTTGACCAGCTGTGTCAGTACATTCGTTTCGTTTCGTATTGACGCCTTGGAAGTGTTCACATCTTTTGCAAGGCTTGGAACCGTTCCCACACATCATAACAACGCTCCAACATATTTTGTGCGCGTTTTAGTTGTATTAGTATTAGTTCATTATCATTTATTGTTAGCCAAGTAATTATTTGAAATTTATTTCAGAGCTAAGGGGTGGTGCCATTGGATGTGCTATTTGAGGAAACCTTGGATAACTATATAGCTACCTAGAATCAGAAAACGCATTTTAAATCCGATATTATTTCCAGAATATAATATCCTGTAGAAACTAATTAATTACCTGTGTGTTGCCCGTGTCGTCCACCTCAGCTAAGTGCGAGAATCTATTAGCCAATAAGCTCAGATGTATGTTGCGCGAACGTTTGCTGCCTGATTGGTGTCTTAAAGCACGCTACAGCAATTTGACAATGCAAATTCATGTACATTTGTCCCCCAAGTTAATTTCTTCGCGGTTTCGCGGCACAAGCAGATACTGCAGCTGCGAAGCAGGCGCAGAAGATGCGCCGAGAACGTACACGTATAACGTACTCCGTGTACATTAAATGAGAAGCAAATTAAATTTACTGGGGTTCCTGTTATTATAATCTGTCAATCTCTTTCTTGCCGTCTCTTTATTTTTGCTTGATATTTAGAGCTTCTTCGTGCAGCGCGCAACTTTGTATTATTACATGTACCCTGTTCTTTTCTCTGGGCATCTAGATAGTATAGCTGATACGGAATATGTATGAAAGACCGATACCATGTTTGTATTAGTACTAAGCCAAGAAAGTCCCACTACTATCAGGTCCAGGACTTCTTCCAGGACGGCTAAAGTTAACTTAAAGTATCAGTGCAGTACAACATGCCATGCGTCGCTAAAGTCGCCTGGAAAAGGCTTTAAACGCAGAAGACCCCACGCTACGAACATGAGCCTCGCCGCGTTCGTGTCTACAAACACTCAAAATGTCCGCACCACGGCCTTAAGTTCCTCTTAGAAAATGCTTTGAGGTTGAGGATGTGAGCTTGAGTTTGTCCAAGCTAGCATCCGAATGGACAACTCCGGTAAGTGTCTGGCCGCAACGTTGGATCGTTTAAAGTTTTATCTCGCCATCAACGAAGCTAAGAAAGTTAAGCTCGCTTGCAACACTGTGACACCGTACTATAGGAACGTTAAGCACTGTTAATTTGACGAGTACCCACACCTCTGTGTACCTACCGAGTTGGTTCTGGTAAAGCAAGGATATATACTTGACAAGCATTGCCTAAAACGCTAAAATGGGGGCTAGTTAACAAAACGTCTCCCTGTACGAAGGAGGACCTAAGCGCTTAAATCATATTTGTCTACAGCTCCGCTCGCGTCAACGCAGACTATTGCGTGCCTATTGTGGCACTGCTTCGGTCGGTCTTCGGACCTAGAGTAAATACAGAAGTAGCACGGGTCAGTGTCAGCTGACGGTGTGTTCTACCTGCGGCCGCTTTGGGTCAAGACACAAAAGAGCAAGGCCTCACCCTCGTACCTGATTAAGCAGACTTTCTCACCTGCCCGCTGCACGCACTGGTGGTGACGCTGATGATGCATCAAATTCCGTGTGCGTCGCTGCTCAGTCAGCTGGTATTCTCGGAAACGGATCCACACGATCCTGAAACACCTCTATGCAACATATTAGCTGCCGATCCTGTAGGACTTATCGTCTCGTTATAGGCAGCATTGCTCATAACTCTCTCCGCGACCATTCTCGCTGTTGACCGTTCTGCCTCTGCATCACTCTCCGTCAACGCACAAGGTCCATCAAGACAAATAGCGAGAAGGGCAAAGTCACGAGTCCAAGATGGGGTACCAGCATATGTCAACAGGTTGTTGAAGCGTGTGAGCGATGGAGGGGTGTTTGCTTCCTGTTGATATTTCGACTGGTGATTTGCTTGTGTGGTCTGTGGCTCTGAATAACGAAGATGTTGTAACGTTTGAAGGAAATGCCAAGCATCAAGTGGAGCTGCACGCATGCCAAGGTTGTCACCTTTCAACTGTGATTGAAGAGCTTATAGCGACAAACAGAAACCTGGCTTCACGGCTGACCATCGTCGAGGCAGCGCTACTCAAGACGAAGGAAAATTCAACTGGGACCGAAGCGGAGAGAACATACGACACGTAAGATCATGAACCAGAACCAAAGCCGAAGCGCAGGAAACGACCAGAAACAAACCTGTCGTTGACGTGGTTTGAATGGTACACACGGGATCCACGCGTCTCGATTGCGCGTAACCGGCAGAAAAGTTGGAGGCCGTCACATCATCACTTTCATTAAACTATTCCTCGATGACGGGTTTATCTTGCACGCCAGAGCACAATATTACAAGGACAAGGATTTTTCCCCACCGAAAACAACCTATATATTTCGTTACGCTCTAAGAAAACATGCGAATTGTAATGTTTATAAAGTATATTTATGGCCCAGAATGGTGTGCACCACCAGAGAGAGGAATCCAATTCAACCCGATTGGGCTGCTAAGTACTTCTACAAAGCACTTCCAGGAAAACAAATGTATTTTAATAAAATCCAATGTATCTGCCCTGCCAATTCTGCTGTATGCTCATGCCGCTGGAGCTCACGTTTACCATCGTAGCGGGTCACCTGCAGCAACTCAGAGTGATTGACACTTTCAGTGAATTAGAAACTGGCGCTTATCTGTAATAGGTCAACTTAGTCAACGCTAATTCAACCGCATTAGTAAACTCAAACTACTGTTTTTGAGCCAGCGTAAGATGCATGTCGTATTTTGCGCATAAAAGGTTTGAGCCAGCAAAACATCTTTTAGTATGACTCGTGTCAGAGTCCCCAACCAGATTGCATAACATATCCATTCGATCACTAACTCTGTCACTACTGATTACCGTCTGTGCCAACGGCTGGTAATTTCTTCCGGCTAAGTACGTTAGAAAAATACTAAGTTTTCAGCTGAGGTCGACCTGGTTTCTCTACGTTTCTGGTGGTTTGTAGAGATTTGAGGAGAGGATATCCGGATGTTGTCCGGATGTTGGGTGACTGAAGTGATAAGTTCACAAAATTCCTGTCGTAGGCTTTCCGTCTGGAGTGCTAGCTATCGCGATCACGCGCGCAGTTGGAAGGGACTTCGTTGCAGCACATATAGTCAGCATACAAACTGGTATGCATATTGCTGAGTGCAGTCACCCTGACACTAAACAAACTACGAATCCGGGCTCGGATCCTTCACGACTTCATTAACAGTAGGTATTATGAGTTCTCCTCGTTATGTAGGAATTGTCGCCGAGGCCTGCTTTGGTACGAGCGTCGGGATGAATGTAGGAACTAATATTTCAATGCTAAGAATGGATAACGCCTCATGTGTTTAATGCAGTTAGTGCTCAGTTCTGGGCCTTTTCTAAATTCATCCTTGCTAGTCAGGAAAAGGGAGCAAAAGCGAAAGTATGCGACTTGCTCCCTGGATACGCGTGAAACCGGGACGCCAACACCATGCTCAAAGAAAAACAACGTTAGAGGGTAGTAGCTGATCGTATCTTCTTTTGTGTGGTGCTCGCTTCTGGGTCAGCTCCAGATCCACTACATATTAGTGAAATATTTGCCCAGCGTCGTGTAGATTGCTTTGTTGTTAGCCATCTTTTGCATGGGATCAAACATCGCCGTTTTCCGTTCTCGTAGTTAAACACGACCCCGGTTCTAGATACACAGGAACGAGAATCAGCCGAACATCGGCTTGAAACGGCGAGTTGGCGATCAACCGGTGCTTCATGGCGTCGTCGTGCAATCTTCTCGCATACAGTAAATTGACGCCTCCGATGCGACTGAGTCCTCGCGCGTCTACACCTTTTCCAGTCCAACTTCACCAAGAACAAATCCAAATTCACCAACCCAACTCAAATTAACAAAGTGCAAGCTCAAATGCACGAAAACAAGTACCTTTAACCTGACAAATCATATAACCTGAAAATATACAACTGTACATGTACTTGATTGTTGCAGCTCAACGGCCTACAGGAATGCCCTCCAGGTCCATTACCTTGACATGGAAGCGGAGAGTGTGTCGGTAGCAGGACACACATCTATGAGATAGCAGGGCATTGGTGGAATTGAAGAACCTCAACGATCTCACCGCAGTTACAGAGGCGCGAAGCTTGTGTGCGCGGGAATTCTCGCGAATGAACAACCTAAAATAAGCAATGTTTCTCACATATTATTTATATTAGGTTTTATGCAATTGAGCTTGCTCTTTGTAAATTTGAGTTGGGCTTGGTGAAGTTGGATTTGTTCTTGGTGAAGTTGGACTGGAAAAGGTGTACATCTTGGTCTATCAGTTGATTCATCACCAGCTACAAGCACGAATTATCCAACCACTCCGATCTTCAAAAGGCCAGTTCATGGACACTCACAGGTCCAAACCGAGTGCTGATTGAGCTTTTCAAACTCATAGATTCCAAACGCATTGCGCAAGCAAGCATGTTCACGGTAGCGCAGTTGTTAGGTAGCGATATTCGTGTAAATCTATCCACTCGGCAAGATCGTTCACAGCTATCAACTTTGGAGACTCATTATTTCACTTGCGCATCGTAATCAGGACTTTTTCTGCAAAAGTACCTAGCTTACCTGAATTGTGATCGCTGCTTATCGACTTTGATAGATAGAGATCCCAGCAATGCACTTGGAAACATAGTTTTTCGGGAACACGATTGTCACCTTCCGATGACCCTTCTTTTTTGCAAGAAGCATGATAGTCGTCGACTTTCAGGACGGGGCGTCGATCTGTTCGATACTGTTTAGAATGAGCAACGCGTCTTCAATGTTACAAGAGCGTTCGATCGTTTGCGGTCGAGTGCCAGATATTTCACAGGGACTAGACTTTTTGGACGAGCGCATTTACTTCTGCAGTAGTCTTCCACCCGAAGTTTTTGTTTGTCTCACGCGCTTGTTTACGACGTATTTTCGGACCACCCCTTGCTTCTGACGGCTGTACTGACGAAAAACGTCCCTGTGATGTCTTCAGTGCTAGAACTCTCTCCGTTGCTCTCGTCCTCGACAGGGTTTCCTAAAATATATGGCAATATCAATAATTGCCCAATTTTACCTAACAATGTCTTTCTAGATGTCAGCGAAACCCGCTCAATGACTTATTTCAATGGTGCCGGTGGGTGATTAGAGTCATAATACTTCAGTACTTTAAGTATAGAACTATATAGTACTTCGAAATATACATTATGTATTTCACGCCTCTGATGTATGCGATAATGTATTTCTTCTTCGTTTGAGAGCCTCACAATTATTTATTTTATCGACTGCCTCCCATTTTATTGCAATAGTATATTAGGAAACCCTGGTCCTCGATGTCAGCCCTGCGCTTTGTTTGACGCTTGCGACGTAGTAATTGATCAGGTTTCTTTCCCGACTGGTTGACTGTGTTCATCAACTGATTGGTGTCAGATACCGACTGGTTGGAGTCAGATCCCGACTAGTTGGTGACACTCGCCATCTTGACGTCACAGTACGTGTTCACTCCGGCCGTAAACGCTGGATTCGAAGGTTTGGTCATTTTCACCGACAAGGTTTTCTTCGATGAACTAGTCCTCACGGAGATGGTATTCACTGTATTCGCCGCTAGGTTGTACCTCTTCTTTTCTTTGGCGATAGTCTTCACAGAGAGTTGTTTTGCGATTGACAGCAATCTTTGTGGCAATATTGAACGTCTTCTTTGTTTTGACAGGTATTTACTTCTTTCGCTATCGGAAGATACCACCTCGCGCGAGCGGCTAATGATTCGGTCGGTTTCAGCGGTTTCGGCCGTCTGCTACAATTTATTTGCATCGTCGCCTTCGTCACCAACATGAGCTTTGACGCTACATGTTGTGTGTGTTTCCTTCGTCATCAGCATTTCGTCATCGACTTCAACGCCAGTGTCTTCGACACGATAACAGTCATTATCAGACCCCACGAGAGACTGTCATCGTAGCTGCTATCGGCTGTTTGTGTTGCCTTCGGTGTTGGAGGCAGAGTAGACTCATCGGTCTTAACAACATCGGAGTCAGCATTGTCGGGCAATCGACTTGGGCTCTGATGGCGTTCCAGTTCGGATACCCCCCAAGAGCTCGGCTGACGACACGAAGAAGGCGGAGTCTCTGCACTGATGATTGAAACAACACTTTGCCTCGAACTTTCGCCAAATATATGTAAAGTTTCCACCATATTGACAAACGTCCGACTTCCTTGAGAATTCATAGCGCATAGCCTCCACACCACCCGCAGCAATATCCATCCCCGTATTTCATTTCGTGGACCCGTTCACCACGGCATGCTCCACAGATCGCATATGCAAGGCTAAAGATGCGCATCAAACGTCACCATCATTCTCGTCCTCCTCCGGACGATTTGCTTCGGATTGTAGCAGCCAACGCGTATTATTGTAGTTGCCAGGAATAATCTTCTTCTTGGTCGTAGATACATGGTGTGGTTGCGCGAAAGCAACATAGACCACATGAAAAACAAGAACACAAGCACGTCTACATGAATGTGAATTAGAGTTTGCCAGCGTTAGAAACCATGAAAGATCACATATTACATCGAAAATATACTTACCGAAATATTTATAATGCATTCTCCGTTGATCGTGTGTGATCGCAGCCGAACAATGTTCTCTTGTAGACACTTTCCTTCATATGAAATCGATCCACAATTGAATAGCTCGTTTTCATTACGAACCACTCGAACGCATACGGACACACTAGCTCTATCGGTCGAATTCTAATTTCGTGCGCGCCGTGGTAGTTACGTGCGCCTCTATCATTAAGCGAGATGCATATTCGAACTTTGCCATACACGGAAAAAGTGTAGCGTTTCCACGCACTCGTCAAGCTCCAGTTCCGGATTCAAGATGCTCCTCAACGCTCACCCCACAGATTCAAATCAAGCCATAACAAAAGAATTTAGAAACAATCACGCTTTATCTCCGATTTATGGTATTATTTCCAAGATGTGCAACATGTCCTCGTTCGTGCACAAGTCAACATTTCTCTACAGGAGTGCCAGTTGCGAGCAAAATAATCGAGGAGGGGTGCTTTGGTTCAGGATTCGCGCTCGTCTCGTCGAATCTAACCAGAAGATAGTACATGTATCAAAGACCTCGCTCGTATTATTCCTTGCTCAGCGACTTCACCATCATATCGACAGATTCTTCGACGTGATCCACGACCACGTGGTGACCACCGTCGCTAGTTTTTGACATCTCAGCACGCAGATATTTTTGGAAATGACAGATTAACTCTCTTGCTAATGAAAACCCCGCTTCAAACGTGTTATCTCTTCACAGTCCTTGTCATTGATGTAAGCTCGGATCCGATTGTTCTCTTTGAAAGCTCGAATTGCGTCCTTCATACACGCGTGACTTTCATTTTCACAAAATTCATGTTGAACGTATAGGCCCTATCAGACAAAACAAAAACACAACGCAATAAACGTCACTTACCAACCAAATCAACCCATTTTATGAACACGAACTGGCCGCCAACAAACCCATCAAACCCCAACAATCACCAATGGAGCACCAACTATTCATCACAAAATTGTGTACTTACGTGGCCAAACGCATCGTCAATCATGCAACTGAAAAGCTTGTACGTGGAGGAGTGTGGCGTCGAGCGTGACTACTGCCGGAAATGCCTAAAATCATCCCATTTTCCGCGTCTGCATCGTAATGGTCTGGGTAGTACTCGTCTCATCCACGAAATTGAAGCATTGTTGCCTCGAAAAGAGAAGAAGTTCCTCAGCACAGGCTCCAATCTGTCATCAACGGTGTCATCACCACCACGCTTAGTTTAAAGGGATACACCAAATTGTACACGTCCCGCAAGGTCACACGTTTATCTGTTTTTTACAATATCAGCATGTAATAAGAAGTGTATTATTACCTCCCGTATGACACCAGCAGCATAATTACCTGTCGTATCTTGTAGATACGTGAGGATCTTCTTGGGTTTCAACCCGCTTTGACGAGTTCGTCGCCAAAATCGAGCACATTACGATCCGTGACACGTCTAATTACAGGGTAGTTTGCGTAAATATGCGCCTGAAGTGGATGGTTGTGTGTCCGAACGTGCGTACCAACACAAATCCTTCAGGAGTTGGTCTCCGTGCAACGGTATACAGTCACGGAGATATTCACACCAAAGCGAGTGCTGCTGTTTCGATGACCGGTTCTATTGCCAGTCAAGCGAGGATTCTTCTCCCACCCATGCGCGCAAACAACGTTTAGTAGTAATCCCCAAAAAATCATGAACAAGTTCGCAGTTTCTCCACTTCTTGTTTTTGATATTGTCGTTCCGCCCCGTGACCTTCGTACATGAACGAATACGATTAGCTGTGACGTATGAGCTTCATACTCTCTTAAGCTTTCGAAAAAGTATCCCATGTGTCATGCCACATCGTGAAACGTGGCGCTTTTTCATGAACCCCCAACACGGACACGACGGGTCGCTTCATTGCTCAGTCGGAGTTGCAGACGTGTCCCGACAGTCACGCAGCATCATATTGATCAGAATCACTCCTGAGATACACGGGGATTGATAGACGCTGGCGTTCAGGTGAGGTCGGGCGGTGATACTAGCGTCCCGCTATTTTATGCTGATGACGCCATCCCGTTCAAACAGCATCATATTGATCAGAATCACTCCTGAGGTACACGGGGATTGATAGACGCTGGCGTTCAGGTGAGATCGGGCGGTGATACTAGCGTCCAGCTATTTTATGCTGATGACGCCATCTCGGATGTGCGTTTTGGTTGGGAACGCTAGTCACTTCCTTTTAGTAAAGTCGGACGCAAAATGGGTTGTGATAAACATATGTAAGGCAATTTACTGGTTTAGTAGCTTTTGCAGTTTAGTAGTCTTGTCAGTTTTGTCCAATGGGAACAATGTATCTCCCATTTTACAGTCCTCGACACGGTCGAGGGTGGTTTTCTAACCCCTATATATTTTCGTATGGATCGATTCGTTTTGATCTCCTGAATACGAGCATGGTTCTCCTCATGCTTGGCACTCCTTAGTTTCTGCTAGAACAAGCAAAATGTTTCGACTTCATTCCAATATGAATCTGTCAATACCTTTTTTATTGAATATCCTATCATAATCGGATTAGACAGGTTATTGGATGGTACAGTAAAAATACGAATTTATGATTGGCGAAAACACGAATCAGGGTAGGTGACAAAATTGCTATGATTATATCTCCGCCTTATTTTAACGTGTTATAGCGTTGTTTTACGCATAAACGGATGAAAGCACGTTACAGCTTCCCTGAAAGTCTGGTCGAAATCGGAGTAAAAACAACAAAATAATGGCGAAAAGCTCTCTCGATGTTGTCGACCTCTGTTAACGTATTGATTCGACAAAAGAAAACAGCTGGTTTTTGTTGAAAACTTCAAAACCTTAATATCGCCAACTCACTCCGCACTTTGAAGTACTCCCTACCAACCACTAGACTCCCGAATGTCGAATGAGAAAGCAGCGCGCGAGCTACACCCTTGCAGAACGGCATGCAGCTGTACAAGCACTCCTCTCAGAAAGATTTCATGGCGACTACATTATCTGCGTGATGGCGTCGCATTTTTGCTGATGAATCCCTACTCCTACTTCTGCTTGTCATGGATGGATGTTCCTCCCACATTTCATTGGCGATTGTGGACGTAGTCAACAGCCTCGGTATCGTACCGATATGCCTCCCGCCAAACGGAACACATCTGGTACAGCCTCCAGATGCGGCAGTGTTCTCGTCCTTTAAGAACATCATCAAAGAGCTCGTAGACGGATTACTGTCAAGTATTGGAGAGACGACCATTGATAAACAGACGGCAGTGGGTTTAGCTGCACTCGCCTGGAACGGAAACAAATTGGGTAGCAACATCTTTACTGGGTTCCATAGCTGTGGAATACTCCCGCTATCGTGGGTGAACATGCACGCGAAGCTAGCTCACTTCGAACAGAACTGATTGCATGATTCGTATCGCGACGCCGCGTGGGTTCAAGTCTACGAGGTAGTGAAGGGGGATCCTTGTGCTTCCGGCACGGTCAACAAAAGGGAAAAGAAGCATTGCAGGAAGAGAGGGGCAAAAACTTACACGGAATCTAGGCGTTAAACTAGCGTACTCGCGGCAAACAAAATGGCAATGCTCCGATGCGTCAGCAGAAAGCGAAGTGGTGTATAAGTAAAAGAGCCGAAATGTTGCCACCTGTGATATGGAGGCGTGGGTGTGACCTGTACAGTTATCTCGCCGCATCGACGTTGCAGTGAGGCATCGCGAAGAAAAACGATATCCACTTCCAGGACTAATGGAACAGTTATTTGCGCATATTGGACTTGAGTTTTGAACCTTCGTAACAATGCGTGTTTCTAAACAGAAAGCCCGAGGACAGTTTTAGGCAAATGAGCGACCAGCGTGAAACTGTAGGAATAGATAAACTATCGTAAATTGGGAGCTTCACTCAATATGAGGCTGGAGAGGTTCCTTGTTAACCTATCCCTCTTTATTCGGCTGTGGGTTATGGAGTCTAACATATGGAGTCGAACATACTGAAGTCAAATACAAAGGGGCTACTGAACAGGTTAGGCCGCGAAATCCATTGAGCTCAGTGCCATCCGACCAGCGGTTACGCACCTCTGAAATAGAATCCCAAAACAAAACTAAAAAAATCGGCCGGAGTCTCATCTTTCCGACAGTAATCCGCTAATCCCCGCCAAGTTATCGATATTTTTGTATTGGACCTCCATCGAGGCTACTCAACTGGTAAATTACCTTTGGACGGTCGTCTTTCGCCGAGAGCGCGTTTCCTATTGGAGAAATTGCTTACATATCTTGAAGGCGAACATGTCGGCTGTAAGCCATCGCTACCCGCCTTCTTCGTCTCGTCCCCGAGGCTACGCCCAGAGCGCGTTTCCTATTGGAGAAATTGTTTACATAACTTGAAGACGAGCATGTCGGCTGTAAGCCATCGCTACCTGCCTCCTTTGTCTCGTCCCCGAGGCCAAGCTCAACAGGAGTCTACACCACTGCCTCCGCATTTCACATCCTTAAGTGCGAGTTCAATTGAAGCTGCACTACAAGTTGTTTTTCCATCAGTGGGTCAGAGCGCATCAATGCATCATACTTTGAAGTTGTGTCTGGCATCACTGGTGCAGCACGAAAGTTTCCTGAGGCGAAATTTACCGAAACAACATCCGCTGGTGTCTTCGGTCATATTTCGTGATCGAAATTTGGTGGATTCTCTTCGTTCCAAACTAGCGCACGATAATAATTCGCCGAAGGTTTCAACAGGAATTCTCCCGTATATTAACTTGTACAAACAGCACAAGAGACACAAAAACCAGTTGAACGAATGCCGGACGTGTTGCTGAGCGGAATCGCGATGCTGTTGGCTGAAAAGGGGATCGGAGCGGAAGCAATGAGAATGGAAGAGCTCGAGTCCACTATTCGGAACGTTCTAAATGAACCTGGTCTATATCAAATAGGCAGCGTGCAACGTGAGCTGCAGCCTGAAACATGCAGCGGTACGATCATTTTCTGGCAGCGAGGTGGTAAATTTCACAGACTACCAGAGAGATTTGTGTTTCCCGACGCTGATGCTCTTGGCGTCTGGCATCTGTGGTGGTTCGGCAACCCAGCCAGGGTTATCCTCAATTCAAAGGGCTGCAGTCATCTGATGTTTCTACGACGATCAAGCGCAAAAGATATTCAGAGTGGACAATCCTGGTGAAACATCTTAGTGACTCAGTAAAAGCCGCCACGAACCACGATCTCCACCCTCCGCAGAGCCAGCACGAATCCGACGAACGTTTCAATATCGCGCTAAAAAATGTGCCCATGAAGTTATCTACAGAGGCAAAGAAGTCTCTTGTAACGATAGGACAGCTACTACGCGTCGACGTATCCGTGAAGCTCTTCGTGAAGCAAACCCCGAAGCTTGCACCATGTCATTCCGCCGTCAAAAGCAGAGGAAATAAATTTACTCAACGACTCATCAATCAACCTATTCTGACGTAACCCAGCCGTCTTACAAATGAACAGGTGGGCGGTGGTCGGGTCACCGCCCATTCCCAGAAAAAAATGAAATTATTTATTTTATTGCAGTTGCAGTGAGGTTCCAACTAGATTACTTAAATGAGCAACTGCCGAACGGCGGACGAGCGGTGCTAAGAGAAAGTACACGACTTAAGAGCACTAGGCGTTGAAGGTGTAGCGCAGGCAACAGCCTTGAGCGCCAGGAGTTTATTTAGTGGCAGCCCGCAGATTCAGGAATGAACGGGCTCTTGGTATCAAGCCGCGTGTGGCTAAACCTCTGCTACTTCAAATGCAGCGTCCTCGTCCCAGTTTGTCTCGTTGAAGTCGACCAATTTCTGTTAGGTGCTACGCCGAGCCCATTAACACCCCAGCAACACCACGCTGGTCACCTCCACCAGAACTGAAGTCAGCACCAGCAGCGCCACGCTGGGCACCTTCACTAGGAGCGGCGTCTCCAGCAGCAACTACGACGAGCATTTCTACCATGATGACTTGCATCATGTGTCCCGGCGGATGTCCATTTGGCCAGAACTAGGATGAGAACATACGGAGTTCACGGGAGTCACCTACCGTCATATAGAGCACGATAGTTCCCTCTGAGCTCACCGACGCATTCAGCTCAAAATCTGCTATACAGAATACTCTTTTCGACAGTATGGTTGAGCACAAGTCACCGCCCACAGGTTCTAATGATCGACACAAAGGATTGTCTCTACTACTTTGAAGTACTACGTATTTATTACGCGTGAGCTCACCGAAGACGGGCCACTGCTTTCAGTACCTGCAACGTTGCTTTTGATAGTCTAGTAAACGCAAACTTGAACACACAGCTGCCGCGACTTCGTAAAACGCTCCAGATAATGTGGCACACCATGCGTTGCACGCCGTCAATGCAGATCTCTGGCCACGCCAACACCTTACGGGGTACAGCACACAGCAGATATATTGGTGATTATTAAAATCAACACCCCCGGACAAATAAAAGGACCAAAAGTTAATGCCTTATCTTGCCAAGAGTTTTCATTGCTATTAGAATTTTCTGGTACGTTCAAATAGCCCTTTATTCGCCCACTGTTGCTCATCTGACTGAAAATGTTAATAAAAATCTGTCATTTTAACATATCACTTTTGCGTTTGTCCTAAATTCTAGGACAAACTTTCGAATTAACTTGCGTTGAGTAAGGGGTTTATTGCCGCGAATGCCTTCCTATTATATCTCTGTTTTAAACACAATTTGATTTATCGAACACATCACATTTAGCGTGGATAAATCACTCTCAATACAAACACCAAGTCAATTTTTGTCCTTAATTCACGGTTCTAGGACAAAAAGGGAAAGTCCCGTGTACTTAAGCGGATTTTGTCCTAAAATTAAGGGCCAAAAATATTGGGGTAATACTATTTTTTCATTTTAATGGTTCAGGTTGCTAAAGTCAATACGCAAAGCAGACGCAGCTAGTGGCTGTTACGGCTGAAACAAAGCAAACACAGTAGTTCATAATAATAATAGCCTAGCCTATATTATAGGCTAACCTTCTACAGTACCATACTACAGTCATGCACGTGACCTTGTCAGAAATACATCGACATCCAACGCTTTTTCAGACTGCATATATGACTACGAGGTCAACCCACGATATATGTACAAATTAAAATTACCCGATGCAGATATAGCCACAATTTAACCCACAACAAATCCTCTATGAGGATTGCTTTACCACCTAATTCAACAGGACAAAGCAAACGGTTTTCTCAAATACATACTGTTCACTAAAGACACTGCTGTGCAGTAAGTATCGGGTTTTGCCAGCGAACCGATAGAATTCCTGTTCACACCGCCGTCTCCTGCCAGTCCGTCACACCTTCCCTGATAGTCTCGTACAGGATCATGTCTTCCAGCAGTGCTAACTCAGCCATTTTCAACGGTGGTTCTGGCCCCGTGGTCAACATCTACATGTCAGTGCAAGTACTGGGGCAGGCCATGCGCTTCACGCTGTCCAAGCAGAATTCCGGGCGTAGCACCAATCTATTCAGGTATCGATTCCACGGATAATAAGTTCGTATCCAACCGAGTACAATTGTATCCGCAAACTTACCCTCCAACAGTGTTGCGCTTATGCACTTCAGAGGGTACAGGTCATCGGCATCAACAAAGTCCCAAACAAGAACGCCACGTGAGCCGACCATGCGCGGAAAGTAGAGATCCCGCCCCTCGGTGCAAGTTTGGGTCTTCGTGGGTTATGCTGGTAGCGGTGCCACGTGATGTATATCAAAGTAGAGAGGTATTTCAAGGACACGGGAGCTTTGGGGAGAGCGGCCACAACGAATAGTGAGCCGACCCCGTACTTCGGGTGGATGGAGCCACGTGGCTCCTCAGCCGCCGTACATCTGCATATATTTTTTCACTATACTATACTAAATCTAAGGAATACTATATATACACACTATTGGCTGTAATACTAACCAATCCTGTTACACTCACCCACCTTCCAATGGCTTTACTCTTCTCCGAGTAGAGGTTCGCTCTGGTCTTGACCGACATGTCCTTGGCCACCGTTGGACCTTGGAGCCTGCACCACTCAAGACCAACACCAATCTCCTTTCCCGGAGAATCTACTCCGCACCTTGCCACAGCAAGGTCCGCAGATGCCGGAAAGCACTGCATTTTGGTCGCTCTCAAGCTGACCACGACGCCGCATCGTCTACGGTTCCCACGCTTTCTCCTTCAGTGCGTGACCCGTGCCCCGCAGGACACATCCGTATTCCTCTCGGGGATTACTGACTGCTTTCTCCAGTCCGCCGCGCGACGGCATACCCGTTTCCGGTGCGGCATCTTCAACAGGAAAGGGTCTTTTCGCCAGGCAGCGTTTCGTTGTGACAGATCTCCCAACCCGGAGGCCTTAACCTAGCCACCTTCCTCGTGTCGCCGCGCAGCTTTTTGGGCAGTCTTCTGGCGTGACTACACACACGCACAGCACACCATCACGTCGCATGTTGGTCCCACAACCCATAGGGGCTCGGGCCAACAAGTGCTACCAGTATATCATAATAGAGAGGTATTTTGGTGGACTCGGGAGCTTTGGGGAGGGCGGCCACAACGAAGAGTGAGCCGACCCCGCAGTTCGGGCGGATGGAGCCACGTGGCTCAACAGTCGCCGTGCATCTGCATATATAGTTTCAATATACTATTCTATTTCTAAGTAATACTATATTTGCATACTATTGGCTATAATACTATTCAATCTTGTTACATGATGCCGTAGCGAACGATTCTTCGTCGCAGGCACGTCCACAAATTCCATGGATCTGGCCAAACCCCACACGTAGTTAGGATAGCCTTACATGCCACAGAAGAAGCGATGTATGCATCCTTTGTGTTAAGGCATACACCGCCGAGCTGTTTTTTCCAAGGCCTTCAGACCCCAATCCAGCTCTTGATGAAGCAGGATTTCCGGGAAGTCGACACTTCCATGGTCGACGTCTCACGCAGAACAACTTGCATAGCCCTGTCTAATTTCGCGCGAGTCCCAATTGAGTCGAAATCACGCAAGCAAAGCTGCGGGTCTTTTCGCAGGTGTGTGTGTACGTGTGAAGAAAATACCGCGTGTCGAGCGCCGTGTTCCAGGTGCCGACTCGGCGAAAACCGATTTGAGGTTGTTCATAAAGCTGGTGTGGCCAAACAGCACTTGGTATAGCTGCTCGTTATTTTTTCGCTTGCCGTCGCTTGAGACGTTGCGCGATAGCCTTTTCTTCCCAGCAAGCGACCGATCTATCAGCTTGCAGCGCGTTGTGTTTCAAACGTAGAATTTTCAACTGCTCCTCTAAATGCGAGACTTGGTCCTTTAACGTCGCCGCTCATTCTAAACTGAGCATTATCACACGTACACGTAAGCGTAATTGGTGACGCAGTGTATCACTACCAGGGGTCCTTACATTCTTCCGAGAGTGATAGAGTAGAGCGTTCTTCGCGCTGAGCATTCGACGTCTCTCGTCTCGGTCGTCTATTTAAACTCTCCTTCTTCTAGCTCTGGACACAGCGTCAACCCCCGCTTGTGCTCCCTACTCCACTCGTCTGGAGACTGGCCACTATCGCTGCTTTCCGTACTGTGACTCGACGAAGACGGCGACAGAACAGAATTTGTCACCGGGGTGACACTCGACGCGTTCGTGTCTCGAGACAGGGGTCGTCCAAGAAGGTCAAGTCTGTGGCGTCCATTTGGATGCTGGGCCTTTGCTCAATGACTCCGTTGTCATCTGCAAGAAACGCGTGAGCTGCAGAACGAACGACGCAGGTTTAGCGAGGATTTTACTCAAGAGGATACCGGTATGCGAAAGCGCTCATAAGGTTACCCTAATCAAATGCGGCATCCGTAAAGCTATCGGGGTGCCTTCCAAACGGTTTAATGCCTCTTCGTTTTATACCCCTCTTTATCCCCCCTGGTCATATTTTATATCGTATAAAACTGGACGCCCTGAAACCGACGTCCAAAACCTTGTTTAATTGTTTAATCTAGTCGGATCGAAGTGTCCCACAGTATCTAAGATTACTTGATTATTGTATGCCGAACTTATCTGGACAGATCTAGTATGGACGATTTTTCAAAAAACAAGCTCTACATCTATATATTGTAGGAGCATCCTCGTACCCTTTCGTGGGAACCACGTTGGATTCCACTCCCATCGCATCCCATGACACTTCCATTTTCCATGCGCTGCCTCCCTGCGTATGTGCTGAAGTGTAGACTGCCCCAGCCGTCCAAGATGCTCGATAACAAGGTGCTAATAGCTGCAGATATGGTGACCGTCAAGAGCCGCCGTGCATTCGCGATGTTTAAAGATCTGCGGCGGCGGGAAAAGGGGAGCTCATGAGGGTCGACACGCCGAATCGTTCGCGTTCGCCACTACCTTACTGTATCGTTACTGCCGGGGCCTGAAGTGGCTCCGTGGATGTACCTGTAGCACTTTGGGTCTGACGAGAACTTCTTGTATGTGACGGCACTTTGTCGGCATGCGCGTGTATATTTTGTTATCTGTGCTACGACTAACGATATATACGTACGGGTTCATGCAGGAGATCCTTCAGTAGACTCTTAGACCGTTTCTCTCGGTTCTACGAGGTCCCCAAGTATCGACCTACTGTCGGTCGGTCAAGAAATCTTCAACAGCATCACAATGCTCTTGGTCTGTTGCTGGCTTTATACGTCGGAGTCATGCACCATAAATCTCTGTGCTCTACGTTTGGCGTTCCTACTTATACGCGGATCCGAGTGCTCACGGACGCTGAGGAAGCGATGCGAGAAAGCACTGGCTGGGATTTTTCCAGCGCGGATTGTGTGACCTACGTTGAGGCGACAGGCGGCTTTGTGACGACTCACTGCGGTACGAGAGCCGCTCCTCCTCTTCACAAGGGGTTTATTGATGGGAAGAATTACCGGGTGAGCCACTCACTCTTGCGGTCTTCGCCGTAATATAGACTATTCTAACTTTGACGACTTGTTGACTGTGCTGTTATGTTGGTGTTTCAAAGGTGCAGAAGCCATCACGCCGTGATGTCCAAAATGCTCACTATAACGGGTGGTTGTACGCAGTTTTGTGACCGGCACACAGTGTTTCAGTGCTGACGGTATTATAGTCTGGAGCAAACACATCTGTCCTGGCAGTTGGAACGACTCCGGCAGCAGTCTGGAGTTCCGAGAGCGACTACTGGATCCAGTCCTGAATCCCGACCCCAATATGGGGTGATAGCAGACAGCGCTTTCCCGTGCGGCGAGCAGATGATCGGGCGTATTATGACACATTTAAAGAAGGCGCCCTTGACTGACTCGTGTCATCGGTGTGGGCTGCTGCTCAACGCAAGTCCAGTGCGATCACTTTCATCCGTCAGAGAGTTGAATGGGGTATGGGGTCAATCGAGGAAGGTGTTTCATCGACTAGTAGCTAACTACAGGGTGCGAACAGTAGAAGTAAGTCAGATCCGAACGACGTTCGTGTACGGAAGGAAGACAACAGGTAGCTTCATGTATTCATCATACAAAATGTATTTCAGCGGAATCGGCCTACTGCTTCTGCAGATTGGACAACACCATCATCATTTGTTCATGGCGTTGTCTTCCTTCCGCGCGATCAAGCTCCATCCTTTCCTCGTAGCGCCGGTTATTTTCCTCGCGGTCCAGATCAAGGTTGGCTTCACGAGCAGCATCTACACGATGCTGTTCCTCTCTCTGGCAGCTTTTACTTCATCATGTCCGCGCTTTACGGCTGCTTCGATCTCTTCCCGGCGAATCTGCTCTGTCTCAACTCGTTCTCCTCTCGGCTTCAAGTCTCTCTTCGCGCTCATCTCTACGGCGGCGCTCTTCATTTTATTTTCAGCTTTCCGGTCCATATCCTTCTGGAAAATCAGTAAGGTAAAGGTAAAATGCCAGATCTGGTACGGTGCCAATTCGTGGCACGGTGCGCTTTTTCCACCAATTAAAACCTAAAAAACGCGTTCTCACAGGCCATTGGCTAGTCTATTTTCGGATCAGTTGGGGCACGGTTCGCAGGGTGTTTATCAGTTTTGAAAGGTCATATTAAATTATACAGTCAATAAGCCTCTGTGGCCTCCACGCATTTACGGGCTCCACGCGTTCGAGATGGAGGAGACCACGTACACCAACTGGCGCGTGTAGCTGCCGGCGAGAAAAAGGCTGCGATTGCGCGGACGTCGCCTCTGCCACTGTGGACACTGTTTCGGTAGGTCAAGAGGGCACACGATGGTGGTCAACTGGGGCTCAGGCGACCCGGCCCTAAGATTCTGGTTCCTACCGAACTAGAATATGACCTGGCGGAGTGGGTAACCGCAATGCAGCGTTGCGGGGTGCCAGTTGGGCGCAAGGAGATAATCTTCGTGAAGTGGCTCCAGTTTTTTGGGGGAAGATCACCGAACTGAAGAAGCCGGTGATGTTATTCGTGGAAAACAGCTCCACGCACATTGGCCCACGTAAGCAAATGGCTACACCAACCCTGTTCAAAACGATATTCTAACCCATATCATTTTTACCGGGTTTATGTCATTATAGAGGCAACTGAGACGTGTGTCGAGTGCGGAATCGTGCTGGTGACATTGCCGGCTAATGCGACCCACCTCTTCCAACCCTTGGACGTTGCACTGTTCAAACATTGCAAGGACTGTGTACAAGAGCTTATGATTGAGCGGCTGTGCGCTGTCAACGACCCCGTGCTCAGGAAGCCCAAGGCAATTGAAATCGCCTGTACGGCGTACCGTCGAGCCCTCGCAAACAAGCCAGCGAGCTCCGTCAATGGTTTCCGGGAGTGTGTCCACAAAAATATCACTGGATAGATCTATTCTTCTTCTTGGTATCTATCAGTTTGCGTACGAAGAATTTTGCTTATAACGGTAAATTGTGCGACAATTTCGGAGCAGCTTTGAAGCCGTGCCATAATTGGCATTTTACCTTAGCATGCCTATTAATTTACTACTTGCACTTGATTGCTTTTGTTCCGCATCGTCGATTTCCTCTTGGATTTCATCGAGGCGCTGTTTTGCGCGGATACGCTTTGCCTTTGGATACGAGGCGTTGGTTGTGGACCCTTGGGCATTCGGGATTGACGGAGACCTCTTTTCGTTCTCGTTGAGGGTGTTCTGAGCCATGGCCTTCATGTTGTCGCGAAAAACGCGCAAGTCCTGACCGCCAAGGCGATTGCTGGCAATGTTCAAGGTTTGGTTTTCGTCCGTCTCACGCGCGTCGGAGGCTGCACGTCGTGGATCGCGGCGTAGTGTAGGGCCGTCAGGAGCGGCCACAGTAGGTATTGTCTCGCGGCGAGATATCCTAGGCCAGCCAGCACTACGCGTAGGTGGCCTCGCTGATGGTGGGGCTGCAGCTGGAGCGGCATTCGGCTGGACAGGTTCTCGACGCTGTGTACTGCGACAAATCGGGGATCTTCCCGCTTGACCTCGCGCAGACTGTGAAGGAGAGGGAGCGGCGTCTTCGATGGTGATAGTCGCCGAGCTGACTGTGACATTGGAGTTTCATCCTGTTGTGTTCTGCCCGCAAACTGCCCGCCTCTTCTTGGGAATCATTTGTCGCATCTCCGTTGGCAGTTCCGTCCTCGCTGGAGAAATCGTCTTCGGAAAGGTTGAAGTCTGGGGCGAGATTAACATCAATAGCTCCGGTTCGCGTTAAAATCACTCCAGCTACCTGGGTGATTGGTGTCGAGGTGTCGAGCGTTGAGCGTACTGGCTAAAAGCATCTCTATCCAGCACGGATTGGGAAGGCTTGTTGTCGCCACCTTCTTCACCCGGCAGCTCGCTCAGAGAACCCCTTCCGGTATCTGAGCCTTCGCCGCCAATATTGTCGCGAGTCTCTGGGGAGGGGATCCTACATCATGGTCGCGCGCGTGACTGACTAGCTCCGACGCCAACACGACGCGTTTCGCAGGTGTGTCGGGGTTTGTTACTCCCTCGACTTCGTCCTCCAATTCGGCGTCGCCCTCGCCCTGGTCAAGGCCGTCGTGCGACGTGTGCACTCCGCCTTCAGCCTCTATTTTTATATGTATCTCTTTCGCCCAAAGAACAGGTTTCAGGCCGACCGCTTCCAGTCGGTTCGGGTTTGGTGTACAGGCCCTTGAATTTCCGGCGTAGCGATTCAAAATCACACTCAGGCGATGACCTTCGGTTGGCGTTGTACTGGACGGCCACTTGCTTCCACATGTTGCGACCAAGAGAGAATAGTCGCCGTCACTTGACACAACAGCATATGATCCGGGACCGAGTAATTGTTGTAGCCCTGTCGTTTGCCATACTGTTAGTGTTCGTGTAGATGGTATCAGTAAGATTTGCGCGTGACGGGCCTGTAAGTACACAAGGTGCGAAGGTTAACGTACCTCTGTCATGTATTGTAGGTCTTTCTTGTTGGAAGGGGATAGTTCTTTGCTGGAAGATCGGTTTGTGAGGGAAGATCGACGCACAAGAATTTGTAAAAACTCATGTTATCGGTGCAAACATCTTATTTTAATTAAGTAAAAATATAAAACCTCGACTCGGGCTGACATCCCTTACCCATACACACTAAGCTCCGCTGGCAGCTTGGCACTTGATGTCTGGGAGGTGCTGAATCGCGCGATGCTGGCAACCACTCCAGCCACATAGGCAACCAAACCAAAGCGTGTTTCCGTACGATACTGTGACTTGCTCGCCTTCCGTGACGTCGTGAACGGTAACTGCCACGACCGTGAGGTGGTTTCCCACCTGTACCTCATGGAATCTCGTCGTAGGATTACACACATGGTTCATAAGCCTCAACGTCCCACCCGACTCTTTGGCGTCGATACCCGTGTGCTTGTTCCCAGTAGTACGAGTCTTGGGATGCATTCGGTAGCCGTCATTCACCTGCACGGTGGGCCGAACAGCTCAATCCGACCCAGGTACTCTCCAATTACTTCGCCTGCAAGAATGAAGGCCTTATCAACCAAACCACGCATACCGGAGTGTGAACTGATCGCGATCCCGAGAGACGGACTCTCACTTAGTGTATTTCTGCACACGCCTGCGAACGCACAATTCCGTTCATTGCAGAAGCGACACACCTTGGCATGAACGCAGGAAACTGCATTGCACCGATTTTCGGACGCACAGCCTGCACCCTCACGAATGCCCATACTCACGTACGTGAACCTCCAATGGCGGGGTTGAACGGCTCCCGCAACAAACGCATTTTGGCCACTTAGTAGGGGCTAATTGTTCTCGATCCACAACTTTAGCAGGGCCATGATCTTGGGGGCTCGGAGAGTCCGGGGTACGGGAAGCAGAAGATGCCGTACGGATCCATGATATCTGACGGACGGTATCATGGTCATAGCCATCCGATTCGATAGCTTCCTCGAACCACCGTGGAACTTCACCCGGGGTGTACGTGGCGTGTCGAACAAACGCATGGGCTTTTCGTATCGGACTGGGCGACCATGGGGCCACTGTCGATACCGGCAATGGATGCGCCGTACACGGGTCAGGCCGAGGGTGGTCCACGGTGACTCCGTCACGGTTGATTGCGAGGACGGAGAAGGTGGACACGGCGGACCACCTCGGGCAGGAGACCAGATCTCCAGAATGGACGGGTCTGTGCCGTCACTAGACTATGACAGCAACTCAGGATGATCGCTGGCCGGAGCACGCGAGTCTGGGGTCTATCCGACCGGCTGCAGCAACGACGACGACAGCTCGAAACGGGTCAGCGACCCCACCTCCATGGTCCCCGCTTCGACAATGAGCGGGTGTCTGACCATGGGTCCGGATCGGAGGTGCACGCAAGACCCATCGACCACCGAGACGGTTTTGGGGCGCTTCGTCCTCGGGCCCACTGCTGCTGATCCCACGGATCTCTTGATCAAGTAGCTTGGGGTCGAAAAGGATGCTAGATAGCATCAAAGTAGATAAAAACATAAATACATACAACGAGTGGTTAGTAGGCATTCGATTTTGTTTCATGAGAAAATGATGTACGCAGACGACGGCGGCTCTCGTTGCTCGCCGACACGAACGCGAGATACGCTTGTCGTGACGACTCAAGTCGACATTTGGCCTGCTGAGACCAAAGTGATACCTGCATACAATACAGCGATACGAAGTGTTCACGACGAGACAGACACGGAAACGGAGTGTGTTACGGGCGTCGGGCGCCAGGAAGTCGGCGTCTTGATGCTTAATGTTGACGGCGTGGTGGCCTTCGCTGCAGAGTAGAACTCAAGACTAATTAATCGACTTTGTGCAGCTCATGGACCCCTCCCTCCCCTCGGACCCTATCTGTCCGCGAAGAGACTGGTTCGCCGGCTTCAGGGGCGATGAGAATCTTAGAATGAGGGTCATGGACCTCGCGCGCGCGAAACTCGAGTGCTGCTTTTGAAGATCATCGAGCTTCAATTCAAATAAAAAATGGCACTTGCTACCGCACCCAGCTGAGAAGCATTTGACGAGGCATCGGTGCCCAACTGGGCACTACAACAACCAAATGAAACCGACACGCGCCCATATTCGCACGAGGGACACCCAAATGAAGATACCCAGTCTTAGCGTGTATACGTATAGCTGGATCCTTTGAAGGGGTGGGGTTGGAATTTCTGGCTCTCAAGGCGAAGTCGGAGCCACTACATGTGTACAGCATATCATTAGGTTCACTATATGTACTTGAGTACATCGCAATCGAGCACGACGTCAGTTTGTACAGACAAGTACGTAAGTAGAACGAAATGTATTGAAAGTTAGACATGGCACTCTGTCTGGTCAAACCTACATGCACATAAGTAGGTAGCGGTATCGCATGTCCAAGTGTCCTAGCGGTCCCGCACCGCAAAAATCTCGAAAGCGAGTAAGACGTAGATGCCACAATTGTAGCTGTCGGTCTGGACGCCGAGTCCCGACCCGAAATTTCGAATGCGGAATGCTTTTGCGCTCGACTGGGTAGCAAAGTTATCATCTTCTTGGCTACAGTACGGACCCCGACCAGGTACGACGAAGAACTCGAATCATAGACGTACACGTATCCACCCTTAAGGTCCATGGAGATCGAGCACCAATGATTTCCGTTGCAATTCACTGGAATACGGACGTTCTCATTCGTAAAACCAGAAAGAATGTTTCGGACGTTTTCATTTGAGGCGCTCATGTTTCCGTCCACGACAACACCCAGGGTAGAGGAGTCAACGATTGCAATACTGGGTTTGGCAGAAAATAATGTCGCCAATATATTGTGCATCACCTCGTCGGTTATCAGGTCTTTTCCTGCCAAAGCCAAAACATTTACCTGCATTGCATTTACAATTGATTAGTATACCTCCAAATACATTCATTAGTGATACATACCTTTGATGTCAGAATCGGGATCTCCTTCAGTTTTCCGACAGCTCTGGGTCCGATTCAACGGAATAGCTGTCGTTGCCGTGGCGCGAAAGGTCTATCCCATCAATCCATTTCAGCACGCCGTTGATTTTCTTAAATGCCGCAGCTGCAACATGCCCCTTCTTCATCACCTTGATGGTTGAGTTGGCGAACACTCCGACACCGACAATTTCTAGTGCAATATCTAGTTCTCGAACCCCGCATGTTTTCGCTGACAGGCCGCCACTTTGGCACCGCACTTATTAATAAGCTTCATAGGGAAGATTCTGGTTATCTCCTCGGGTCGCATCAATGGTTTACTTCCAGGCAGCTTCGAAATTTCATGGGCAATGGGGGTTTCGATTTTTCGCGAAGAAGAAGTGGTAAAACTTGAGCGTGTTCTCTTCGGACGAGTTGAAAGTTGCAAAGTCAGAAAGCAGCCAAACACTGACAGAAGGCTGAGTTGTTTTTCGTGCATCTCGAAATCTTCTTGAACCATCGCAATGTTCAAGTTTCGCTTTGCTTTGACTGCTTTCGGTTTTTGCTTAGGCCGACCTTTCGATTTTGGCGGGCTCACTAAATCAAACTCATCATTTCCATCGTTAAGGTCGACAGCTCGATTCTGCCCAGCGCCATCAGTGGGATTGGTATCTGGCTGCACCAACTGAGAGCCCGACTCCAATTCTGAAACCGACTGCACCAACTGAGTCCCGACTCCGACTCAGAACCCGACTGCACCAACTGTGAACCCAACTGAGAACTCGACTGAGAACCCGATTGGGCTTCTACCCCCAAACGTGTTCCGGAAGCTAATTGAGTTTCTTCTGTTTTATCCCAATCACATCCGTTAGAGTTTAACTGCTCCAAATCAGCCCCCTTGTGTTGTCGGTACTGAGTTAGCATCCGAATCGTTCGTACGCTTATCTCCTGGATTCAACGACTCTCCGTTACTCATAGTGTGTTGGGTTGCGGCACCGAATGCAGTAAATTCGCCATGCTTGAACAAATTGGCAACCATGTGGAGGGCTTCCATTCCTGCTATGTACTTTCGCATCCCCAGCCCGCTCAAATGCTCGCTAATAGTAGACTCGACAAGGTTCGCTTCACGGAACTTTCGATTACTATCCCAAGCAGTATTCGAGTCTTGCAAGACTCGAGAAACAGCAAACGGGTCCCTTGTAAGAACCTCCAACTGAGCATCCGTGCGCATACTTGCAACCCGCCATCTTGAGCTCAACAATTGGGTTGGGATCATGGTCTCGCATTTCAGTGGCTTGCGAAGAAATAATACGTGCCGGCAGGAAGCAACCTCGAATTCATGAACATACATGAGCAGGTCCAATTTCGTTTTGTGACCGAGTATTTCGACCGAGGCTCGCCCAGCGCATCCTCCTCCTCGGAGTCATGCTGAATCATCACGTCAGGCACAGGCTCGTAGAACTTGTACTTGGCACAGTTGATCGCAAAGTCGTACTGATTGTAAACGAGTTCGCACGCATGCTCGCTAACCAAATTAGATGGAAATCGCATTTCACGGTCGTACTTGGGATCGTGCACTAGGGTAAGATCGTACACCGAATCCAGCAATTCTTTCTCTGCTTGGGCCTGGTAAAACAAAATCGATGCAACTTATTCGTTCACGCCCATGAAGAAATTCACGAGATCCTTCAACTGCTTCCACGAGGCCTCAATTCTGTTATTCGTGTTATTGCCAAGGGTGACTGAATTTTGACGTTCAAAGAGCACCACATGTGTCGGCAGGTATCCCAATTCTTTGCGAAATATGTCTCAAAAGGATGTGGAGGGATATCAGCAACTTCGCCAGTCTCAGCACCCAGATCAGTGCTTCCAGCACCTACAACCAACTAGCACCCAACTCAGCACGATCAGCACAAGCCTGGACCAATTGAGAGACTGAATCCAAACGCGACACACTGCCACGACCGACAGCCATTATGTGCCGTAAATACTTGCGATATCTTTCGAATTCACGCTATGTCCTCTAGTACACAATTAGATTCACGACCCCTTACAACTTCTGCTTCTGCCATGATGTAAACCTATTCTCTGGCGAAGAAATTTCCTCCCGTAGATACTTCAAAACATGAAATTGGCATAGTAACAGGAGGGCATCGGGAAAGGCCTTCTTGAACACGGATATCTCCGTGATGTATTTGTCGATAAGGATGCAGTTTGTACGAGGCCACACATAAGAGCAGGTGGAGCCGGACGTGATCCTGCTGTTGTTCGACGTGACAATCGACCACGCTGGTACGTTTACTTGGCATCGAGTCCACGACAGCGAGCAATGCGTCGAGCTCACTGAGTACGAGATTCAGCTCTAAATATCCATTCACAGAGGCTATTCAGTGATATGTCGTTATATAATGTAACAGGCTGAGTAACTTATCGTTGAGGTCCAACGGGAAACAGCTGGTCTGTATATAACCCCGTTTGTTTTCAGGCATTGGCCGAGACAGCTTTTCGCTTAAGTATACTTTGAAGCAGAGTGCGCCTTATGTGCTGCAAATTGGATAACTTGAACGATACGTTACTGAGCTTTCCGACGGCGTTTTCTGTTTGAAAATCGGTTCAGTAGATCAGCCACAGCGGCTTTCTGAAGTTAGTGTACCACTTCATCTCGCATCTGGGGTATGAAAATGGAGATTTTTCAAGAGCATGCCACTTCACCAATTCTTAACATTTTCCAGTGGAGCAAGGACTCAAAATGAGCGCAAGACGCCCCTCGTGATTTGGTTGATTAGTATCATGCCGTCTCATTATTATTGTCACTTTGTGTTGGATACAGAAAAGGTACTGTTTTTAAACTAAAAAGTTTGTGAGTGGTTTGCATGTTAAAAGGTTGGGAGCAGGTTTGCTGTTTCCTTAGTACGTTAAACAACCGGCTCATCGAGACGGCACTTGTCGATTCGAAAGAGTTCATTTGCCTTGACAACTACGCACTCAGATATTTAACAACTGGTCGGGCGTCCGGGCAGTGACCCACGATGGTCTGGTACACCATTGAGCCGCAAATCTGCGCTCCCATCTTCTTGGACTCCGAAAACCGGCGAACATCTGGGGACAGCTTCGACATGTTCGCCGAGTGCACCTTCGTGCAAATGCTACGGCACACCACGCGCTCGATGCCATCTTCGCATATTTCGGGACGAACCACGACACTGTAAGCACAGCAAGTTAGCATCGTTGGAATCCAGTCCCCACCTCAGAACAGAGTCAAACTATCAGAAGGTAGGCACGTACGTTCCAATGACGTCCCGCTTGACGAGCGTATTCTTGTTCATCGGATACGAGTCGTCATCGTCCACGTAGTCCCAAACAAGCACAGCGCATTGATCCATGATCTTGAAGTACGAGAGTCCGCGACTTTCGACTGCAACTTCGTCCTGGCCGTCATCGCTACGGTATCGGCAACCAGAAACGCCATAGCGAATACTGTCCGATGGCGCATCAACAATCTTACCGTACGAGTTCAGCTGTGTGTAATTCGGCCACGCACTGCCGCAACCCAGAATGGCCCCACACGCAGCAAGGAATATCTGCACCGTGTTCATCGTGTCGAACGCGTAGACAGCAATAGTAGACGCCCCAAACTCCGTCGAACTCGTACCGACTTGACGCGTACTGATGTGCGGGCGTAAGACCGGGATGCCTTCCGTCTCGCGAAGAACTGTTTGCATCCCCAAGTCCAGCTTCGATTCCGTGCAAACGGACGCGAGGTCGCGCACACGCGAATGCGGGTCTTTCCGCAAGTGCGTGTACATGTGCAGGAAACGGCGCATGTTGAGCTCCATGTTGTTTGGCGAGTCGAGCGAGAACATCGACTTCAGGTTGCGCACGTAGACGTTCTGTTGGAAAAGCGCATAGCGCAGCTGCGCGTTTGTCTCCTCCGCCTGGCGGCGCTTGTGGCGTTGGGCAATAGCCTTCTCTTCCCACTCGGCCACAGCCCCGTCGGCACGCATGATCTTGTGCTTGGAGCGCAGGAAATCCAGTTGGTAGTTAAGGTAGCCGGTCTCCTTCTTCAAATTGGTCATCTCATTCTAGTCATGCAGAGCACAAAATCAGTCAGTAACATCATTCTACTATACTGAAAAATGCAAAAATGCAAGCATACTTTCTTGCGGGAGCGGTGGCGACGCGCACTAATGGCCACTTGAGCTCGTCGCTTGGCCTTGCGGTCGTCCGTCTTCTTCTGACCTGGGGTCTGAGTAGTGTCCTGCAGAAGCAGCTCCGTCACAGGCGCGTGGGCGTGCGTTGCGTCGCCGTCGCTGCTTTCTGTCGTGTCGCTCCTTCCACTGGGGACGTCACCTCGGGCTCCTTCTCGCTGGAAGACGAGATGGGCGACGCGGGATCCGGCACAGGTTCTCCCTGGTGCAACAGCTCCGAGAGGAAGCTCAGGTCTATGTCGTCCACCGACGCGCCCAGCATGGCGCCACCGTCGACGGCTCCGACGTCCAGCAGCGTCAGCGAGTCGTCCAGACCGTCCCCGCCATGTGGAGATCCATATCTGCGTTCAGCAGGAAATCTGCAGTTACAAAAGTAGAGAAGAGGTTAGTTCTTTTGCATAACGTCCAGGCAAAGAGCGAGTATAGGCGCACGTTGATCAATTGACGCATTCATTTTGCTCTTCGGTATGTGGAGACGATTCGAAAAGTGAGTGACGACTTCGGTGCGCGGTTTCAGAATTCACCTACCCCTTGCGATTCTGGTTGCCTTGGCTTCAGTATGCGGACCATCAACGGGCGTGTTGTTTGCGTACACAGGTGCGACATGAACCAATCAGAGCTGCTCACGGTTCCACCATTTTAGCGAAATCGTCCGGTTATAAATACCACGCGTGTCTTGCCGCAGGGACTCTGCTCTGTATGAGCGGCTTCGAGAGCGAGGCGCTGCGTGTGCGCCAGAGCCTCCTGTACACCGTCGGCCGCATCTGCGACGAAGAAGGTCTGCCTTAACATCACCTCTCTGTGCTCTCTGGCCCCTGCCGCACACGCTTACACCTGTGAACTCGCAGCGCAGAAGCAGCGGAGCGAACCCCGCACACGTCCCCGACCTGCCATCTCCAAGGCTTCTATGGCCCTGCTGGGCGATCTCGTGTACAAGCAGGCGGAAGGTGAATGACCCAGGGAATGCCGGTCTTTTGCGCGAAAAAGATGCTGAAGCGTTTGTGGTTTTGGTTGGCAGTGATGGCGACGGAGCTGCAGTTCTTCGCGCGCCACGCCAATCGAAAGGCCATCAATACAGAGGATGTCACACTCTGTGCTCGCAAACATCCCAATCTGGTGATTATTTGGTCTGCACTAGAACATTGCTGATCATGTTGGGCTCACTATTATGTTGTTGGTAGACGAATCTGCTGCAAAAGTACCAGCGAGAAACCCTCAGATCCACTTCGACAACATTGGCAGGCTCCAAGAAGCGGCGCAGAAACGTTATGGACTCGGACTAAATATTGCTCTACTCTAGAGTGGATTCTGTATTTTTATGGTCACTTTTGTTGTTGTATTATGGCGAACAAGGCTTTGTCAGTTGAAGAAACCATGGGAGGGAGGTGATGCGGAGCGGCCACTTCCTTTGTTTCTGGAGTCACTTTCAAGCTGTCGGTACTTGTTCAGTACCCGCAGAGATGCCGTCTTACGTCGAATGGCCTCTGGACTTTGCACGACGTGTCTTGGGGATTGATGGTGCTGTTGGCTGCTTGTTGGTATACCTGTTTGAGCAAGTTCAGTTGCTGCGCTTTGGCTTCCAACTCATCAAGCAGCGGCCCCAAGGCTTGTGACAGTTGTGCAGAGGTCGAGCTGTTGGCTGTGCGACTGTCGGATCCGTAGGCTCCTCGTCGATTATTTGCCTCCATGTGGGTGACAAGCTCTTTATACCGCTTGTTTAACCCCTTGAACTCTTTGTCGGCTGCTTCAACTGCAGTGCCCAAGTCCTGCATGATCTGAGACTGCCGCAAACGAGAACCTATCAGCATCGTGAAATTGGACATCTGGTTTCATCATGAATATCAAAGGACTGCTGACGTACCTGCATCGGGCTCACGTACGATTTCGGAGAAACGGTCTGTACTTTGATAGCCGGTGGTTTGTGTTTGGTGCTGCGTCGGAGTCCACTTCCAGTTGGTTTTGGAATAGAGGATAGTGATTCAGCCGTTGTGACACCTTCAGCTACTGGTAAAGGTTGTTGTCGAGAATCCGCCGATGGCGACTGCTGCAAACTATATTCATCGACGTCAGAGCTGTTTGCTCCGCCACTGTTCTGTGTTGCACTGTGAACGTTGCCGGTCACCTGTCGATGGCTAGACGTGGATCCTGGAGTGATCGGCGTTCCGCTAAGAAGTGCCGGCATCACGTACGTTGTATCACATCGCCGAAGCGCATCCTGGATGTTTCCAATAAGAGAAAATGACGGATGCACAGAGTTACCCAGCAAGAAAGGGATTTTCCTGAACAGCGCACACAATGAAAACACGGTCAGACTTCATACTTGAGCGTTAACCTGATTAGGTGCACATGACGTACTTGCCGAGGTTAGCTTCCCGTAACAGAGTCATGTTGTTAGCTTTCGCCTTTTTCGGCTTCTTTGCCATCGAGGTAGTTGATGCTCCTGCTGCTGCCGTCTTCTTTTTCTTTTGTGTTGAAGCCGCAGCACCGCTTTGAGCCGCGGTCGAATTTGCTGCTCTCCGTGACGCTGCGTGGCTGACTGCAGCTGCGCTTGCACGGCTCGCAGCAGTAGGTCGAAGTAATGTCGAGGGTCTCAGCTCTTGCTGGAGTTTCTTGTTCTTCTTGGTGGCCTGATTTGCAGCTTCAGTAGCCTCCATGACCTTGGCTACCAGCTTCTCATTTAGCTGCGAGATCGACGCAACCGTTTGCTAGCATAAAACACAAGAAGGTGGTGATGTGAAAATGTCAATCATTGCAAGTTGGTCGCTTGTTGGGAAATCACAAGGCGAGTGTACCTCGGAGTCTTTTAACCGCTCTCTACTCTCCGCGTGGTTGTTAGCTTCGCGCTGAAACTGGGCCTCAAGCAGCTCGTTCCGCTCAACGACGGCTTCATGATTTTGACGGACTTGAGTAAGCTCCGTTTGCAACTCGCTCGCAATACGTGTATGATTGTTCTCGGACTCTTTTATTTCTGCAGACAAAACGAACAGAGTGAGTTCCTTGCTATGCATTGTTCGCAGCGCGTATATGCAGTACCAGCTTTCAACCGTGTGCGATGTGACTCAGATATCTGCAGTTGAGACTGTAGGTCGTCTGCTCTCTCCGACGACGTCTTTGAGAGTTCGTGAAAACGCTGTAACTCGACCTGCATTGCCTTCCTGCGCTCTTCAGATCTCACGAACTGCAGTTTCAGCTCTTCACGATCACACCGCAAAGCATCGTAAGCTGCCCTTGCAGACTCCTTTGTTTGACCCAGTTCGTACGAGAATTTCTTCTCGGATGAGGCGAGCTCTGCTTCTCGCTTTCGTGAGGTAAGTTTGGCGACCGAGAGTTGCTGCATCAAATTCTCACGTTCCTCTTCAAGTCGACCGATCTTGTCTTGCAGTGCCTTGAGAGCAGATAATACAGCTCGGCTGCCTTGTGCCCCACCGCCACCACCTGGGTTCACAATGCTGTTTTTCTGAAGAGGAAGAGCCAACCCTGCACCATATTTGCCTGGGCCTCCAAATGGTGGAGGTGGTGTACTGAACAACTTCTTGTTGAAACTACGTCGTTCGCCTCCACTCGCCTCGCTGCCAAGAGGAAAATTCTGCCCACTGCCGTTTTCTGTCAAGGATGTAGACTTGCTTCGCATCGGTGCTGCTGACATGTACGAGCTCGAACGTGGCTGGTGAAACGAAGCGTGTTTAGTTTTCTGACCAGGATATTCCGTTGGACGAGTCTGCTCTGCCGTGTTCAGTGCATTCACTCCCTGAGAGTCGTCGCTGCAGCTAGATACTCCTGCAAAGCTGTCGCCGACAAAATGGTGGGCTCTTTATGTAGGATAGAATTGCTGTCGCTGTCATCATGACGAGCCAATTTCTTCAGCGTAGCCTTCAATTCTTCCATCTCTTTACCTGGTGTCGTCGGCGAGCCAAGGGACTGCATGGAATCATCCAAAGATGTTGGTGCTAAATGTTTGAACGAACGTTGGGTAACCTTGTTCTCTTCCTTCCGGGTCTGCGTTCGTGATGTCGGTCGATACACGGGTGTCGTCTGTTCCTCTTCAAACGAGGCATCGCTGTCATCGGCCGATTCTTCACTATCACCGCGACCCGAAATAATGCCTCCGTCGGTCTCACTATCACTGCCCGAGATGTCGCCGCGGTTGTTCGACTTCATCGGTTGGTTGTTCATTGGGGTATTTCGTGGGCTGTTGTTAGTCCAGCCCGATTTCATCGATTTCTGTGCTTGAGCAGAGCTGCGGCTAGCTTTTGATCGTGAACTCTTCTGTACATATTGATCATGTACTCGACTCCCCTTCGATTTTCCTGCTTTCGGGCACCTGCTCTCACTACGCTGCGACTTGTCGTTCCATGCCGAACTGCGAACATTCCGTGGCGAAATGAGTATTCGACTGTGCGACGAGATCTCGATCACCTGCTCCTCGCCTGCCGAACTGAAGCTAAACTCGCTGTCTGCTCCACCCCCTGAGTCATATACAGCGGTGGAATCCATTTCTACAATGGTTCAATAACGGTCACCTTCAGGGTCGGGCGACGTTTCCATGAAAGCAGAGAAACCGGAAACGACTGTCATTGGAGTCGATGTGCATTGATGAGCTTTTTGATTATCGCTACATGTATTCATATGTATAGCTAGCGTTATCAGGATGTGTCATTCTTTTGGCGACATCGGAGCTCAAATCCTGGACGCCGTAGCTCCTGTCACGAAATCAGTCACGGTTTGTCAGCTAAACCAGTCATCTTCATCTTCGCTTTTTGCCTACAGTCGACTTGGCCAATGCGCGAAACATGCAGCACAATCAAGTTACGTGGTTACTGACTTAACGTGCTCAGGGCCTGCTGCGCCGAGACGCGACCGAACACCACACACTCCGCAAGCGAGTTACCGCCAAGTCGATTGGCACCGTGAAGACCACCCGAAACTTCGCCGGCTGCAAACAGACCCGGCACAATTTCGCCGTTCTTGTGGATTACTTCAGTCTTTTCAGTGATCTTCACACCGCCTGCACAGTTATCAATTTTAAAACGTTAGTGATCACAAGAGACCGTCAACAATTTAACGGCGCGAATACGTACCCATCGTGTAGTGAACCGTGGGGGCGACCTCCATTGCCACAATCTGTATCGGCGTGTCAATACTTGGGATGCGCTGAATCGGGTACGGAAATGTCTTCTTGCCGAACGGGTCCTCCTTGTTACCGGCGGCAATTTCAACGTAGTCGTTCAGCTCCTTTAGTAGAGCCTGCGGGTCATCGAAGCTGCAGAACTTAGCAGCCTCCGCAACTGACTGCGTCATCATTACGATACCCATGTGCTTGTAGAAAGGAAGCTCGGAGGCCATAGCCTTCGCACCATCCTCGAACATCAGCATATACGCTTCCTGACCTGGCTGGGCCAGCATAGCAGCCGAAGCCTTGTCACGCGTCGTCAGCTCGTCCACGAAGCGCTTGCCGTTCTTGTTAAGCAGTACAGCGCCAGATCCTCGAATGGCTTCTGGGGCCAGGAAGCGCGTTCCAGAATCGCGATCCTTCGGGTTAATAAAACCAGTCGGGTGCAACTGGACCTTGTCCATGAGCGTAAGGTCCACGCCAATTGCTTCGGACATCAAAACACCCTCCCTTGCGCCCAGACGCCATTCGTAGTCGGGTAGACCTCCATGCCCGAGCAAAGCGCTTGAGCATCTTGTGACTGGCCGAGAATCCGCCTGTAGCTAAGATCACAGCCTTGCTGAACAACGAGAGCGTCTCTCCGTCCGCCAGCTTGAGCTCCACACCCGTCACTGTGGAGGAGTCTGCGTTGCATCTGCCAGCAGCAGTTTCTTGGCCGCAGCTCCCGTGAGGATCTCAATGTTGGCTCTGGTCGCAACCTCTTTCTGCAACGTGCTGATGATCGCGAAGCCAATATTGGGTCCGCTCTTGTTGCGGTGCGTGCGTTTGGCCGAGTGACCTCCAAGCTGCGAGAGCACCGATAAGTCCACATTGTAGCCCTCCAGGAACTCCTTCGCACCGGGAGTCTACACCGCAACAACAAGAGTCAAATCCAACTGGTATTTTCACCAACACCCAATCCATACCCACCTTTGGGATAAAACTGTCGACGATCTTCTCGACAGCCAGACCTCCGCCCGACTTGAGTGTGTCCTGCGTGAACAGCGGCTCGTCTGCGGCATCCAGCGCCGCGTTGATCCCGGACGAAGCCTTGGCAGAGTTGCCTCCGACCTTCTTCTCCTTCTCCACGAGTAGAATCTTAAGCGTCGGGTCCAAGTTGGCGGCCTCCAGACTGGCCGTCAAGCCTGCAGCAGTCAAAACACCGGGAAAAGGTCAACCGTGTACCTTATTTCCCTACGAAGCCACAGCAATAAACAACGCACCGGCCAGTCCAGCTCCGATTATCGCGAGGTCCACGTGCTTGTCCATTGCTGGGCGTTGATGGGTCGAGACCTGGTCGCTGTCGGTCATGGACGGCAGTTGGTACAGATACAGATACGAGACGAGGCTGAGACTGAGCAGCACAGGCAATGCCACGAGCAGCAAGAAGGCGGGCGAACGGCGTTGCGAACGGCGTTGCGCTCGGCCAGAGAAGATTGCAGAATAGACCATCATCACCCAAGGCTTACCAGGTGAAAGTGCCGAGTCGCGAGCTGCTGGCTTCTTGGCGTTGTTGGCAATCAGATAAGTGGAGTCGCAAAAATACGTCAGTAGCTGTTGGCGGCGTCTTTGCACCACTGGTACAGCGTACCGGTGGACAACCCCAGGTCAAGTCGGGTACTACATGTAGTACTTGGCATCAAGCAGCGTCGGAGGCGTGTGCTGGGGAACATCAAGAGAGTGCGAGAGTGCCCTTCAGCCAATACTATTGGCCCAATACATATAGCAGAGTAAGCTTAAGGCAAATAAACTCAAGCGGCTTCGTGTTTTTGATGCAATGAATGGTGTCGGACTTAAACGGAAATCTTAGGTACGGTGCACTTCAACAATAGTCGGGTTCATCTTCGGTTCGTTCATGGCTTGGTCAACGCCACAGCATTCTACGGGCTGTTCTTGTTCTTGCATTTCATATTAATACATGTATTGTCCTTTGCATATATTTTGCCGTCTATTTTAGACTCTAAAAAAGACTTTGTGCAAATCAGTTTCGATTAGCCCCACGTGCAAAAGGCTGAGATGCACCCAACGATCTCGCTTTTGCACTCCCAGAACTGCATTTCTGCGTTTCCAGGCTGTAAACAAGACGGTTGCGCTTCAAAATCGAGTTTTAGCGTTTAGCACCTGCCTTTTAAGCTTGCACTTTCGCTTCGGAGTAAAGCCGTAATTAGGATAAAATCGAAAATGGCGGAACATTTTGTTGGCTTGTTAACCCTTCTAGCCCCGTATTCTGTATCCTACAGAATAAGCCGTTTGACAGGATTTAATATCCAGCTAACTTGGCTACAAGCTCTAACGCCGCATATAGTTTTTGTATGGGCGAGGATCAGCCGATCGTTTCTCCGCGAGTTGGCAGGTCTAATATAATAGACTTTATCGAGCATTTTGCCAAAATATATGCAAAGCACAATACTACTTACTATTAATACATAGTACTAAGTAGTATTTGCCAACAAGTACTGTAGTACTACAGTAGTAAAAACAATTTACAAGTGAAAGAGAACGTTTATTTTCCAGACATCGAGACTAGTCTACCCCTTGATGAGAGCCTTCGACTGCAGACCCTTCTTAAAAGCCTTGATAACGCGAATCTGCGCGCGAATACGTGCGAAGCCGCGCACCCAAAGCTCCTGGCCACGTCCAGACGTGATGTTCTTGACCTCCTCCTCGTCGACCTCGCGGCACATCGCCATCCAACTGGGCGCGTTCTTCATCGAGATGGAACGCAGCACAAGTCAAGCGGCAACGAAACGAATCCCATGCCGACGCAAGCGGCCCACTGGCTCAGATCAAGCGGCTTGCACTTGAACCAGTCGCCCGTGTGCTGCACCATCACGTACTGCATAGCAACCTGCAGCACGCACACGTATAGGAAGACGCGGTTCTTCGTGATGCCAGAGAAGATGTTGATCTCGTCGTGGATCTTGCGGGCGTTGAGCTCGTTGAAGAGCTGCATCCAGACGAACGTGTTGAACACGATGGTCATGTGCTGAGTCGGGTCATCTTCCTCATCGTCCGTGAGGTCAGTGAAACGGCCCGACGGAATGTCGAACCACTTCTCGCCGGTGAACACAATTACGAGAAGCAGGACAAGCTGATACGCAGACTGGCCAAGAATGTGCTTGGTCATCTTCTTCGAAATCAACGGCTCCGTCTTCGGGTACGGCTTGCGCTCAAGAAGTTGAGGGTAGGCTCCTCAGTGGCAAGGGCCAGCGACGCGAAAGAGTCCATGATCAGGTTCACCCACAGCATCTGAACGGCAGACAGCGGGGACTGCTCCAGCACAACGGCACCTATAAAGGCGAGAGAAATAGCGACGACGTTAACCGTCAACTGGAACTGCAGGAACTTCGCAATCGAGTCGTACACGTTACGACCCCACTTGATGGCATTCACAATCGAGTTGAAGTTGTCGTCCATAAGGATAATGTCCGAGGCGTCCTTAGCCACAGCTGTGCCGCTGATACCCATCGCAAAGCCCACGTTCGCCTTCTTCAGAGCAGGAGCATCGTTCGTGCCGTCACCAGTCACAGCAACCACCTGAGGTCCGTGCGGGACTACGTTGCTCTGCATCAGACCAGACACCAGCGTGTATTTATCCTTCGGCGACGAACGAGCGAGCACACGCAGCATCGGCCAGATCTTGTCGAACTCCGACTGGATGAGGTTGCCCTGGGCATCCAGCACACGGTTCCGGAACGTCAGGCCGTCCATGACAAGATATCCGTCACCCGGGTTGATGATGCCGCACTTGCCGGCGATCGACCGCGCAGTCGTGATGTTGTCGCCCGTCACCATGCGCACCGTAATACCAGCGCGGTTACACTGCTGAATGGCGCCAGGCACCTCCGGACGAACAGGGTCCTCAATGCCGACAATGGCCACACAAGTCAAGTTCTTCTCCACGTCCTCGTCCGTCCAGTTGGTTGTATCTTCGGCAGGCACATCCAGGTCGCGGTAAGCCAGACACAGCGTACGGTACCCCTGTGAAGCGTACTTTTCAATCACCTCGGCCCCGATCTTTTCCTTACGAGCGTCGTCCAGACCCGTGATTGAGCCGTTCACATTCTTCATGTCCTGGCACAGGCCAAGCACCACCTCGGTCGCACCCTTCGTGTACACACGGCAAGTCGTCGCGCTGAGACGCACCACAACCGACATGCGCTTCTTCGCACTGCTGAACGTCAGCATGTGCACAATCTCGTTCGTGCTGCGGATCTCAGGGTACTCCACACCACCGTCACGGGCGAACTGCAGCAGAGCGCACTCCGTCTTGTTACCAGTGTGCTCAGGAAGACCATTCTCCACGTTGGGAGGCAAGATCTCAGCCGTTGAGTTCACAGCAATGCCAGTGCAGAACGCC
This sequence comes from Phytophthora hibernalis, assembly GCA_012656075.1. Taxonomy (NCBI): domain Eukaryota; phylum Oomycota; class Peronosporomycetes; order Peronosporales; family Peronosporaceae; genus Phytophthora; species Phytophthora hibernalis. The sequence goes on from JAAKBF010000218.1 coordinate 865,828, forward strand.
TCCTTGGTCGAGTCTGAAAGAGCACCGACGCCCTCCTTAGCGGACGAGAACTCTTGGTCACCGATCCAAAGCTGCATCACCGTCATGCGGTTCGTCGTCAGCGTGCCGGTCTTGTCCGAACACACCGTGGTGGCGCTGCCCATGGTCTCACAAGCGTCAAGGTGACGCACCAGGTTGTTATCGACGAGCATTTTCTTCACCGAGTAGGCAAGAGCGATAGTCACGGCAAGCGGAAGCCCCTCGGGGATGGCCACCACCAGCACCGTAATGGCAATGATGAAGAAACCGAGGTAGTCGCTGATGTATCCGCTCTTCCACGGCTTGTTCTCGTTGCCGAACGTGTCAATAGAAAACCGAATAGACATGATGACGAACACCAGCAGAGCCACGATCGTACCGAGCTTTCCAATGAGGACGGTCAAGTTGTACAGCTTGCCCTCCAGAGGGGACTGGCTCTCTTCCTCGTCGTCGCCACCCTTCTTCTCCTCCTCGACGGGGCCGGCGTTCTTGGGGTCTCGATCTCGACGTATACCTGGTCGTCACCACCGGCATTCATCTTGTTGTCGGACGCCTTGCTGTCATTGCCACCGGCAGCACCTGGGCGGTTGCCGTTGATGAGGCTCTTGATGATACCGGCCTGCGAGCTCTCGCCCACGCACACCACGAGCATCTTGGCAACTCCCTCCATCACCTTGGTACCGGAGAGCAGGAACGGATTCTCGGCATTCTTGGCCATCAGGTCGGACTCGCCGGTCATGGCACTCTCGTCCATCTTGACCTCTTTGCCGTCGAAGACGATGCCGTCGGCCGGGATGATGTCTCCCAGGTCGACACGGAGAATGTCACCGACCACGAGGCTCCACTTGCTCACCTCAGCAGGCTGGCTGTTGCGGATCACCTTGATCTTCTCGTCCTCCTTGACGGCGTTGAGTGCGCGGAACTGCGATTCCTTCTGGTAGTCGTTCATGGCCGTGACGATCGTCACCACGACGACAGCGAGGATGATACAGGCTCCCTCGACCCAGCCCGTCTCCGGGTGATCACCCACCGTCACAGACAGGACGATGGAGATGAAACCCGAGATCGTCAGCACGATGATGGTGATGTCCTGGAAGGCGTCCCACATGAGCTCCAGGAAGCTCTTGGGCTTGGGGAGCCACGTAGTTCTTGCCGAAGAACTCTTCACGCTTCTCGAGGTCGGCGGTGTTGTTGGAGTCGAGACCCTGACGAGGGTCCACGCCCAGGGAGGCGGCGACGCCGTCGAGGCCGCCCATGCCAGCGAGCACTTCTTGCTGCTTCTCACGGGGCGTCTCGATAAGGCGGATGAGGTCTCCGGTGACCAGCTTGAACGAGGCCATCTTGGGCTTCAGTGGACGAAACGAGGAATGACAAGACTTGGGACCAGGACAACAGGACAAGGTCAAGTTTCAGCTGTTTTTAGCCGAAAGTGTGGCCTTAATCGAGAGCGACTGCGACTTGACTCTGCCGAGGCAAGTTCCGGAATGAGGAAGGTCTTTCGACTAAGCGAGCTGACGTGCTGTGGTGTGGCGCTGTGTGGTGGGAGCCAGCGCGCCTCTGCATCGGATGGTGCAGCGCCCAGACAGGCCAAACGATGTGCGTTGGTGGGCGTCCCGCCACTGGCGTGACGCCAGCCCTGCAATCAACAACAGCAGCCAGCAGCGGTGGCAAGGAGGGCTCGAGGCCCCTGTGAAGCACGAGCCGTGCTGGCGCTGCTTCCTGGTAATCGCCCGCAATGTAACGTGTTGCGCCGTCACGGCCGATTTTGGAACATCGGGCCGTTTCTTTAGTGTAGGTGCTTTCCGATCTCTCGTATGGGATGTTCAAGGAAATCAGTTTTTGTAGGATTTTGAACAGCGGTCTGACTTGTATTTTGTAAGGAAAGCTAGATGGATTTTCAAGCTGAGTGTCGCAGCACCAATTCAAAGAGGGTTTTGACCGGTGAACTTTCTGGGCTGGAAATTATACGCCGGCGTCCTCCCCGAACACGCTGCGATCTGCTACTCACTAGATTTTCGCTGCTACTGCCCCAGACAGCGGGTTCATCACTGTAGTTTGAACATACAGGAGAGCTGCATGTGCCGCGCGCTGAGGCCGGTGTAGTAGCTCGATTCGCCATCAAAAGATAGAGGTTGCATCTTGGCCCGTCTGCGTGCTTAGTCGAATGTCAAAGATCGCCTGCGGGATCCGACACTGGGCGGTGATCCCATGGCAGGGCCATGCCGACATGCGCTGAAGTTCAGCCTGAACGGCACCGCGTGCAGCGTGCACTGCGGTCTGCTGGTGTCGAGACTCGAGAAAGGCAAGACTGCAAGGTGGGCGAGGTCAATTCCTAGACCACGGTAGAATCAATGTGGTTGGCGCTTTCTCAAGCAAACTCGGAGCCAGTCGCCGCCCAGACGGCAGCAAACGGGGAAGCTCGCTATTAATACCGGTTCCGGTACATGTACATGCAAATTCGTCTTGCATGCTCTCTGAAACCGTGCGGGATATACATATACGGTGATCTCCGTGAAGCCTGCTCAAGAAGCAAGCAACTCGTGATATGTTTGCAGTTGCCGTACTCCGGCTTCGACGGGGTCAGCATAAAATCCAGCTGAGATCAGACGTCGTCGGGGCTAACGTGTTGCAGATCACTTTGCTGGCCTTGCAACGAGCAGGGCTTACAGTAGCACTGCCAGCGATAGGGAAACAAAGCTTTAGACCACCTCGACGTCTACAGGTAGCAGAACTATTACCGGTAATAGCCTTCCAGCGCAGCAGAGCAAAGGACTCATACATGTACGGTACCTGTACTCCTGTAGGACGGGCTGTATAGTACTGTACTTCCTCCTCTTGCTGGTGCAGCACGCCTCGGCGGCGTTGGTTCGTATTTCCGCGAAGCCTGTACCGGTACTGTACAATCGATTAAGCCGATACAGTACGTTTTATGTGTTTAGTATTTATTACATGTAGGGCCACAAATGATGTGGCTACCAAGCGACCATCACACACAAAACAAGAGCAAGTTTCACACAGCAAATGCAGCAACAACGGCTACAGGTACCGGTATTGTACATGTAATAATACCAGTACAGGTATTAATACATGTATTTTATTTTAAAAGGGTGATAACATTTATCACCAAAACTGACCAAGTGACTGTGATGGATGGCGGTGATTCGCCTCGAATCGACAGCACACCGATCGAGCCTCGATCGGTGTGCTGTGAGGTTGTCTAGTTGTGGGGAAAATGCAAGAAACTGGAGTGAGCCCTAGCTTTGCCTGTGAGAGCACAGGCTGTGCTCTCAGACCAAGATTGGAAGCGGGACTTGTTGACACGATCAGCGAGTCACAGGCATTCGCTGCAGCTCGTCACTTTTAATCGCGGGCATGAACGAGACGCCAAGGTTTGTAGCACCAGGCGCTCCGAATGTATGGTACTGTACATGTAATATTTTGCACAAAATTTGCGTGAGATTTGTGTGGAGAACCGCGTGTACCCTTGACGGCTTTAAAAAAGCAACTGTGGCCGCACTTGCTGGTGCATGTACCGGTATACCGGTACTGTCCGTCTCTTACTGTACCGGTAGCGACTTGTTCGTGCATGTACCGGTACATGTACCGGTACTGTAGATAAGGAATGCGTAGCTGACCGCAGAACAAAGCGTTTACAGTGATCATTTACTGCTGAAAAGAGCCGATGAAAACGATTCCGAAAATGAGTGGATCCCGAAGTTCTGCGAATTAACCTCCATCTTCCTTCCTATGGATAATCTTACAGTGTGTAGGTATTACATGTATACCGGTACTGGTATCCACGTTTAATTTTTCTACACGAGAATGGCTGTAGAAAAACAGGGTGGTCGGATAGGAGCCTCGAATCTAAGAGCGGGGCCCCCTTTCAACGGAGATCGTGCGAGTCCAGCATGCGATCCCGGCGGGATCCCCAGCCTCGTGATATGATACACTCGCATGCCCGACACTGGCAACAGGTCAAAATGTGAAACTACTGTCCACAAGTGCCGTTTCCGGTATCTCCGGAAACTACATTACAGAACAACCAAATGCATGTACGGTAGTCACGGCGCGCTTTGTCCACCAACCACCTGGAGTACGTACCAGCGTCGATGACCATTCACATATTGGATCCCACTCGACAAGTACCGGTACATGTACCGCGAATCTATGATTCACTGATGCGACTCAAGCCTCGATCACCTATCGATTGACGGAGCGGTATCTTGCCTTTAGCTGTGTGATCCATATGTTGGAGTGCCCGCCTGTTTGCTGCAAGAACCGCTTCGTGTTCACTGCAGTAGTGCCTTCCAAATTGGAATCCAACGTGGTTCGAACTACATGTATGAGGCGAGGACGCCCGCGACAGTAGCAGGCAATGCTTGAGCGAGGCGGTCGTGCATCGGCTTCGCCGATATCTGCAGTGACGGAGAGCTACTGTAACGATTGGAATTGAGGTGTGCACGTTGGCGCGGGCGTCGTTGATCGCATCTTGAAGTTGTATCCCGTACATAAACGATGCTACTCTTTTAATCAGCCCTAATCGATTTTAGTCGCTATTAAACGGCCTTTCGGGAGTTCACTTTACATGTACGGTAGCCCGACTTCCCGGAACCCAGTGTGCCATTGATGATACGCTTCGCCTCTCAATACTGCGAGTACACGAACCGGTACTACCTGTAGAACTGTACCAGTAGAACTGAGGTCCGGAAGCGCAGTGTGAGGAAGGCCCGCATACGTTCGTGCCAACGGACCCATCACAAGCAAACCGCAAACTGAGATTCCTAGCGCCGATGGTAGGCACCACCGTATGACATCACCAGTAGTGAATCTTGAAGTTGAATCTTTTGCCGAACGACTTTTTAATCTGCGGCGATCTCCGTTAATCACAGCCGATCGCTTTTGATTTGGCGCTGCTTTGCTCGATGCGAGTGACGCGAACGCAGGGTTTATGTCATGTCCTCTACTTCAGGCGCCGGTCCTACCGCGTTTCAGATTCCACACAGGCAACGAAATACTCTGAACAAGTCACCGCCACGAACCAGAATCGCTGCGCTCCCGATCGCGCGCTGTAGAGATTAACATGCAATTGTTGCGAGCTTAGGCGGGCCTCTGCAGTTCATGGAGCACTGAAACTCAGGTTCCCCTTAGGGCCTTACCGTACCAGCTGACCTACTGGTAGCGGTTGGTGGCAGTCAGTATTTTTGAACAACTCTTGTCGCTTCGATCGTCACCTCAGTTTCCGAATTGACACTCGACCCGCAAGCGCAACCAGTAGCCGGCAACATGATCAACGACACTTCAACCGAGTACGAGAAGGCGACCACGCCGAACCTCGACCCTCGGCGGAGCGAGGTGGTCAGCGACTGCCACCAGAAGAACGGCGTGGAAGAAGAACAAGATGAAGAGGAGGACTCCTACTCTAAGAAGACGCTGCAGGAGAAGATCTTGTGGGGTGTCATCTACGGCATCGCGTCGCTTGCCGCGCTGTACTTCTTCATGGTGGCTGTGAAGTTCATCGGTGATGGCTTCACGCTGGCGTTGGGATGCGACACCAAGGGCGCCTTCGACTTCGCTGACAACCCGGTGGCTGGCCTGATGATCGGTACCATCGCCACCGCGCTGCTGCACAGCTCCGGCACGGTGACGTCGATCGTCGTGGCTCTTGTGGGCTCTGGTGGCATGACTATTCGCCAGGGCGTGTACGTGATCATGGGCGCCAACATTGGCACGTGTATCACGTGCATCATGGTGGCTTTCGGCCAGGTCGGCGACCGTGTTCGTTTCCAGCGCGCCATGGCGGCCGCGACCGTGCACGACATGTACAACCTCTGGTCGGTATTCGTGCTGTTCCCTCTGGAGGTGCTGTTCCACCCGCTGGAGGAGCTGTCGATCGCCATGTCGAACGCCAAGACCAACAGCGGTGACTTCAAGAGCCCTATCGATGCCATCGTGAACCCGTTGACGCAGGAAATGATCGTGGTGGACAAGGACGCCATTTACGAGGTTGCCACTGGTGATGTTGTGTGCGAGCCTGGTCAGTCGTTTGTCACTGCAGGCGTCTTCGAGGGCTCTAGCCTGAGTGACGGTAGCATCGGTGCGATCACGGTCGTTATCGGTTTCTGTATCCTCGTGTGCTCTCTGCTCACCCTGGTGAAGATGCTGGCGAAGGTGTTCATGGGCCCCACGAAGCGTCTCATTTCGAAGCTGCTGAACTACAACGGCTACATCAACATCCTTGTCGGCACGATGATCACGTTCTGCGTCCACTCGTCGACGGTCGTCACATCCACCCTTACCCCGCTGGCAGGCCTGGGTGTTATTACGCTTGAGCAAGTTTACCCGTTGGTGATTGGAGCCAACCTGGGCACGACTGGCACGGCACTACTCGCAGCTTTGGTGACGGGTAAGTCCGACTCTGTTGCCATTGCACTCGTGCACTTCTGGTTCAACGTGTTCGGTATTCTGCTTTTCTACCCGATCCCGCTCACCCGCAAGCCGATTCTGAGCTGGGCGCGCTCGCTGGCATTCTTCAGTGCCGCGTGGTCCATGTCCGCAGTGCTCTTCCTCGTGATCCTCTTCTTGGTGGCGCCTGGCATTCTGCTTGGACTCGTCTACATGTGCACTGCTGACAGCAGCGTGGTGGAGGTGTTCGGCTACATCATCGCAGCTGTTGTGGTGGCCGTGTTGATTGGTATCGTGTTCTGGTACACCAAGAAGGGTGGCCGCAGCGTTTGGCACGCTTTCCTGGAGAAGAAGCGGCTCGAGCGTGAAGCGCGCGATGCGCGTGAGCCCAACCAGTCGAACCTCCCCCACAATGCAGTGTAAGCAGCTGTAGCTAGTCCTATGAACAAACAATATATGTTCCTAAAGTTAACCCCGTTGCATCGGTCGCGTTGCCATTATCGCTTGCAATTGATGGGAGCGGTTCCCGCAACCTTAATCCCAGTGAGCCCAGCCATGGGATAAATTAAAGAATGAAAAGTTTGTTGCATTCTCTTCGCAACAGTTTTGATAAATACGAGATTTCATGGCCATTGCCACAAAGGCCTGCCTTTGTTCTAACCGGAGTGGCACCAATTTTGGTGTCCTTCAACGGCCTTGAGGACACAATGTTGATCTCAAATTTGTTCCATATAACATATCATCTGGCCATGTTTATCCTACCGGATAGGATAAAAACACGTGTTTGATTTGAATTGAGTATGGGGTCGGCGACGACGGCTATTTTTAGATGCAGGTAGAAGAAACAGTCATGCCATAGGAGACAACTGACCACTTCTGGCTCCCACAAACCTCTCATTACAAACCCCAAGTTATTTTTCATCCTACCGCTCGTTTCGTAGGATAAAACGCGTTGTGTACGCCACATCAAAAACCATGTTATCCTATTTCGTAGGATAAATTTCACTGGGGTTAATGTAAGGTTGCTTTAACGAATATGAGACATGTAAGGTTGCGATAAGAAGGTTTCAAACATTTCCGGAGAATATATTTGTCTAAATTACCATCTTCCATTAAGTACGTATTTTGTATCGTACAGTTCCTTCTAAATACTATTTCGTTGAGCCGTTCATTTTCAGAATCGCTGGACGGGGAGGAACCATACACCAGATCGGCGGAGCTTGGGTCAGGACGGCGCGGGAACACCAGAATATCGGTGGAGAGGCGTCCGACACGCTACGCGCAAGCGAGGGGATCCATGGCTGAAGCAGAGAGTGGCGCATCGACCGGTAACGTGCCCCAAAAGTTTGCGTTAATTCACGATGTTTGAATACGTATTAAGGGCGGAGCACTCCAAAACGGAAGCGGACCGAGCTAAACAACATGTACGCTACACTTGGCATCGAGCAAGACGACAGCAGCGACGACGACTTCATTCCAGATGAGGCGGACGAGGGTGGAGACGAAGATCAAGTTTCTGACGACTCAGCCCAGGACACCAACTGGCATTATTCACCACGTCAACCATCTCCAAGGCGACGATTTTCTCCACATGAGCCGTTACCCTCCAAGAAGCGCAAAGTGGTGAATGTTGTGTTGGGTGACGAAAATTCCAGAGGCAACGCCAACGAAAACGGAGACAACGGAAACAATGACCGCGGTTCAACCGCTTCGACACGCCCGGAATACACGCCTCGTAAGCGTACCAGCAAGCACCTGAAGGAAATGGATGCTATGCGTGCAAACGGCGATGCAATTGTCAACGTTGTCCTTCCTTTTCCATCCAACCCGATCGCGGACTGGGAGGAGTTTGCTGACATTTTCGAAACCTACACGCTGCAAAACAATATAAAGTTTCGGGTCCGCAGTTCTCAAACGACGGTGCTTCTAATTCGACTTTACGGATTATCCGGAATACAAGTTTTAGAGGGAATAATATTTCGCGATGTACTCATCAGAATTGCGGCGGCTAAAATTCTGCATATAGAACTTTGTATTGGATTATATTCGAGAGGTAAAATGTTGAGTACGCGACATGAGATTTGTTGCAAAGTGGTAGGGTTACGGATATAAACATCCAGGAGAAGCGATTCGCTGTCAGCCCTCCATTTCGAGATCGTCGCCCAAGAGAATACATTCACTCTTGTCCACCGTGTTTGTCGTCGAGAAGTCATTTCGTCAAATATGGCGGGAGTTGAGCAAACAGGGATGGAAATACACGAAACCGAGAGGCCCGAGCAACAACAACCCATACCTATCGCCTTCAGGAAATGTGAAAGGGACTGAGAGCGTTGATTTCTTGGATGGTGTGAACATTGTAAGGGAATTAGCGGGGAGTTGCGACTAACTGTTTTTCTTACTTCAGGTGAGGAAAGTCTGCTGGCTAACCCTCCCACTGCTCCCTTCACCGTCCACGTCAGCACCAACAGCGTCTTCTGCGGTGGGCACCATGTCCTCCGCTGCTACAACTGATGTGACACGCACGCCACCTGCTGTCGCAGTTGTCGAGGCGACTGCGACTCCCGCTCCACCCGCTACCACCCGTGATGACGCTCCTACAGCTCCTGCTGCCGTTTTTGACGTGGTAGAAGACACCCCTATCGACTCTACGCCAGGATTTGCCCCAGCTGATGCAGTGTTGACTGTCTCTGCTCCAATGGCTCCTCGTGGGGCAACGGGAAAGCGGAAAGCTTATACCAATTCGTGGACTGCAAGCAAGAAGCAACCTCGCTCCGGTAAGTTCACGGACACCTGAGTGCTGACGTTTTATCTCTAACTTGAGCGCATTACGGATATTCCAGACTCGGCTATTCAGGATACGACCTCTTTGCCGGAGACCGCAACCACGAAAAGAAGCCTGCAAGGAAGCCCAAGGAACCTCGAGCGGCAAAGGGAAAGCGTATATTTTCTATCAACCCACGGTCTGCACAACCCCGCTCCGGTAAGTGCACTGATGTCAAAGGTATGAAATTAGTTCATGAACTGACTTTTGACCTTATAACGGATATTACAGACTTGCCTATTCCGGATACGACCGAAGCTATTCCGAGGCATACTGAGCAACGTTCTACGGATACTACGGCGGTAAACCCGGAACGTCGGGGACAGTCTATTCCGGATGCCACGGTGGAGCAGGTGGAGTCTACTATCCGCGTTTCTCCTTCAGTCTCGTTGGACGACTTCGATTCTGACAACTGTCTCGATGCGCTCAAACGCGACCGCCTCTTCGGTCCGCTAGCTGCAGACGTCTCCACGTAGACCTGCTGACCCAAACGAAGGAGTATTTTGCAGCCGGGAATGGCATGGAAGATGGTTACCGAGCCGCTCCGCCGTTGGCGCACACCCTCGAAAAGACAGAGGAGATGAATGGAGCAAAACGCCGGCAATGGTCCCGCAAAGTATGCTCGGCGCACGCAGGAGCAGGCATTCGTAGCTACGAAACTAGTTTCTACTGCGCAACGTGTTCGCGATTCAAGAAGGGACGAGTGACGCTCTGCAACAAGGTCCGCCGCCTGGATCAAGGAAACAACCTCACGTGCAGCCAGATCTGGCACCAGGCGTGGAAGATCGGGACGTCTATACCAGCAGATCTGCAACACAAGATTAGGTTCGTGAAGAAGCGCCGTCAGGAGGTTGAAAGTGATGCTAGTGACGAGTAACGAGGACAATGAAACGGGGGCTTTGTGTTTTGCAGAATGATAGTGTCGTTCGATCGTATCTGATACCTTGTCGCTGTCCTGCTTGAAACGGTTTTGCAAGGAGATTGCAATTCAGAGTGTTTTGGACAGCTTATGTTCTATGAATCTTCAGGGATTGTCCAATAAGATACCTTCGTTAACCCACGTGTAGCTGAAACAGGCTTGGGACAGGGTATATTGTATTGATTTCCCGCCATACGTTAATTCATATATTATTAGTTACGGATAATCCGGAATAATCTTCGGATTAGAAGGGTTAAATAGGTATGCATACTTCATTGTTGTAAAGTTGGCTATGTCTAACACGATCGTTTTTTCTTGCTTTGTAGCACCCGACGAATCAATACCCACGGAGTTTCGTTCGGCAAACAAGACATTTCGCTGCACCCACGGCATTTCGCAGAGTTTTCGTTCGAAAGGCCACCGCAACCGCAAGATACGTTACTGTGGATGCCTCGCTCGGTTCACTGCTGTTGTGACTTCGACAGATAAGGAAGAGTTTATGATCAAGGTTATCAACGAGGTGCGCTAAGGATAGCATTGCTGTACGTTTACCGTGGTATTCTAACTTTGCACTTTATTATTAGAACCATACCCATTCGCACCCCACGACTCCATCTCAAGCTTCATCATACCTGACAACTAAGACGCTACCGATGGATGAAGAAGACCGTAAATATGTGAAAACGTTGGCGGATGTACGAGCAAATTTTTTGAATGAGTGAATTGGTGAGTAATGCGTGGTTCAGTTTTGAAGTTCTATTTTATTTAACATGTTTGTTTGGATCACTTTCATTGTTTCGATTTTCAATATGATAGGGTGCACAGTAGACCGGCTGATTATGAAGTGAAGCAACCACTGGGAAACGATTCCGCAGAAGAGCACTTGAAAAACATGCTGCATGCTCTTCGTCAATTGGACGACAGCGAGGTTCTTTTACTACAAGACCAATTGGGACTTACGACTGCGATTGTTATGCAGACCAAAGTGCAGAATATTATGTTCGACAAGTGGGGAGAGACGTTAGCGATTGACTTCACGCATTGCACAAATAATCTTGGTTATCACTTGGGTACGTATAGATTTTATTCTAGCAACTTTATCAATATACCTTATTTAATATACAGCAACTTCAGTTCATTAACACGGCTACATGTTTCTATTGTGCATTTCAGGGAGTTTGGTCGTTACGACAGCTACGGGCAGAGGATTCCCTGTCGTTGATTTCGTTTGTATAAACGAGCTGGCCGTGACACTGTCAACAATGTTAAATTACTTTAAAGAGAAAATCCAGGTTGGAGGCGAATTGAGTCTGTCGTGATTGATAAGGATTACTTGGAGTGGGCGTGCTCAAAGAACTCTTCTCAAGCGCCAATATACTTTTGTGCCAATTTCACGCGATCAGATACAGGAAGAAGGTTATGAGACGTGACTAAAAGTTTCCCAGTGCATGGAATTGCTGGTGTTGATGACAAAGTTGCTTTATAGGTATGTATGCTTCCGATTGTTCGTATACTGATCGAATCTCTATCTCACAAAATATCTGTGCATTTTGATTAGCACTTCTCATCCTCGGTACAACGTTCACTATGATGCTTTGCGTCAATATTGTAAGGACGAGAAACGCCAAACATTCTTTGATTGTTTTGATAAAAACTGGGATTCCTGTAGATATATGTGGGCCAATTTTGCTAGAGGAAAGGTCTTCACTGCGGGCAATACCACCACCAACAGAATCGAGTCGAACTGGAACCAAGTGAAGATGCTGCTAGGGCACAAGACGAAAATTATGACAAGACTATCGCTGGTCTGTTGCAGCATCAAATCACGGTGGTGCAGAAGATCGTTTTGACTATTGGACAACAACACGCAACATCGCGCGTACCCAAGACCGTGCCTAAGTTCTTAAAAGCTGTAGCAACTAAGTTGTCCGGGGATTTTTTGCGACAGTGAAAACAGAGTGGGAACGTTTCGTGAATATGATGACGGACGCATCGTGCAAGCGAGTTGAGGGAACTGTTTCATGCTGGAAAGTTCACTGCAAAAACGCAACTTTTGTGCCATGACATTGATTGGACATGCACCTGCTTATTTTACAAAAGTCATCGCCTACCATGTAGCCACATTATGCGCTTGGCTGAATCCGGACACGAGTTTCAAGTACTTCCAGGTATAACGGTCCATGATCGGTGGAGAACATACGCCGCGTTGGATGTGAAACGAATTGGTGGTGAGAGCACAACTCCAGCACAAGCTAGGAAACCGAAGGAGGTCGTATACGTTCGCCTGTACCGGAAAGAACGTGCCAACCAGGTAGTTTTGTCGTCGTCAGAAAAATATTCCTATGCAAAAGCGATGCTGGAGCCACTACTCGAGCATTTGTCGTGCTTATCAAGTGCAGACTTTTATCAAGAGCTGGCTGCATGGAGAGATACGGTCGATGTTGGCCTAAATCGTTATAATGCTGATGAAAAAGAGGTGACAATAAGAAACATGATGTCGACACTGATGAAGAGAGTGAAGAGGACCTATTCTCTCCAGTGGATCCTTCGGACGCAATGGAGACAGTGAAGCTTATGTATGAGCTGGAAAATTATGTGCCTAGCATGGACGTATGTACAGATGGGGATAACGAGTCTGAGTCAGAAGACAAAGTTCCACCCACCCACGCAAATCTCAGCCCTATAAGAAGATATTGACCCATCTTCACGTCCATCTTCCGGCGCGTGTAATAAGGAAGAGATCGAGACCAAGGAGCGGAAACAAGTCACCCCAATCCGCGCAGTTGAAATTATCAACATACCAAAGCCAAAACGTCGAGGAAATTCGACGGTGACAACGAAACAACTCAGACAAACGACACTGATATCGGGCAACAACGCGCCTTGCTGTTCACAAGTATCCCAGTGGTCTTACCGTGACTCTAGATCGCCTTCTTATTGGGGCACGAAACACTCCAAATTGGAAGTGTGTGGCAGAGACGCTAGACAAGTATCCCGTCCAGTTTGAAGACGCTTATTTGAGAGGACGCAGCATCGAGTGTAGTTGGGAAGCAATGCGGCCATCAAACTACATGCACCCTTTCGTAATTCCAGTGGATATTACACGCTCACTCCAGGCATCGATCATTACAGCAAGGAAATAACTGTGCAGCCCGGCAGAGATTGAAGAGAGTGTAAAAACGCAAGGGTTTATGCTTGATCTGGTTGCAACGATTGACCCAAAGCTTTGGAAGATGAGCGGGTACGTTTGCTTTACACTAAGGTTGTTTTATAAGTTGCTATAATATGGCGACTTTATCTATATGCACTGCTTGCAGTCAATTCGTGGGTGCGTTGACGGGGTTTCATGGCATCAAGTTCAAGTGGCGCATGTGGGCTGAAGACAGGAAGTGACTGGAGCAAGATTGGCGGAAAATCAAATCGAATGTAAGCCTCTTTGAGGTACCGACAAATACGACAGGCATATCAGAAGATGCTACTTGCCAAAGACACCGCGTTCTGGCCAACGAAGTGATTAGCAAGTTTGCTTCAAGCAGACTGCTCACGGAGTTCATAACACAGTCGGAGGCGGATCCATCACCTTTGAAAACATCGTTCGTGGGCTGTGTCGAGGGTGGTCAACGATAGCCACATCAACTTCTGCTTGTGGACACTTGGAGGCTTGGAGAGAGGCATTCACGTGATCTCATCGCTGTTGTGGGATATTGGGTGGCCAAGTACGCCGAAGGTTGCCCGTGGCAATATCAAATTTGTTCTTCATCCGGTAAATCTGGACGCGAACCATTGGGGGATCATCATCATACGGTTTCAAAAAACAGGCACTGTCTTGCAGACGCAAGTTTACATGTACGAACCTCTAATGAATGAGTGCTACCACGATGGAATGCGGACAGTTTGGAAGGGTATACCAAAGGTCAAGAACGACGGAGGAAAAGAAGGACTTCGGGAATACCTAAAACGATGGCACGCAGCTTCCATGCCCAATGTGGAACTTCATTTTCAGAAGGTTAAGTGGTGCTTGCGCCTCAACAGCCCGATTCAGCAGTTGTGGCGTTTTGATAGTAGCCCAGGCGCATAATTACATCACCGGAAACCTTGAGCAGCAGAAGTATGCAGTCTCTAAGAACGACGTCAAGATCATGCTCTTGCGGATGCTATGGGTCATCACCCACCATTCAAAAGAGCGACCTATCTCCAACTACGATGCTGCTAAGACAAGTGCAATTCTCCAGAAGCTTAAGAAAGAATTGTATTAAATGGGTGGATGGGTCTGCCGGCATTAACATTTCAATACAGGCGTGTCCATTGCGTTATTCTTTGAGCTTGTTGATGTCCATCTCCAGCACCACGCCGAACGAAAGATGGACATCTTGGTCAACTCCCTCTTCAGGTAATTCTGCATCCAACTCGTAAATGCGCTGTTGCTCCTCTTCAAAGCGGTCCTGTAACTCCAGCTGAATTGCCAAAATCTCACCCAAGCTGCGTTGAACCTCCTCCAGCATGCCCCTCATATTGTCCAGTTCACCCGTTCGCGTGCGCACTAGCTCACGTGCAAGATTTCTCTGGTTCATTGCACCGCAGGATCTTCGTTGGCGATAAGAAAAAACGCTAAGTATGAAATCCGTGTTGTGTACGTATTTTGTGGTGCGTACACATATATCTGTGGAACACAGAAATACGTGTCGACCACATCGATTTAGATTCTCTAAATGTAGACATATACCTTGTCACGAGGCCACGTGGCTTGGGTCATTTAAAATATAAATATAATACCGGCCGCCAGCTGTTTATGGTTGCGTTTAGTCGTAAGGTTGCCACAATTCCTGTCGTCATAGCGTATTTTAAATTGCAGTAACGCCATTCGCAATTGATACTGATTATTCGCAGTTCGTTTAAGGGCGTATTTGTTTCGCTCTTTTCATCTGGTTAAGTTAGAACTGTCGTTTAGCACAGATTCGGTATTTTTCTCAGAATTTGTCAGAATTAATATGGAAGAAAGTATGGCATACAAACTTTTTCGAAAGATACGTGCGCACCGAAATCGATGTGGACCACACACAGACATGCAGCACCAACCGGTCTCGGTGATACCGATACCTCGCTGGGTGTGGACCCCAATACCGACATGCACAATGCTGGTCGCTCCACCGTCCGCCCGCCCGCCGCTCAGCGCGTGCACACAATAACTCTGACGCCGAGCCAGCTCCCCGCGTGCGGTGGCGCTAAGGTTCAGTGAGCCATGTACGCAGTAGCAGCCACGCAGCAGCACGGCAACCATCTGCTTCAACCACTAATATATTACCTTTAATAATTTACGGCCGGTAACTCACTTGAACACTGTCTCCAGCATAGCGAAGGCAACCCTCGGAACGCAGCGTCGTGCGCTAAACCCTGTCACACTCGAAATGCTGATGAGCTTTACTGCAGCTACTGAAACGCGCACGTTGTGAGTGAGTGCACTTAGGCAGAAGGCAGGTTAATTATTGCGTGAAGGACTAGGATAATTGCAATAATTGACGTTATTTACAGCAGCTTCTAGTAATTTGCGGTTGCTTGTGAGTTTCATTTGTGAACAATGCCGTAATCGGGACCCGTGGGTATAAAGCGACATCGGCGCATCCTGTACAACAACCTCGACGGCATCTCAAGAGCATCTATTCGTATGCTGGCTCGGCGAGTGAGCGTGATTCGAATGTATACCCTAGTATACAACGAAACTCGTGTAGTGCTGAAGGTTTTCATGCAGCATCTTGTCCAGGATGCAGTTGTGTACAGTGACATGCTCGCAGGAAGACCGTCACAAAGATGGATGTCCTGTATGCACTGAAACGCAAAGTCGGACACTCTACGGGTTTGGAAACTAAAGTAGTCTCCTAATGTATCTTTCCATCGTTCTAAACGAGCTGCGACCCCTGGGACGCACCCGGGTATGCAGTTAACACCTAGTTTCCGAACGGTACTCGCCTCAGACGTGTAAGCGCACGTCGTAAGTTATGACATACAAAGCACTTGGTATTTGTATTGGCCATGTGTATGACGTCGGGATAGGTGTATAAATTGTCAGCAGATTTTCCGGCCAATGTTATGGCGAAGCTGTTTCACGAAAATTGCAGACGCGGTCGAAGCTTGCGCACGGTACGCCCGGCATGCCGACGGTCGGAGGGGGTACCGTTTGACTGGCGCGATCAAAACCTTGTAGTCACCTTGTGTACCCGACGGCTGGGCGGGTTACGCTCTTCCGGTGTTCGTGAAGACGTTCAGTGGTGACCAAGGCGGAGGTTGGAGCTTGGTTGCTCCTTCCGGGGTCTGGGTGGGTGACGGTCACGCGGGTATTCTTCACGCTGTCGTCGGTGTGCTGCGATCGAGTCTTGGCTCGCCGATCGCGTGGGGGTGTATCCTTTTCTTGTGCTGTTGTAGCCCTTTCCGTTGCTTGCCGCCTCCTCTTGGCGGGATCTTGTGATGAAATTGATGTGCGAGCGTACCCTGTCCAAGCTATCCAGGTGTGCGTCGTGTTCTTGGTTGACGTGGCGAGTTCTTCTTCGGGTAGGCCAATGTACCTCCTTCCCCGGTAGTATAGAAAACACTTGCGTCTTGCAAGGCAAATCCGAATCTATTATACCAAAGTAACGGTCCTAAAGATCTCTCCCCATCTCGCTCTCTTCCTATCCCTCTTGCGTGCTTCCCGTTTGCGCATTGTACCATGAACCTGATATTATGTACCAAGATCGCGGTACCGTAACAAATTGATAGCTCCATTGTACCCACAATCCATGTGATCGCCCGTACCGAAATGATTGCTCCAGATCAACTCCCGCAGATCGCGAGTTGGCAGATCGCATATTGGCAGATCGCGTGTCCCAATGATTGCACCTGATTGTGCTGCACCAGATCGCGTATCGGAATGATTGCGCCAGACGAATCAGGTCGGTGTGTACCCAATTGTTGGTACATCGGTCAGGTCTCGCCCAGATGCCACACAACCGGATGTAATCAGACACAGCTGCAGCTCTCGGGTCGCGATCCATCAATCGTGATCTTTGGGTCCTCATGTCGCCTCGGATTGGTGAAGCTCTGCAAGAGTCAGACTCAATTACCCCTGCGCTATTTGTATGTGGCGGTTAAGCGAACCGCCCAAGATCTGCAAATTTGGTCGGAATTCACCATACGTCATTGTGATAGAGCAACCGCCGCTCATTTTCGTAACAGACTCCACTTACAGTCAACATATGGCTGAGGAGGTGCAACTCATTTCAGAAAACACATGAAAGAAGGTACGTTGGCTCAACAAACTTTGCATTCAACCACACGAAGCTCACCACTCATCAACTGAAACGCAGCCTACACGCGCATTCAACATTACTGTCATCGTCAGCGTCGCCGCCATCGCTTCCTTCCTCGCGGGAAGCGGCAGTTCCCGCCGTGTCGTCTTGCACTTTCCTACGTTCTTGCCGGGCCGACGCAGCACGCCGCGCTTCCCCAGGTTGGCCGGAATGTCCTACCCGGCGCTGAAGTCGTCGTGCCAGATCTGGAAACAGGTCTTGGTGACGCCCTTGTACTCACGGCGGATCTTGTTACACAACCTGCACTTGGCGTCGTCGATGGAACAACGCTCGCAGAAGTAAGTCGTAGCGAAGGACTTCTTTTGTCTGTGCGCAAGAGCGCACAGACCTTGCACGACCGTTGGCGGAGCTCCTCAACGCTGCTGACAGTTACCCAGTCTTCGGGCTGCTGGGGTGCGTGCGCCATGCGGACTGGTGTCCGTCTACGTTTCTGGCTAGACGGAGGTGGCGTTGCTTGGACCCCTGCAAAGTCCTCGGTCTTGATTTGCAGGAGCTGGTTTTGAAGGACTAAAAACCACTCGACGCGACTGTTCCCTTGATTCTGGCCGCCTCTTTGTGGGACAGGTACGCGCTCACTAGCGCCAGGTCGAGGAACCCCAAGAACAAGCCCGTGTAGTACTTGGTGAACCGCGTGGGCATTTGAAGGCAGTAACTCTGGAGACGGAGTTGATCGTGGCGATCAACTCCGCCCATCCAGTTCTGGTAGTCGTTCACAGACTGAGGACACCCCACTTGAATCGGGCCCACCCGCTTGACTTTCCTCTCGATTGTGGACGGCGTCATGGCGGAGCCTGTGCAGAGGTAGTAGACAGGCTTGCGGTCCCACCAGAGGCACGAGATCACGGTGGGGACCACGACTGAGCGCGAGAAGACGAAGGAGCCACGAGGAATGCTTGCTGGGCGGGTCTTGCTATCTGACTTGATGCTCTTTTCGAACTCCAAGCGATTCGTCATGATCGTTCCAACCACGTCAACGTTCACCTTCAGCAGCTCCACGGCGAGAAGAATGGAAGAGTAATTTATGTCAATGACGACAGCATGCCAGTTGTGGCGCGTTGGAGGAGTAAACACAGCCTTCAGGTTCCGCAAGACGGCTGCTGCTGCAGTCTTGAAGTCACTTCCGTTATCACCTCCATCCACGTTGTTACGCTTGCCCACATAAACTTGAAATCTAGAACACTTACGACATAAGGAGAAGTTAGCATTCGCTGCAAGCCGTAAGTGATGACATAGAAAACAGATTAAAAAAACTGTGGCAGTACGCGGTCTTTTGGTCACACAACATAAATAGTTTGGAGCTGTATTGGTGCGGCTTGTCCGACGTGAACATGCGAGTGGGTTAGCGCTTCGACGTGGCAGGAAGTACGCCTTCATCAAATGAGAAGACGGCTGGGAGAGACCAACCTGCCAAGAAGCGCTGTTGGATCGTGTCCACTACAGGACGCAGCTTCCACAGCTTATCGCGGCCGTTGTCTACGGTGTTGTCGACGAAGTGAAGGTCACGCAGGATGTCTTGGAAGCGGTCACGCGTCATGTACTGCCCAAAGATTCTGGCTGCTATGGCGCCGTCCTCGACCATAGACCAATGCGCAGCGAAGCGCCTCTTCTGGGGAGACAGCATGCGCGCCACTAGAAGCCCAACCACATGAAGAATCTCGTGTGCATCGTTAGCTTGCGTTGCTCTCAAGCGCCGGGAAATTTGTGCGGCGGTCTCGCGCTGGTGTCCAGTCTGCCGCGTAGCCATCCTTTCTGCTCGCCTCTCTACTTGCTGCAAACGGTAGCGGTTAGTCTCCCTACCCACAGGGGTTTCGGCACGAAGTAGAATAGCGTCAGGAGTGGCGACCGCTACACATCAAGCAGTCCGCGGACAGATCTTACCTCCTCCGCACCCAACCCTGGGTACGAGGGAGTATCGGTCTCGAACTCTGTCGAGCCTGGGGTCCACTGCATCGCCTGCAGAGCTGCCGTTCGCTCCTTGAGAGCTGTTTTGATGAGTGCTTCGTCGCCGCCAACATGCAGTGACGCGAGGAAAGCTTGATCCATCCCCCAGCGTCACTGTCAGAGATTTCATCACCCTCCTCATCGAACTCGTCGACTCCAGAATCGCGGTCGTCATCGCAGAGGCCAACACCATCGCTCTCGTCGGAATTGCAGTCCTCGTACTCACTACTGCTCTCTCCATCCTGTAACACATTCACGTCGGCGTTAGGTTTCGCCGGGATACGAGTTCGCCGTAGGGGAACAGTGGGTGGAGGGGCAGCACGTTCGCCCTCCCCTCACTCTCCAGCCCCGACGCCTCCAACAGCATGTGCAAACAGGCCGCTGCGTCTCGCTGGTCCTCTCCAGCTTGCAGGTCTCTCGGGAAAGACCGAATGCTCTTGCTACAGCCGTGTGCGAGAGTTCAACCTCCGATGAATCGGAGGCACCAAATTTCTGCTCGATTGTGTTCTGCGACAGCAGAACACTGGTGTCGATCTGGGAGGGTCTAATAGTGGCGTCGTCACCGACACTTTCGTTTCCTTCCTCTCCTTCATGCTCACCTCGACCGCCTCCCTCTCCAACATGTTCATCCCCGTAATCTTCTACTGCCTCGGCTGAATCGTCCTCGCCCTCAACCAGCAAGCCCGACTGGAAGGCGTACAACACAACAGCACGCTCACCTACCAACACGTTCGCGCCCTTTGGACTAGTATACGTCCACTCGGTCTGGATATCGGTCGACCGCTTGGACGTCTATCCTGCCGCCCTGAGCTGCCGCCATAAGTGTCTGAAGTCGACGTCGTGTGCTGCGGCGGGAGAGGCGGGTTTATACGCGGCGACTGGACCGCATGCTCGCCAGCCCGCAAATTCTCGAATGAGGGGTTTGGACAAGACTGGTATTCATCACCAACCTGAACCCTTCCTCTGACCCGGTTTTGTGAACTTGTCGCAGAGACCTCCAGCAGCTTATATGTTGCGGTTGCTTGAAAAACACTTGATTAAAGTATAGGAAAATCGTTGCTGAGCCATTTTCTAATGTAAATAATGAAACCCTATCAGGGGGTTTCAAAGCTGAAGCTGAAATGAACTTAAAAACATATCGACATAAAATGTCAGTCAGCCAATCAGATCGATTTGCTGTTATGTCGTTAAGTTAGGTTTTCTTGACACCAAAATGGAGTCAAAAGGACTTAACACATTTGCACCTAAAAGAATAGTCTTAGATTAGACGAGAATGTGAACACGTTCGAGCCTCGTCCAAGGCCGTGGATTTCTGTGCAACGTGTGTGAGACGTTCACGAGGCGCATCATGGTGCGCTACCACAGCTCGGGCCGCAAGGAACAGAGGCGCGACAAGGAGGCGCCCTAGAGCTCGTACAACTTTACGATCCTGAACGCCGGCGTGTCGGAGATCATCCTGACCCCCTCTGCGCGCTTCGTTCGCCAGGGAGATGAAGTACGTGTAGCGGTCTAGCTCGTCAGCTAGGTAGAACTTGCTGGTCATACGCGACTTGGCATCGCCCCTCCCCGACGGCGTCGGTGCCGCACTTGTTGGCGTGGAGCCTCCGTTGGCTATGTCCCTCATGTCTTCCTTTTGCATTGAGCGCTGGCAGCGCGTACTTGCAGGACGTCTGGTTTCAGCTGGGCAGCTGGGCGCATCAGCTTCGAGTTGAGTTCGACGGACGGTTTGCCGTACTGCTCGTGCTGGGTCCGACTTTGTTGTTGGTGTCGGCCGTGACCTACGTGCTGCCGTTAAACGCGACGCAATAGGCGCAGTACGGTGGGGGCTTGCCTGGTAGCCGGGCACGCACGTCGCCTTGGTGATGAAGCTGTCACTTCCTCACGGAACTTGACATCTCGGGCTTCGATCACTTTCCCCGTTCGCAGGTGAAGCAGTCAGTAGCCATGACCCGTCCTCGGAAAGCCAAAAAACAGTACCGGTTCAGCCTTCGCTGAAAGCTTGTTCTTCCTGATCTCCTTCGGAACGAACACGTATCCCACACAGCCACACACTTTCAATTGTGCAACGTCAGGCTTGGAGCCTGACAGCTTTTCTGTCGGGGTCATACCTTTCAAGGCTTTCGTCGGGATCAGGTTGTCCACCTCCACCACATATCTCAGCACCTCCGGCCACAACACCATCGGCAAGTTGGCCGCGTGCATGACCGCACGCATCTTATTCACGAGCACACTATTCAGCTTGTCAACCAAACAATTCTCTTCCGGTGTATACGGATGAGTGGGGACGAAGGTGATTCTCTTCCTTTTCAGGAAGTTTTCAACTCGTTGTCCCCTCCATCACTCGTGAACGTCCTAATTTTCTTGCCTTGTACCAGCAGCTCAGTCATCAGCCGCTGCGTGTTGCCGGAAGCCTCACTTTTGTGAGCAAGATGATAGCACCATTTGTATCTCGAACCCTCGTCGTGAATGAGCTGAAAGTATCTTACCGAACCAACACCGAGTCCGTACTTCCCCACATCACATACATCTGACGTCAGGCGCTCAAAGTTTTTAACCGTTCTCTTATCAGTGGCATCTCCATATGACATGCGCTTCCGCTTCGTCGTCATGCAGCTATGACACTTCAGCTTGGTCCTTAGCTTCTCTGCAGGAATAGCCATGCCTTTCACTGTCATTCTTCACCATGAACTTCAGAGACGCTTCGTTCAGGTGAGCCATACGTTCGTGCCACTTCATCAGTGGACTGGCATCGGCATTTACAGTCGCCATCACCACCGCACTGGTGTCACCGAAACTACCGTTGTTCAGCCAGTAGTGAGTCCCATGATAGATGAACTCCAAGCAAACTCCATTGCAGGTCAAGAATTGCTTCTTCGGCAGCACTCCAGGCGGGCTGGTGGAAAGCTCCCAGCCTTTGTTCAACGTCAGGCCAAGACTGAGCAAATTCACAGGTCCAGTGGGCGAATACTCCACTTTGTCTAGTTCCAGTGTCATCTCTCCACCGCTCAGCACATTCAGTGCCGTCACCACCACCTTGCCACACAATCCACCGTGTGTGATGCCACCGTCCCATACTTTGAACGAAGCCTTGGACTTCTTAATACTGGTGAACTTCTCTTTTTGGTTGCACACGTGCAAAGACGTCCCAGAGTTCAGCAGCCAATCACCACTAGGCTCATGTCTTCCGCCCTTCAGTGCCATGCCCACTTGCGAAAGTTCGCCCTCGGAACTACTGCTACTACTGCTGTTGCTATTACGACCAGTATCCGCAGTGAACCGCATGTAACCCATTGCACCTGCTGGCCCGAGCTTGAGCCCTCACTTCCACCATTGTTGTTCGGTTTCTTCTTCTCGGTGGTTTTGCCTTTGCCATCCTGGGCTTTTTTTCTTGTTCTTGTAGTGCCAGCAGCCCTTCCTCATGTGACCGACTTTCTTACAATGGTAGCAGCGAATGGCACGCCGCTTGCCTGCACCGGTGGTCTGTACCTGCCCTCGAGGATCATAGCCAGGGTCTGGGCATTGGTTTGACCCGGGATGCTGCCGGTTAGGCTGCCCCATGTGCATCGCCACCTGCGGGCCGCCATTCTTCGCTCCCAGGCCGCGGCAGTGTCTGCCGCCATCTTCTCCATCTCATCGCGCGAAAGCAGCGCGTTCTTCACTTGTTGTAGATATGAAGGGTTGCCTTGCCGGTACGAAAAGTCAAACTGGGTCACTATCTCGCGATGCACCGCACACACTCCCATCAGCAACAACTGAGACATAGACGTGTCGTCTATCACGAAGCTGGGCCCCATGTGCTGCAACCGCTGCCGCAGCGTATTCATCTCTTGGATGTAGTCTGTCATCTTCTGACCCGGGGTGTACGAGTGCGTGTACAGCTCGCGCTTTAAGCGCACCGCGTACAAGAAGTCGCGCTGGGTGTTCTTCGCGCTCATTGTGTCCCACATCTCTTTTGACGTGCTGCAAATGCACACCTTTTGGGCATCGGCCCCTTTTACGCCTCGGATTATGGTCTCCATGGCCAGCCGATTTCGGTCGTCAAATTGACGCTGCAACACCGGATCAGACGCATGACGCACTTCATCACCGCCGGTATTCACCGGTCACCACACCCCATGAGTCTCGCTGCTCAAAATAGAGATTCAATCCCATCTGGTACACCTCAAAGGTATCATTGAATTATGGTGGCTTGCTGCTGCCAATCGGCTTAAACCTCGGCACTACGGGAACTGCCGGTTGCTGCCAACCAAGTCGCACTGGAGGTGCTCCAGCCTGCCCCGTTCCAACTGTCGGCACTTCAACGTTACTCACATCAGCTGGCGCAACGGAAGGTTGCCCCACCGAGACTGCTGTTGCTTGGGTGTGGGTCGTTGGCGCTGCATTAGTTGCAGTTATTGGCGTGTTCGTCGCCACAGCTGTAGTCGATGCTTGATCGTCGCTCACATCGTTGTCCACGAGCCAGCCTTGTGCTCATAACCTAGCAGACACGTCACTAGTAGTTCGCGTAGTAGACTGCTGCGTAGTGGCCTCGCGGACAGTCAGGATGACGAGGAAACTCGACTTGCTCATAACTCAGCAGAAACCATTTTGAATTCATTGTTAGATCTTTCTTCTCCGCGCAGTCTCTCATACGCAACGTGCCATGCACGCGGAGGAAAAACCGTTGGACATGCATTGCACCATCAAGAGCCAAAAAACCGTTGAACGCACACGTCCCAACCTGGCGCGTGGTTCGGCTTGTCTCCGACCTGCCGGGTCTCAGCTTGAATGATGATTGAGCACTACACAACTTGCAGCGCCCGTGCAGCTATCTCTTAAAAATGTGAACTGATTGGCTGGGCAGTGTTTTCTAAAGGCGACCATGAGGCCCTGGTTTCTCCGTCGGTGTCTGGGTCTGGGGATAAACGACCTCGTAATCCCCGACGCTGTCACTAGATTGCTGGTGCTGAGAGTTGGATTGCTGCTCTGTATACCCTTTCAAACTGGTTCTAGGCGTGAATCGTTGTACCGAAGTTCTCTGGAACTGGAGAATGTGCCGGGAAAAGCGCACACATGGAGCTGGTCTAAAGAAATGAATCGTTTATTACCTACAATGACGTATCTTGATTGGTCAGTATTTCTTCGGATAAGCAACTACGCAGCATAAACTAGTCAGAATCATGCTAAATAAAATGTGATTGGTTGAACTAGCAAATCCCTTCGTCGTTTTTGTAAAGTGACTTGAATAAAGTGTTGTCTAGTTAAGGATGGAGGTTGGTTGTTGAAGGGGTGTAACTTCGCATATTTTCGTCGTACATCATGATTTTGCATGATTTGACGGTCTGGCAACTGCCTCTCCGACTTTATATCTATCTCGGAATATAATCATCAATAAATTCCCACCCCCATGGGGGTGGGAATAAAAGCCTCGTCGGGGAATAAACCACCGGCCAATCAGCATCGCTTCTTTTATTCCGAGACCCAGAGAATCCAGGGCCTGAGGCAACCGCTTGGAGTTGGAACGAAAACTTGAGATCGCGCGCTGTGATTGGTGCCGGTTTCAGTCATTTTCGATTACTATTGGTGGAGTTAATAATTTTTGTCGAAATGTCCCTAATTTTACGATACGCAGGTAGTAGTAACAAGATCTACAGGTATGACCCCTAGTAGGGGTTATCACGGTTAGAAAGTAAGTATGTATCATCAACCAATCAAATCAAACCTTCAACTTTCAACTGTGAGGGTCTCGCTGATCCCCGTCGGTCTCCAGAACGCTTTATTGGCTGGTATTTGTCCGACACGGACGAGGGAGGACGACTGAAGTCGCGGGCGAAGACATGCTTCTGCTTGTCTTCCTCTCCTAAACAAACACAGCAGCCAATCAGGTCAAACCTTCACCTCCTGCTGAAACCTTCGTCTTTTTGCAGGAAAGTTTGAGATGAAAAAGACGGTACACGAACGTTTGATCTTATTGGCTGCTCAAACATACTTCCAACCGTGATAACCACTACTCAAACCTACTTTCCAACCGTGATAACCACTAACCACTACTAGTGGTTATTACAACTTTCCAACCGTGATAACCACTACTCAAACAAACTTTCCAACCGTGATAACCACTAACCACTACTAGTGGTTATCACGGTTGGAAAGTTGTTGTAAAAGAAATCGATAAGTTCGTAGTTGCTACCACGAAAATTCTTCTGTTTGAGCTCTAGGGTGTTAACTTTAGGAGCATATATTGTTTGTTCATAGGACTAGCTACAACTGCTTACACTGTATTGTGGGGAGGTTCGACTGGTTGGGCTCACGCGCATCGCGCGCTTCACGCTCGAGACCCTTCTTCTCCAGGAACGAGTGCCACACGCTGCAACGCGAATCTCGCGTTGTGCATCGCTTGTAATTGATACTGATTAGTAAGGCCCGTGGGGTACCAGTATCGTAAGATTCCCATAGCAAGAAAAACATAACAAGATCTATGACACTTGTAAAAGAAATCGACAAGTTCGTAGTAGTTGCGACCACGAAAATTCTTCTTTTGAGCACTAGGTGTTAACTTTAGGAGCATATATTGTTTGTTCATAGGACTAGCTACAACTGCTTACACTGTATTGTGGGGAGGTTCGACTGGTTGGGCTCACGCGCATCGCGCGCTTCACGCTCGAGCCGCTTCTTCTCCAGGAAAGCGTGCCAAACGCTGCGGCCACCCTTCTTGGTGTACCAGAACACGATACCAATCAACACGGCCACCACAACAGCTGCGATGATGTAGCCGAACACCTCCACCACGCTGCTGTCAGCAGTGCACATGTAGACGAGTCCAAGCAGAATGCCAGGCGCCACCAAGAAGAGGATCACGAGGAAGAGCACTGCGGACATGGACCACGCGGCACTGAAGAATGCCAGCGAGCGCGCCCAGCTCAGAATCGGCTTGCGGGTGAGCGGGATCGGGTAGAAAAGCAGAATACCGAACACGTTGAACCAGAAGTGCACGAGTGCAATGGCAACAGAGTCGGACTTACCCGTCACCAAAGCTGCGAGTAGTGCCGTGCCAGTCGTGCCCAGGTTGGCTCCAATCACCAACGGGTAAACTTGCTCAAGCGTAATAACACCCAGGCCTGCCAGCGGGGTAAGGGTGGATGTGACGACCGTCGACGAGTGGACGCAGAACGTGATCATCGTGCCGACAAGGATGTTGATGTAGCCGTTGTAGTTCAGCAGCTTCGAAATGAGACGCTTCGTGGGGCCCATGAACACCTTCGCCAGCATCTTCACCAGGGTGAGCAGAGAGCACACGAGGATACAGAAACCGATAACGACCGTGATCGCACCGATGCTACCGTCACTCAGGCTAGAGCCCTCGAAGACGCCTGCAGTGACAAACGACTGACCAGGCTCGCACACAACATCACCAGTGGCAACCTCGTAAATGGCGTCCTTGTCCACCACGATCATTTCCTGCGTCAACGGGTTCACGATGGCATCGATAGGGCTCTTGAAGTCACCGCTGTTGGTCTTGGCGTTCGACATGGCGATCGACAGCTCCTCCAGCGGGTGGAACAGCACCTCCAGAGGGAACAGCACGAATACCGACCAGAGGTTGTACATGTCGTGCACGGTCGCGGCCGCCATGGCGCGCTGGAAACGAACACGGTCGCCGACCTGGCCGAAAGCCACCATGATGCACGTGATACACGTGCCAATGTTGGCGCCCATGATCACGTACACGCCCTGGCGAATAGTCATGCCACCAGAGCCCACAAGAGCCACGACGATCGACGTCACCGTGCCGGAGCTGTGCAGCAGCGCGGTGGCGATGGTACCGATCATCAGGCCAGCCACCGGGTTGTCAGCGAAGTCGAAGGCGCCCTTGGTGTCGCATCCCAACGCCAGCGTGAAGCCATCACCGATGAACTTCACAGCCACCATGAAGAAGTACAGCGCGGCAAGCGACGCGATGCCGTAGATGACACCCCACAAGATCTTCTCCTGCAGCGTCTTCTTAGAGTAGGAGTCCTCCTCTTCATCTTGTTCTTCTTCCACGCCGTTCTTCTGGTGGCAGTCGCTGACCACCTCGCTCCGCCGAGGGTCGAGGTTCGGCGTGGTCGCCTTCTCGTACTCGGTTGAAGTGTCGTTGATCATGTTGCCGGCTACTGGTTGCGCTTGCGGGTCGAGTGTCAATTCGGAAACTGAGGTGACGATCGAAGCGACAAGAGTTGTTCAAAAATACTGACTGCCACCAACCGCTACCAGTAGGTCAGCTGGTACGGTAAGGCCCTAAGGGGAACCTGAGTTTCAGTGCTCCATGAACTGCAGAGGCCCGCCTAAGCTCGCAACAATTGCATGTTAATCTCTACAGCGCGCGATCGGGAGCGCAGCGATTCTGGTTCGTGGCGGTGACTTGTTCAGAGTATTTCGTTGCCTGTGTGGAATCTGAAACGCGGTAGGACCGGCGCCTGAAGTAGAGGACATGACATAAACCCTGCGTTCGCGTCACTCGCATCGAGCAAAGCAGCGCCAAATCAAAAGCGATCGGCTGTGATTAACGGAGATCGCCGCAGATTAAAAGTCGTTCGGCAAAAGATTCAACTTCAAGATTCACTACTGGTGATGTCATACGGTGGTGCCTACCATCGGCGCTAGGAATCTCGGTTTGCGGTTTGCTTGTGATGGGTCCGTTGGCACGAACGTATGCGGGCCTTCCTCACACTGCGCTTCCGGACCTCAGTTCTACTGGTACAGTTCTACAGGTAGTACCGGTTCGTGTACTCGCAGTATTGAGAGGCGAAGCGTATCATCAATGGCACACTGGGTTCCGGGAAGTCGGGCTACCGTACATGAAAAGTGAACTCCCGAAAGGCCGTTTAATAGCGACTAAAATCGATTAGGGCTGATTAAAAGAGTAGCATCGTTTATGTACGGGATACAACTTCAAGATGCGATCAACGACGCCCGCGCCAACGTGCACACCTCAATTCCAATCGTTACAGTAGCTCTCCGTCACTGCAGATATCGGCGAAGCCGATGTGTCCCGAGTCAGAACGGTGGCAACCGTGGCTCGAAGGCAATCCGGCTGGACGGGATTGCTGCTCAACTTCGTGCTGAGCAGCAACGGGAGGATGAGCTGGCTGCCCTGTCGCAGCTACGGAGGGATGGTCGCCCGGTGACGCAACCACAGCATTTGGCTCAGTTTGGTGGGACCCTGTGATTGGTGGAACCAGGGCCCCAAATTTCGAATGGCGGCAAGCGGCGTGGAAGAGCGAGGAACGACGGCGTTGCGACGCTGCAAGGACGGAAGGCATGGCAGTGGAGGACAGCGAGGACAAGGACAAGGACGGTGCCGGAGGGTGTCGCGGTGGCACGGCAGGATGACAACGGATCGGTAAGTCAGGAAGTAGGAGGAGCGGCCGCACGGCACGCCCCGAGCTCAAGTAGGAGCTCAGTCGTGAAAAAGCCTTGGAACCAGCAAGTTAATATCTTTTATATTGATTTGTTAGTGTTGATCTACTCTCCGGTACGCACCTGCCTGCCATACGCCTCGAGGACCGTCCTAAACAAGGCGGCTCGCGACAGCTTGGTGGAGAAGCAGGGTACAGTCTTCGGCGTGCAGCAGTGTGCCCTGAGGGAGAGTCTGGAGCGCGGAATTGTGACCGCTTCGATTGCAGTGCGCGTACACTTGGCAAGGGCCCCGTACGTAGTCGGCCGCGCAAGGAACCGCGTTGGAGGCCGCGTCACATTCGAAGTTGGAGAAACACCCGTGCCTGGAAGGCCATTGAGAACGGTCTCGGTGTAGCGTCGCCAGGGAACGGGCGAAGAGAACGGTAGAAGGCGTGCAAGTAGCGGAAGCGCGATCTTCTAGTGAACTATGAGAGGCGGGCGTCTGAGGATCAAGCAGCGCAACCTACGGTTGGTGAAGTGGAACGACCGGCGGACGGACTTGGAAGTGTCGACGGTTGAGTGACTAGTAGCGCGTCGAGCTACGGATATTGGGTGCACGGAAGACCTAGGAAACGGTTAGCACAACTGGAAGATGCCGCGGCAGGACGATGCGCGCGATGATGGAAATGGAGATGGCACGGA
Source organism: Phytophthora hibernalis (assembly GCA_012656075.1). Classification (NCBI taxonomy): domain Eukaryota; phylum Oomycota; class Peronosporomycetes; order Peronosporales; family Peronosporaceae; genus Phytophthora; species Phytophthora hibernalis. The sequence continues at coordinate 895,328 of JAAKBF010000218.1, forward strand.
ACGCCTAGGTGGCGACCGTGAAGTGGATCAAGGTGACCAAGCTGCTGGTGTAGTACGGTCTGAAGTGGAGCGGCTGGAGTCCGAAGAGCGTCGCCGGACCAGTCGAAGGCCTGCGATCCTAGGAGAAGGAACTCGTTCGGGATCAAGAGCGAGCAGTCGTCGCGGTAGTGTAAGTGGGCGGTCGGTTCAAGCCACCACGACGCACGGTCGCGAGACATTGCAAGGAGAAGTGATGAGGGAACTGTGGAATCAGTATGAAGATGAGTCTAAAGCCACACAAGGAGGCGAGCACGCCGAGGATACAAGCGAGCACGCCGGGGATATGAGTGATCACGGTACTAGATCGGAAGTGTCTTCCCGACCTCGGTCTCGACACCGTTCCGTGCATCAACACCGGGACGAGCAGAGTCAACACGGTGAACCGCGAGAAAAGACGGTGGCGGAAGGATATGCCGCTGACTATGAAGGAGGCTATGGAGGATACGGAGGAGTGCCGGCTTCGTACTATGCCCCGCATACTGGTGCGTATGCCTATCCATATCCGGCCCCAGCTCCACCAGAACCGGTCAAGGAGGCTCCTAAACGGTCTCCTAGTGGGTTTATTGCTCGGTACACCGGACCAGAAACACGTCGAGTGGCGCAACCTTCGGTTGGATGGGACTGGAATGTGAAGCGTGAACCTGTCACGGTCCCTGAGCCTCAAGAACGGAATGGTGCGGCGCCTCCGGTACCGTATATGCCGTATTATCCGAGTATTGGTCCGTATGGTACGCCTGGATGGATACAGCGTCCGTACCAAGGAGGTCCACTCCTCACGGAACGTCGAGACCGACTGGAACTCCTGTGGTGACGCCTCGAGGTGCTCCTCCGGCGAGAAGAAGTGTGCCACCGACTGGACAAGCGACTGCGACTAGAGGAACGGCTCCTCCTCCGAGAGCGAGTGCTCCTCCTGCGCCTCGGAACGGACCTCCGCCTCCGGGACCGCCCAGACAGAATGTTCCGGCGCCTATACAGACTGGATTTGGAGTGGCTGGACCGGTGGCATCCGTCCGTACTTCTGAGTCCTTTGCGATGTCAAGCCTGGTTTCGAACGCTTTGAAAGTGCTTCCGATGTTCTACTCGGACACGACCACGGTTGAGAAATCACGTGACTTCTGGGAAGCATTCGAGTCTTACACTGAAGGACTACCAGAACGGTCAAGATTACTAGTGTTCCGTCAGAAGTTGAAGGGCAAGGAAGGTGAGCGTTGGTGGGGTAATTCGAGTATCAAGACCTACGACACCCTGCGCACAAGGTTCCATAACCACTTCCTGAGCAGAACGGCTGATGAGCTGTGGGAGCGGTTGCATACGACGAAGCGTGAACATGGAGAATCAGTGGAAGAATGGGGTGACCGTGTCTCCGATCTGTGTGAAGCTCTGACTATCCAGATCCACGGATGCGTTATCAACTGTTCCGTCGCGGTTTAAGGAACAAGCGTCTACTGGCCACGCTCGACTCGAGCCCGGCTTGCGATATTCCTGCTGCGTGTGAGTGGTTGATGTTCAAGGACATGCACCGTCCTATTGAGGAAGAGGACCAGTTTGAAGACGGAACTCTGAAGCGTGGCAAGAAGGACAAAAGCCAATCGACTGTCGAAGAACTGTCCCAGAAGATGCAGTCGTTCATGACCAGGCAGGAACAGTGGCGGGAACAAATGGAGCAGGAGCGTTGGCAACCACCACGGTCTCCTCGCAACCGTGCTCCTACCATTGCGTCCGTGCAGGACTTGCCTCCTTCACCGTCTAGTGGGAACCAAGGGAACGGACAACGGTTCCGTGGCATCAGCATGGCTGCGGACGACCGAACTCGAGAAGGAATAAGCGTGTGTGGACGTTGTGACCGGAAAGGATGCAGTCGTTTAAACTGTCCTCGGCAGAAGATGACTTGTCGGCGTTGTGGACGGCTCGGACACATCATGTCGGAGTGCGAGGAACCGTACCGTGGTAATGGGATGCAGAACGGTGGCCAAGGTGGACGGTCGCCTACTCGGAACTGTTTCCTATGTGAAAAACCTGGTCACATCGTTGCGAACTGTCCTGATGTTGAGACTCTGCGGACTATGGCACGGTCTAGGGAGAACCCACCGTTGCCACCGTCTCCTCGTCAATGACGGAGGCAGGAGGAAGGGGAGGAGAGAGTCACTCCTTCCTCTGGTCTAGTGAATGACTCGAGTGGTGACCGTACCGTGAAGACTGGACGGACGATCATCAGGTACGAAGATGAATGGGAAAGAGGGAATTTCTGCAGGTCGACTCGGATGAAAGCGTCGACTTGGAGGTGAACCGAGATGGAATAATGGAACTTGCGGAAGATGATGAAGATGACTCGGATGACTGTCTCGCCGTGCTGGAGGACGCGGAGTTCATGGATTTGAACGGTGAGATGGAGTATGGTGACAACGAGGGCCTGGGTGAAGAACCCATCGTTTGGGAAGACCAAGAAGTGGTGGCCGAATTGAACGGTCTGGAGATCGAAGAAAACAGTTTTGAAGCCTTTGAAAACGGTTTCGACGCTGAAGAAGACGATCTCGAAGAAGAACTGCAGGAAGCAGAGGAAGTGCACGACCCAGTGGTTGTTTACGGCACGGTAGCCGACTCCAATCAGGAGGTCGTAGCTGCAGAGCCGGAAGCTCAGAAGAAGGTCGCGGTGATCGCAAGTATCCTACGCACGGCTGAGAGAGTTGCTGAACCGGTCTGGGTAGACGACGATGGTCTAGACAATCTGGACCTCGGTGAAACCGTCTTCCTAGGTTGGGAGAAACCGGCGGAGGATCCACCCGAACCTTCGAATGGAGAATTGGTGAACTTGGCTTCGGAAGTGGACAAGTCGGAGGACGTTGGAAAAGGCAAAGACGGTACGGAGGCTGTGGACAAAGCCGAACAGGAAAACCCGTCGCCTCACGCCCGATTATTCACGGATGATGAACTGGACGCATTGGAAAATTGTGTTCCGGGCCAAGAAGCAAGCGTGATTGCTAAGGAAGAAGTCGCTGTCGAAAAGGAGGAATATGACAAGGAACTCGAGGAACGGTTGTACCCGAAGTGGAATTGAAGCGACGTGTGAAGCAGAACGCTGAGAACCAGAAGGAACCCACTCTGGAAGAGATGGCACGGTTCCTCGGACTGGATACGGATGTGTTAGCTCGGACAAGGGAAGCAACACCGGAGGGTACGAACACGCCCGAATATTGGCAGGATTGGTTCCGGCCACGTTGGAGAATTCGGCAGAGGCGAAAAGGGCGAACCGTGACTTTTCGACTACTGTGCCTGAACATGTGGCTAGTACGGTCAGGAAAAGAACTGAGACCGTGACTAAGAGTGTCGAAGTGAGCGTGGTTCCTGTGGATACGGTACTTGACGAATCTGAAAGTTCGAGTAGCGACTCTAGCGTGGAAAGCGAAAGCGACTCCGAGGCAGAAGCTATCAAGCCGGTGGTCGAAGACGCTGAAGCGATAGTGAAGGAAAATGTCGCGTTCTCGTTGGAGGTCGAAGACACGGTTGCGTCAGTGGAAATAGCGGTCATTGCGGAAGTATTCGCTCAAAGGACGGTCCGGCCAAAGGAAGCACGGACCATCGCCCGACTAGCCGTGTATCGGATGCTGAAAGAAGTCAAAAGGAAATGGACACGGAGGAAAAGCTGAAGGAGCTCGCACGCGATGAGAATGAAGCAGCTAAGATCCCTCTTGCGTGACAAAAGTCCTGAGGTGGACTGGGAACGGCTACGTTATTTTGTCGACGAGGTAGTACGTGAACGAGGTCTGCTTGGTCCGTGCTGGGACCGAGTGTTGTCCTGGGTGGAGAACTACTTCGCTGAGAATGCAGTTCGAATCTGGAGAAAGCTGTGTGACCGGACTGGACGATCAACCACGCCTGCGGCTAAGCGTCGTCGACGGCGTCAGCAAAAGAAGACGGTGTGTTTTGACTGTTCGGCTCTATATCGAGACCGTGCTGAGGCATTGAATCCCGGTTCGAGTGTGATGAAGACGCTTACCACTATGTGAATGTGCTGAGACCAGAGCGTCCTAAGGCAGAACCTCCTCCGAAAACCGGTCTGGTGGAAGTTGTCACGGTCAACCTACCTAACGGATTTGGAGTCCGTGACGACGACGGAGAAGAAGGCTTTGATGTACCTCGGATTGTAGCAGGAGGACGGCGTGTCGTGTGCTCTGTGGGGAGCTTTGAGGCACTCTCTAGCGGCTACATCGACTGTCTACCTTCACAGATGCTGTGCGACCTTGAGTTTGGTTGACCGTCAAGTGATGAAACGGTTAGGCCGTGCTGCTGAAGCTCTGGAACCGTACGACGGCCGTGTTCGAAGCTCGTCCGGCCATCGTCTGCGTATCCGTGGGTGGGTGCGACTACCTATCCGTCTGGGGTCGGTTGAAGTTGCTTTACACGTACTAGTAGCGGACCACTTACACGTGGACGCTATACTAGGGTAGACGCTTTGAGCGCCTTCAAGGCCGTGATCGATGTGGAAGAACGGACCTTACTATTGAAGGGAACCGGGGAAGTGCTATCTCTCGGAATTACGATTGTGCAGGAGACGTTCATGGCGGCTATGGCTAACTCGATCCGTCTCCCGCCTCGTGGACAGGCATTGGTAATAACAAGCGTGATCGGTGACATAGAGAAAGGAGCTACGGTTATGGTAGAAGGGTCTCTGAGTTTACCACCTACTCTGTGCGTGGCGCGATCTCTTGGAACTGTTGAGGATGGCAAGGTTATCAATGCTTCCACTGACGAATACTGGATCCGGAAAGGAACGATCGTGGCTGCTACTTCAGTAATCCCCGAGGAGGCGTTCGGTTTTGAACAGTCGCCTAATCCTGGAACGACCGTAAGGCCTTCTAGTGCTCCGAGTGAAGTGGGTCAAACGGATGAGGTTGCTGCGACGCTGTCCGAGGAACGGAAGGAAGTCGAGGACGAGAAGGTTAAGGCTACTAAGCCTGATGTCCCGCCTGACAAGCACGGTGAGATGTCTGCTGACTTTTCTGAGTCCAAACTGTCGATGGAGCAAAGGAACTGTTCCAGGCCGAGTTGAACCGTTTTCGGGACATGTTTGTGGAGTCTTCTAAGAAACCTGGACGGAGTTGTTGCACTTTCAGATTGACACAGGGGACAGTTCTCCGATAAAACAACAACCGTACCGTGTCTCGCTGGCTGAAGGTGAAGTCATGGAGGCCGAGATTCAGCAGTACGAGGAACTGGGTCTAATTCGACCGTCCAACAGTCCTTGGGCGAGCCCGGTATTGATGATCCGTAAACGGACGGTGGGATCCGTTTCTGTATCGATTACAGACGGTTGAATGCTGTCACGGTTAAGGACTGTTATCCGATGCCTTTGATTGATGACATTTTAGATGTGCTAGGCGACGCCCAACTGTTCTCTACGATGGATATTGCGTCTGGCTATTGGAATGTGCCAATGCATGAAGACAGCGTGTCTAGGACGGCTTTCACGTGCAAGTACGGTCTATATGAGTGGCTAGTTATGCCCTTTGGTCTGTGCAATGCGGTGCCGGCTTTCGAGCGTCTCATGGAAACTGTGCTCGTGGATCTGAAATGGAGGATCTGTCTAGTCTACTTGGATGACTGTGTGATCTTCAGCAAGGACTTCCCGTCTCATTTGGTACGGTTGCGCCAAGTGTTGACACGGTTCCAACAAGCTGGATTCAAACTCAAGATGAAGAAGTGTCATTGGGGGCGGAACCAGGTGGCTTTCTTGGGGCACATCGTGACTCCGTCCGGAATCTTGCCTAATCCCGAAAAGTGAAGGCAGTGATGAACGTACAGAGGCCTCAAGACTTGCACGGAATACGGTCATTTTGGGTCTTACTAGCTACTTCGACGGTACATTCCGGGGTATGCTCTGATTTCTGCTCCACTTGAACGGTTGAAGTTGAAGGATGCACCGTTCCTCTGGAATGAGGACTGTGAATCTGCCTTCCGACAGCTCAAGCGTGCACTAGTGAAACCTCCTATTCTGGTCTATCCTGACGCAAAGCGCCGCTTCAAGCTATTCGTTGATTCGTCACGGTATGCTGTGGGAGCGTGTCTTATGCAGGAAGTGGACGGTCGCAACCGTGTTGTTGCTTATGCTAGCAAGTTGCTGACCGGTTCGCAGAAAAACTGGATCACGAAGCAAGATGGTATCTGAGATTGAGTGCTGGGGCGTGGTTTGGGCCACTAGGAAGTTCAGATGCTACTTGGACAAGCGTGAGTTCGACTTGTACACGGATCACCAGGCTTTGACTTGGGTCTTCAGTCCAGGAAACCGTACGACTAACTCGAAATTGGCACGCTGGGCTATGGAGCTTTCGAATTTGCAGTTCAAGGTGTTCCACAAGCCTGGAACGACCATGGGTCATGTGGACGGATTGTCGCGCTTACCTGCGGACCGTGCCGACGCTGTAACTCTGGCTGACTTGCTCAACCCGGTTCAGGGAAGGAGGACTCTTCCGATGAGAGACCTACTGAATCCGGAACCGTCTGATGAAGGACGGGTTCCAAATTCGGTTGGGGAGCAGTCTGACCAAGCCGAGGAAGGAGTTGATTTGAATTTGAATACGGTGAGGACGAGGAGACCAAGGACGGTGAGGAACCGGGTCAGGAGACTGAACCCACTCAACTAGAGGGTGAAACGGAACCCGGAGCGGATGGGGCTTCTCCTGGAACGGACGAGGAACTTCCGCCGCCGAACCGTCCTCGCTCTCCTATGGACGTGTTCCAACTGGAAAGAGAACAGTTCTTGCAAGAACAACGGTCATTGTCTTGGGTGTGGCGCTGGTGGCGTTCTTACAAGACCGTGCTCTACCGGTGGATCCGTTCTTCAGAGCGAAGATTGTCAAGATGGCTCCTAAGTATGAAGTCCTGAACGAAGTGTTGATGAGAAAGGTACATTTACCTGGGCGGTGGGACCAGCACGGACGATAACCGTCCCAGTAGTTCCGGCCGGTTACCAGGAAGTCGTACTGCACTACTGTCATTCGGACATTCTGTCATCTCACATGGGATTGACTAAGACCCGAGACCGAGTGAGACGACACGGATACTGGCCTGGATGGCGCAAGGACGTTGCTGAGTACGTACGTGGATGCAGTGAGTGTGGAGGTGGAAAGGGTCATCGACCGTGGAATCAGGGACCGATGCAACGGATGCCAGTAGCTGACTTGACGGGTCCGTTCTCCCTACTCGTAGTGGATGCTATTGGGCCACTGGTGACCACGACGGCTGGCAATAAGTACATCTTGGTGTTTGTCGACTATTTCACACGGTGGGCTGAGGCGTTCGCTGTCGACCGGTTAGACACGGTGACGTTCGTACACACCATGGTGAACGGTGTGGTGGCAAGGCACGGAGTACCTTCTCGTTTGTTGAGTGACCGTGGCTCGAACTTTATTTCTGAACTCGCTAAGTCGTTTTACGAGACGCTCGGGATCAAGAAATTGTACGGTGCCGCTTATCACCCTCAAACGCAAGGTCTGGTTGAGAGATTCAACGGAACGCTCATTGGAATGCTCAAGATGTATGTGAGTGAGGCACAGACGGACTGGGATCTCTATTTACCACGTGTGTTGTTCGCCTACCGGACCGCGTACCATGAGGCGTTGGGGACACGCCGTTCTTCTCTTTATACGGTCGAGACCCGATTCTCCCGTTAGATGTGGCGTTCCTGAACTTGGGCGAGAAATGGAAGAGCAATGAAGTGGCTCAGTACAGACGAGAACTGTACCGTTCCATGAAGGATTCACGGATGTTGGTCGAGCATCAGTTGGTGAAAGCGCAAGATCGGCATGAGCAGAGGTTGCACCGACAGCGGCCGGTCGAGTATGAACTTGGAGATCCGGTTTGGGTGTACCAATTCTTCAGGGCACGGAGAGGCGAGAAACGTACGAAGAAGCTGGCTTTCACGTGGCACGGTCCCTACCGTGTTTTAGGCAAGCTCGGTGAAAATACGTACCAGATTGATATCCCGTCGCACCCGGATAAGAAAGTGACCGTGAATGTCAACCGTCTCAAGAAGTTCCAAGGACGGTGGACCAGACCTTTATTGACGAAGTACCTGAGGGTGTGGTGGAAGATCCGAACGGTGGCCTCTGGAGGAGTCAGATCTGCCTCCGTCTAGTTACACGGAGCGGTTGACAATTGGTCACGAGGATACGGTTATAACGGGCGTGGATTCCCGTTGTTGGAGGTGGTAGCCAAACGGAAGGCTGGCAGGACCGTGGAATATTTGGCGTTGGCGGCCAACTTTGAGACTTTTTTACCGCGGGCAGCGTTGATGCCGGAATATGGCCCGTTGGTTACTGCTTTTGAACAGTCTGAGAGAGTGAAGAACCGTCTACCTGAGCTGCGTAGGAGTGCCCGTTTGGCTGAGGCAAATGCAGAGGTGGACGAAGACGACATACTGATGGTGTAGGTCGTGGGGTGGAATTCTCGAACCTATGGAACGGTTGGATACCTATGGAATTTGAAATGGTTCGGAATGGAACGGTGGTGGTAAATGGGGAATTTTATTTTTGAAGTTAAGTGATGCTGGAACGGAACGCTCGGAGGTAAAATTGGAAAGAAAACGGAATGGGAGCGTTCTACTGTGTGACTAAAGCGTCACAGATTTGGACTTGGGTGATTTAGGCGACTTGGGGCGACGGCTTCTTGTCATCAGTGTCGGACGATTCGACGTCCTTACCGCCGCCGGATTTATCGTCGGACTTGGGTGTCGTCCTGCGAAGCTTTGGGGTCCTTCTTGTTCTTCTGGCTGCCTTCATCACTGTCTTGGTCGTCTTCGTCGTCAGGTTCGAAGTCGGAGTCGTGCTCTTCTTGATGTTCTTGGTCTCGTGGTCGGATTCATCGGTGAGGCCGGTGTGGGAAGAGACGTCGGAGTCTTCATCGACGGCTGGGCGCTTGGTTTCGTGGTTAACGGAGCTTCGGGAGGCAGCGCGGTGAACTCACCGTCCTCTTCGAAGTCCGAGTCGTCTTCTCCCATCTCTGCAATACGGAATGGCTTTTCGGCGAGCGTGGCGACGGACTTGTTCTTCTGCAGCAGTCGGGCGACCTCGAGCTGGGTGGTCTTGAGCGTCTTGTTCGTCAACAGTGTCTTCCAGGAGCCGCGTGTCTTGTTGCCTACCCAGGATGGATTAGTGGGTGCTCCTTGACGGATGTCGAGCACAATTCGAGCAAGTGCGCGCAAGGAGAGGCGGAGGTGAGCAGTGTGAGTGGGGTCGAGTGCGTTGGACCGTTCCAGCAACTCTGGGATGGAGGCGTACCCATCTTCATCAACCGTCTGCGGGTCGGACATCCGTGCGATCACCCTCTCATAACGGGGACGGTCACGGTTCCACAGAGCCAACAAGTCTTCTTGGGGCGGGTCATCGTCATGGTTGTTCTTGGCACGCGCGGAATGCTTGGCTGCCTTGCCGCCGAGCCACATCAAGTTGTCGTGGATCTCGTCCTCGAAGCGACGCATGAACTCGTAATAGCCGAAAACTTCAATGTTGTCACTGATGAACTTGAGGCGCTGTTGGTTGGCGATGGTCTTGTGCTTGCGACGGGCTTCGGCCTTGTCGGTGGGAGCGTAGAGAGCGCAGTCGAAGAAGGTGCGGCGGTGCTTCATCCAGAAACGGTAGTGGGCGAGGTGGAGGTCCTGATACTCGGTGGGGTCATACCAAACTCGTTGGCCACGCCACGGATACGCCACTCGGAACGGCGCCTTACCGAGCTGTGCAGCAGCCTTGACGAGACCGGCCAAGTCTTTCGACTGAGGACGGGGATCCGATCGGCAACTCAAACTTGAACAAGGGCGTCTTCAATCTGGACTTGCCCGACGTTTTCTGTTTCTTGGACGACGGCTTGTCAGAACTGCGGGTCACGGGACGCTTGGAAGACCGTGACGTAGAAGCGGAAGTGGCTGAAAGAGATTGTGAGATGGTGGTTCTCCGGGGTCTTGATTTTCGGACGGTGGCAGCAAAATGACCGGTTTGGCAAGCGTGGCGGGAAGGTCTGGGTCGTCAGGCGATGGCGAGTGCGAGGTCATCCAGGGCCTTGAGCCCGCGGGATTCGTTGTTCTCGGCGAGGGCAGGGCGAAGACGGCTCCAGAATTCGTACTGGGCGCTGGTAACGGTGTTGGATCTGGGAGTCGTCGGCGTCTTCGACGGCGGCGCGAATGCGGTCAACCGCGATTCCTTGGGGTCGGGTGACGAGGACGTCGACTTGGACATGACGATGGTGGCGAGGCTGGGAGTGGAGTGAGCAGTGGGCGGCAAATTGGCGAATGGCCAGTGCTATCCCCTGTTGCGCTATGATGGATGGCTCCTGAACCTGGTCGGGTCACTTCAATCTACTATGGAGGCCGGAGGCACGGTGTCAACCGTTAAGAGCGGCACGAGTGGAGCGAAAGGGGACTGCGGAAACTTCAATGTTGATTGACTGTTATGGACTTACGGCTTTCGACACGGAAGGCTGAACAACCGTGCGGAGAATGACGCTAACTGACCTCCGTGATCACTACGGTTGCGTTGACCGGGTCGTTCGTCATTTCTAATCTACTATGGAAAAGGGGTTCGTGTGGAGCGTGGTGCAGTGGTGCCTGACTACGGTGAGCGTACTGGGAGATGGCTGTCGTAACTTCGGAGGCACGTACTGGCGCGAGGTCCTCTGTGCTTTGGGAGGAGTGCTAGTGTGGGTAATCACTCAACCGCTCCGTGAGGTCGCTGTTCGACCGTGCTTGGCTATTAGTTACTTCATCTACAAGTGGGCTAAGATCGTGAAACTGTGCCTGCGTCGCTATCGACACTTTGTGGACCGTCGGTTCAAGACCGCAAGCGTGGCGTTCGTTGGTGGAAGACCTATGAAGCACTGTGGCTGACGCCTATGATTGTTTACAAGCGCGGCATGAACACGAAGAAGGGCTGGGAAGGCTCATGTACAAGTGGATCGATGCGTATCACGCTTACTGGTGTGTGTTCCTGCCGGACACGACTGAAAACGGTTGGCGCACGACCGTGAAATACGCAAGA
>JAAKBF010000219.1:0-23972 GCA_012656075.1 Phytophthora hibernalis
AACTTTCCAACCGTGATAACCACTAACCACTACTAGTGGTTATCACGGTTGGAAAGGTGTTGTAAAAGATCGATAAGTTCGTAGTTGCTACCACGAAAATTCTTCTGTTTGAGCTCTAGGGTGTTAACTTTAGGAGCATATATTGTTTGTTCATAGGACTAGCTACAACTGCTTACACTGTATTGTGGGGAGGTTCGACTGGTTGGGCTCACGCGCATCGCGCGCTTCACGCTCGAGACCTTCTTCCTCCAGGAACGAGTGCCACACGCTGCAACGCGAATCTCGCGTTGTGCATCGCTGTAATTGATACTGATTAGTAAGGCCCGTGGGGTACCAGTATCGTAAGATTCCCATAGCAAGAAAACATAACAAGATCTATGACACTTGTAAAAGAAATCGACAAGTTCGTAGTAGTTGCGACCACGAAAATTCTTCTTTTTGAGCACTAGGGTGTTAACTTTAGGAGCATATATTGTTTGTTCATAGGACTAGCTACAACTGCTACACTGTATTGTGGGGAGTTCGACTGGTTGGGCTCACGCGCATCGCGCGCTTCACGCTCGAGCCGCTTCTTCTCCAGGAAAGCGTGCCAAACGCTGCGGCCACCCTTCTTGGTGTACCAGAACACGATACCAATCAACACGGCCACCACAACAGCTGCGATGATGTAGCCGAACACCTCCACCACGCTGCTGTCAGCAGTGCACGTGAGACGAGTCCAAGCAGAATGCCAGGCGCCACCAAGAAGAGGATCACGAGGAAGAGCACTGCGGACATGGACCACGCGGCACTGAAGAATGCCAGCGAGCGCGCCCAGCTCAGAATCGGCTTGCGGGTGAGCGGGATCGGGTAGAAAAGCAGAATACCGAACACGTTGAACCAGAAGTGCACGAGTGCAATGGCAACAGAGTCGGACTTACCCGTCACCAAAGCTGCGAGTAGTGCCGTGCCAGTCGTGCCCAGGTTGGCTCAATCACCAACGGGTAAACTTGCTCAAGCGTAATAACACCCAGGCCTGCCAGCGGGGTAAGGGTGGATGTGACGACCGTCGACGAGTGGACGCAGAACGTGATCATCGTGCCGACAAGGATGTTGATGTAGCCGTTGTAGTTCAGCAGCTTCGAAATGAGACGCTTCGTGGGGCCCATGAACACCTTCGCCAGCATCTTCACCAGGGTGAGCAGAGAGCACACGAGGATACAGAAACCGATAACGACCGTGATCGCACCGATGCTACCGTCACTCAGGCTAGAGCCCTCGAAGACGCCTGCAGTGACAAACGACTGACCAGGCTCGCACACAACATCACCAGTGGCAACCTCGTAAATGGCGTCCTTGTCCACCACGATCATTTCCTGCGTCAACGGGTTCACGATGGCATCGATAGGGCTCTTGAAGTCACCGCTGTTGGTCTTGGCGTTCGACATGGCGATCGACAGCTCCTCCAGCGGGTGGAACAGCACCTCCAGAGGGAACAGCACGAATACCGACCAGAGGTTGTACATGTCGTGCACGGTCGCGGCCGCCATGGCGCGCTGAAACGAACACGGTCGCCGACCTGGCCGAAAGCCACCATGATGCACGTGATACACGTGCCAATGTTGGCGCCCATGATCACGTACACGCCCTGGCGAATAGTCATGCCACCAGAGCCCACAAGAGCCACGACGATCGACGTCACCGTGCCGGAGCTGTGCAGCAGCGCGGTGGCGATGGTACCGATCATCAGGCCAGCCACCGGGTTGTCAGCGAAGTCGAAGGCGCCCTTGGTGTCGCATCCCAACGCCAGCGTGAAGCCATCACCGATGAACTTCACAGCCACCATGAAGAAGTACAGCGCGGCAAGCGACGCGATGCCGTAGATGACACCCCACAAGATCTTCTCCTGCAGCGTCTTCTTAGAGTAGGAGTCCTCCTCTTCATCTTGTTCTTCTTCCACGCCGTTCTTCTGGTGGCAGTCGCTGACCACCTCGCTCCGCCGAGGGTCGAGGTTCGGCGTGGTCGCCTTCTCGTACTCGGTTGAAGTGTCGTTGATCATGTTGCCGGCTACTGGTTGCGCTTGCGGGTCGAGTGTCAATTCGGAAACTGAGGTGACGATCGAAGCGACAAGAGTTGTTCAAAAATACTGACTGCCACCAACCGCTACCAGTAGGTCAGCTGGTACGGTAAGGCCCTAAGGGAACCTGAGTTTCAGTGCTCCATGAACTGCAGAGGCCCGCCTAAGCTCGCAACAATTGCATGTTAATCTCTACAGCGCGCGATCGGGAGCGCAGCGATTCTGGTTCGTGGCGGTGACTTGTTCAGAGTATTTCGTTGCCTGTGTGGAATCTGAAACGCGGTAGGACCGGCGCCTGAAGTAGAGGACATGACATAAACCCTGCGTTCGCGTCACTCGCATCGAGCAAAGCAGCGCCAAATCAAAAGCGATCGGCTGTGATTAACGGAGATCGCCGCAGATTAAAAGTCGTTCGGCAAAAGATTCAACTTCAAGATTCACTACTGGTGATGTCATACGGTGGTGCCTACCATCGGCGCTAGGAATCTCAGTTTGCGGTTTGCTTGTGATGGGTCCGTTGGCACGAACGTATGCGGGCCTTCCTCACACTGCGCTTCCGGACCTCAGTTCTACTGGTACAGTTCTACAGGTAGTACCGGTTCGTGTACTCGCAGTATTGAGAGGCGAAGCGTATCATCAATGGCACACTGGGTTCCGGAAGTCGGGCTACCGTACATGAAAAGTGAACTCCCGAAAGGCCGTTTAATAGCGACTAAAATCGATTAGGGCTGATTAAAAGAGTAGCATCGTTTATGTACGGGATACAACTTCAAGATGCGATCAACGACGCCCGCGCCAACGTGCACACCTCAATTCCAATCGTTACAGTAGCTCTCCGTCACTGCAGATATCGGCGAAGCCGATGTCCCGAGTCAGAACGGTGGCAACCGTCTTGGCTCGAAGCAATCCGGCTGGACGGGATTGCTGCTCAACTTCGTGCTGAGCAGCAACGGGAGGATGAGCTGGCTGCCCTGTCGCAGCTACGGAGGATGGTCGCCCGGTGACGCAACCATAGCATTTGGCTCAGTTTGGTGGGACCCTGTGATTGGTGGAACCAGGGCCCCCAAATTTCGAATGGCGGCAAGCGGCGTGGAAGAGCGAGGAACGACGGCGTTGCGACGCTGCAAGGACGGAAGGCATGGCAGTGGAGGACAGCGGACAAGGACAAGGACGGTGCCGGAGGGTGTCGCGGTGGCACGGCAGGATGACAACGGATCGGTAAGTCAGGAAGTAGGAGGAGCGGCCGCACGGCACGCCCCGAGCTCAAGTAGGAGCTCAGTCGTGAAAAAGCCTTGGAACCAGCAAGTTAATATCTTTTATATTGATTTGTTAGTGTTGATCTACTCTCCGGTACGCACCTGCCTGCCATACGCCTCGAGGACCGTCCTAAAACAAGGCGGCTCGCGACAGCTTGGTGGAGAAGCAGGGTACAGTCTTCGGCGTGCAGCAGTGTGCCCTGAGGGAGAGTCTGGAGCGCGGAATTGTGACCGCTTCGATTGCAGTGCGCGTACGCTTGGCAAGGGCCCCGTACGTAGTCGGCCGCGCAAGGAACCGCGTTGGAGGCCGCGTCACATTCGAAGTTGGAGAAACACCCGTGCCTGGAAGGCCATTGAGAACGGTCTCGGTGTAGCGTCGCCAGGGAACGGGCGAAGAGAACGGTAGAAGGCGTGCAAGTAGCGGAAGCGCGATCTTCTAGTGAACTGTGAGAGGCGGGCGTCTGAGGATCAAGCAGCGCAACCTACGGTTGGTGAAGTGGAACGACCGGCGGACGGACTTGGAAGTGTCGACGGTTGAGTGACTAGTAGCGCGTCGAGCTACGGATATTGGGTGCACGGAAGACCTAGGAAACGGTTAGCACAACTGGAAGATGCCGCGGCAGGACGATGCGCGCGATGATGGAAATGGAGATGGCACGGAACGCCTAGGTGGCGACCGTGAAGTGGATCAAGGTGACCAAGCTGCTGGTGTAGTACGGTCTGAAGTGGAGCGGCTGGAGTCCGAAGAGCGTCGCCGGACCAGTCGAAGGCCTGCGATCCTAGGAGAAGGAACTCGTTCGGGATCAAGAGCGAGCAGTCGTCGCGGTAGTGTAAGTGGGCGGTCGGTTCAAGCCACCACGACGCACGGTCGCGAGACATTGCAAGGAGAAGTGATGAGGGAACTGTGGAATCAGTATGAAGATGAGTCTAAAGCCACACAAGGAGGCGAGCCCGCCGAGGATACAAGCGAGCACGCCGGGGATATGAGTGATCACGGTACTAGATCGGAAGTGTCTTCCCGACCTCGGTCTCGACACCGTTCCGTGCATCAACACCGGGACGAGCAGAGTCAACACGGTGAACCGCGAGAAAGACGGTGGCGGAAGGATATGCCGCTGACTATGAAGGAGGCTATAGAGGATACGGAGGAGTGCCGGCTTCGTACTATGCCCCGCATACTGGTGCGTATGCCTATCCATATCCGGCCCCAGCTCCACCAGAACCGGTCAAGGAGGCTCCTAAACGGTCTCCTAGTGGGTTTATTGCTCGGTACACCGGACCAGAAACACGTCGAGTGGCGCAACC
Organism: Phytophthora hibernalis; assembly: GCA_012656075.1. Lineage (NCBI taxonomy): Eukaryota > Oomycota > Peronosporomycetes > Peronosporales > Peronosporaceae > Phytophthora > Phytophthora hibernalis. Next base: position 4,618 of record JAAKBF010000219.1, read on the forward strand.
TTCGGTTGGATGGGACTGGAATGTGAAGCGTGAACCTGTCACGGTCCCTGAGCCTCAAGAACGGAATGGTGCGGCGCCTCCGGTACCGTACCTGCCGTATTATCCGGTATTGGTCCGTATGGTGCGCCTGGATGGATACAGCGTCCGTACCAAGGAGGTCCACCTCCTCACGGAACGTCGAGACCGACTGGAACTCCTGTGGTGACGCCTCGAGGTGCTCCTCCGGCGAGAAGAAGTGTGCCACCGACTGGACAAGCGATTGCGACTAGAGGAACGGCTCCTCCTCCGAGAGCGAGTGCTCCTCCTGCGCCTCGGAACGGACCTCCGCCTCCGGGACCGCCCAGACAGAATGTTCCGGCGCCTATACAGACTGGATTTGGAGTGGCTGGACCGGTGGCATCCGTCCGTACTTCTGAGTCTTTGCGATGTCAAGCCTGGTTTCGAACGCTTTGAAAGTGCTTCCGATGTTCTACTCGGACACGACCACGGTTGAGAAATCACGTGACTTCTGGGAAGCATTCGAGTCTTACACTGAAGGATTACCAGAACGGTCAAGATTACTAGTGTTCCGTCAGAAGTTGAAGGGCAAGGAAGGTGAGCGTTGGTGGGGTAATTCGAGCATCAAGACCTACGACACCCTGCGCACAAGGTTCCATAACCACTTCCTGAGCAGAACGGCTGATGAGCTGTGGGAGCGGTTGCATACGACGAAGCGTGAACATGGAGAATCAGTGGAAGAATGGGGTGACCGTGTCTCCGATCTGTGTGAAGCTCTGAACTATCCAGATCCACGGATGCGTTATCAACTGTTCCGTCGCGGTTTAAGGAACAAGCGTAGTAGGTCTACTGGCCACGCTCGACTCGAGCCCGGCTCGCGATATTCCTGCTGCGTGTGAGTGGTTGATGTTCAAGGACATGCACCGTCCTATTGAGGAGGAGGACCAGTTTGAAGACGGAACTCTGAAGCGTGGCAAGAAGGACAAAAGCCAATCGACTGTCGAAGAACTGTCCCAGAAGATGCAGTCGTTCATGACCAGGCAGGAACAGTGGCGGGAACAAATGGAGCAGGAGCGTTGGCAACCACCACGGTCTCCTCGCAACCGTGCTCCTACCATTGCGTCCGTGCAGGACTTGCCTCCTTCACCGTCTAGTGGGAACCAAGGGAACGGACAACGGTTCCGTGGCATCAGCATGGCTGCGGACGACCGAACTCGAGAAGGAATAAGCGTGTGTGGACGTTGTGACCGGAAAGGATGCAGTCGTTTAAACTGTCCTCGGCAGAAGATGACTTGTCGGCGTTGTGGACGGCTCGGACACATCATGTCGGAGTGCGAGGAACCGTACCGTGGTAATGGGATGCAGAACGGTGGCCAAGGTGGACGGTCGCCTACTCGGAACTGTTTCCTATGTGAAAAACCTGGTCACATCGTTGCGAACTGTCCTGATGTTGAGACTCTGCGGACTATGGCACGGTCTAGGGAGAACCCACCGTTGCCACCGTCTCCTCGTCAATGACGGAGGCAGGAGGAAGGGAGGAGAGAGTCACTCCTTCCTCTGGTCTAGTGAATGACTCGAGTGGTGACCGTACCGTGAAGACTGGACGGACGATCATCAGGTACGAAGATGAATGGGAAAGAGGGGAATTTCTGCAGGTCGACTCGGATGAAAGCGTCGACTTGGAGGTGAACCGAGATGGAATAATGGAACTTGCGGAAGATGATGAAGATGACTCGGATGACTGTCTCGCCGTGCTGGAGGACGCGGAGTTCATGGATTTGAACGGTGAGATGGAGTATGGTGACAACGAGGGCCTGGGTGAAGAACCCATCGTTTGGGAAGACCAAGAAGTGGTGGCCGAATTGAACGGTCTGGAGATCGAAGAAAACAGTTTTGAAGCCTTTGAAAACGGTTTCGACGCTGAAGAAGACGATCTCGAAGAAGAATGCAGGAAGCAGAGGAAGTGCACGACCCAGTGGTTGTTTACGGCACGGTAGCCGACTCCAATCAGGAGGTCGTAGCTGCAGAGCCGGAAGCTCAGAAGAAGGTCGCGGTGATCGCAAGTATCCTACGCACGGCTGAGAGAGTTGCTGAACCGGTCTGGGTAGACGACGATGGTCTAGACAATCTGGACCTCGGTGAAACCGTCTTCCTAGGTTGGGAGAAACCGGCGGAGGATCCACCCGAACCTTCGAATGGAGAATTGGTGAACTTGGCTTCGGAAGTGGACAAGTCGGAGGACGTTGGAAAAGGCAAAGACGGTACGGAGGCTGTGGACAAAGCCGAACAGGAAAACCCGTCGCCTCACGCCCGATTATTCACGGATGATGAACTGGACGCATTGGAAAATTGTGTTCCGGGCCAAGAAGCAAGCGTGATTGCTAAGGAAGAAGTCGCTGTCGAAAAGGAGGAATATGACAAGGAACTCGAGGAACGGTTGTACCCGAAGTGGAATTGAAGCGACGTGTGAAGCAGAACGCTGAGAACCAGAAGGAACCCACTCTGGAAGAGATGGCACGGTTCCTCGGACTGGATACGGATGTGTTAGCTCGGACAAGGGAAGCAACACCGGAGGGTACGAACACGCCTGAATATTGGCAGGATTGGTTCCGGCCACGTTGGAGAATTCGGCAGAGGCGAAAAGGGCGAACCGTGACTTTTCGACTACTGTGCCAGAACATGTGGCTAGTACGGTCAGGAAAAGAACTGAGACCGTGACTAAGAGTGTCGAAGTGAGCGTGGTTCCTGTGGATACGGTACTTGACGAATCTGAAAGTTCGAGTAGCGACTCTAGCGTGGAAAGCGAAAGCGACTCCGAGGCAGAAGCTATCGAGCCGGTGGTCGAAGACGCTGAAGCGATAGTGAAGGAAAATGTCGCGTTCTCGTTGGAGGTCGAAGACACGGTTGCGTCAGTGGAAATAGCGGTCATTGCGGAAGTATTCGCTCAAAGGACGGTCCGGCCAAAGGAAGCACGGACCATCGCCCGACTAGCCGTGTATCGGATGCTGAAAGAAGTCAAAGGGAAATCGACACGGAGGAAAAGCTGAAGGAGCTCGCACGCGATGAGAATGAAGCAGCTAAGATCCCTCTCTTGCGTGACAAAAGTCCTGAGGTGGACTGGGAACGGCTACGTTATTTTGTCGACGAGGTAGTACGTGAACGAGGTCTGCTTGGTCCGTGCTGGGACCGAGTGTTGTCCTGGGTGGAGAACTACTTCGCTGAGAATGCAGTTCGAATCTGGAGAAAGCTGTGTGACCGGACTGGACGATCGACCACGCCTGCGGCTAAGCGTCGTCGACGGCGTCAGCAAAAGAAGACGGTGTGTTTTGACTGTTCGGCTCTATATCGAGACCGTGCTGAGGTATTGAATCCCGGTTCGAGTGTGATGAAGACGCTTACCACTATGTGAATGTGCTGAGACCAGAGCGTCCTAAGGCAGAACCTCCTCCAAAAATCGGTCTGGTGGAAGTTGTCACGGTCAACCTACCTAACGGATTTGGAGTCCGTGACGACGACGGAGAAGAAGGCTTTGATGTACCTCGGATTGTAGCAGGAGGACGGCGTGTCGTGTGCTCTGTGGGGAGCTTTGAGGCACTCTCTAGCGGCTACATCGACTGTCTACCTTCACAGATGCTGTGCGACCTTGAGTTTGGTTGACCGTCAAGTGATGAAACGGTTAGGCCGTGCTGCTGAAGCTCTGGAACCGTACGACGGCCGTGTTCGAAGCTCGTCCGGCCATCGTCTGCGTATCCGTGGGTGGGTGCGACTACCTATCCGTCTGGGGTCGGTTGAAGTTGCTCTACACGTACTAGTAGCGGACCACTTACACGTGGACGCTATACTAGGGTAGACGCTTTGAGCGCCTTCAAGGCCGTGATCGATGTGGAAGAACGGACCTTACTATTGAAGGGAACCGGGAAGTGCTATCTCTCGGAATTACGATTGTGCAGGAGACGTTCATGGCGGCTATGGCTAACTCGATCCGTCTCCCGCCTCGTGGACAGGCATTGGTAATAACAAGCGTGATCGGTGACATAGAGAAAGGAGCTACGGTTATGGTAGAAGGGTCTCTGAGTTTACCACCTACTCTGTGCGTGGCGCGATCTCTTGGAACTGTTGAGGATGGCAAGGTTATCAATGCTTCCACTGACGAATACTGGATCCGGAAAGGAACGATCGTGGCTGCTACTTCAGTAATCCCCGAGGAGGCGTTCGGTTTTGAACAGTCGCCTAATCCTGGAACGACCGTAAGGCCTTCTAGTGCTCCGAGTGAAGTGGGTCAAACGGATGAGGTTGCTGCGACGCTGTCCGAGGAACGGAAGGAAGTCGAGGACGAGAAGGTTAAGGCTACTAAGCCTGATGTCCCGCCTGACAAGCACGGTGAGATGTCTGCTGACTTTTCTGAGTCCAAACTGTCGATGGAGCAAAGGAACTGTTCCAGGCCGAGTTGAACCGTTTTCGGGACATGTTTGTGGAGTCTTCTAAGAAACCTGGACGGAGTTGTTGCACTTTCAGATTGACACAGGGGACAGTTCTCCGATAAAACAACAACCGTACCGTGTCTCGCTGGCTGAAGGTGAAGTCATGGAGGCCGAGATTCAGCAGTACGAGGAACTGGGTCTAATTCGACCGTCCAACAGTCCTTGGGCGAGCCCGGTATTGATGATCCGTAAACCGGACGGTGGGATCCGTTTCTGTATCGATTACAGACGGTTGAATGCTGTCACGGTTAAGGACTGTTATCCGATGCCTTTGATTGATGACATTTTAGATGTGCTAGGCGACGCCCAACTGTTCTCTACGATGGATATTGCGTCTGGCTATTGGAATGTGCCAATGCATGAAGACAGCGTGTCTAGGACGGCTTTCACGTGCAAGTACGGTCTATATGAGTGGCTAGTTATGCCCTTTGGTCTGTGCAATGCGGTGCCGGCTTTCGAGCGTCTCATGGAAACTGTGCTCGTGGATCTGAAATGGAGGATCTGTCTAGTCTACTTGGATGACTGTGTGATCTTCAGCAAGGACTTCCCGTCTCATTTGGTACGGTTGCGCCAAGTGTTGACACGGTTCCAACAAGCTGGATTCAAACTCAAGATGAAGAAGTGTCATGGGGGCGGAACCAGGTGGCTTTCTTGGGGCACATCGTGACTCCGTCCGGAATCTTGCCTAATCCCGAAAAGTGAAGGCAGTGATGAACGTACAGAGGCCTCAAGACTTGCACGGAATACGGTCATTTTGGGTCTTACTAGCTACTTTCGACGGTACATTCCGGGGTATGCTCTGATTTCTGCTCCACTTGAACGGTTGAAGTTGAAGGATGCACCGTTCCTCTGGAATGAGGACTGTGAATCTGCCTTCCGACAGCTCAAGCGTGCACTAGTGAAACCTCCTATTCTGGTCTATCCTGACGCAAAGCGCCGCTTCAAGCTATTCGTTGATTCGTCACGGTATGCTGTGGGAGCGTGTCTTATGCAGGAAGTGGACGGTCGCAACCGTGTTGTTGCTTATGCTAGCAAGTTGCTGACCGGTTCGCAGAAAAACTGGATCACGAAGCAAGATGGTATCTCTGAGATTGAGTGCTGGGGCGTGGTTTGGGCCACTAGGAAGTTCAGATGCTACTTGGACAAGCGTGAGTTCGACTTGTACACGGATCACCAGGCTTTGACTTGGGTCTTCAGTCCAGGAAACCGTACGACTAACTCGAAATTGGCACGCTGGGCTATGGAGCTTTCGAATTTGCAGTTCAAGGTGTTCCACAAGCCTGGAACGACCATGGGTCATGTGGACGGATTGTCGCGCTTACCTGCGGACCGTGCCGACGCTGTAACTCTGGCTGACTTGCTCAACCCGGTTCAGGGAAGGAGGACGCTTCCAATAAGAGACCTACTGAATCCGGAACCGTTTGATGAAGGACGGGTTCCAAATTCGGTTGGGGAGCAGTCTGACCAAGCCGAGGAAGGAGTTGAATTTGAATTTGAATACGGTGAGGACGAGGAGACCAAGGACGGTGAGGAACCGGGTCAGGAGACTGAACCCACTCAACTAGAGGGTGAAATGGAACCCGGAGCGGATGGGGCTTCTCCTGGAACGGACGAGGAACTTCCGCCGCCGAACCGTCCTCGCTCTCCTATGGACGTGTTCCAACTGGAAAGAGAACAGTTCTTGCAAGAACAACGGTCATTGTCTTGGGTTGTGGCGCTGGTGGCGTTCTTACAAGACCGTGCTCTACCGGTGGATCCGTTCTTCAGAGCGAAGATTGTCAAGATGGCTCCTAAGTATGAAGTCCTGAACGAAGTGTTGATGAGAAAGGTACATTTACCTGAGGCGGTGGGACCAGCACGGACGATAACCGTCCCAGTAGTTCCGGCCGGTTACCAGGAAGTCGTACTGCACTACTGTCATTCGGACATTCTGTCATCTCACATGGGATTGACTAAGACCCGAGACCGAGTGAGACGACACGGATACTGGCCTGGATGGCGCAAGGACGTTGCTGAGTACGTACGTGGATGCAGTGAGTGTGGAGGTGGAAAGGGTCATCGACCGTGGAATCAGGGACCGATGCAACGGATGCCAGTAGCTGACTTGACGGGTCCGTTCTCCCTACTCGTAGTGGATGCTATTGGGCCACTGGTGACCACGACGGCTGGCAATAAGTACATCTTGGTGTTTGTCGACTATTTCACACGGTGGGCTGAGGCGTTCGCTGTCGACCGGTTAGACACGGTGACGTTCGTACACACCATGGTGAACGGTGTGGTGGCAAGGCACGGAGTACCTTCTCGTTTGTTGAGTGACCGTGGCTCGAACTTTATTTCTGAACTCGCTAAGTCGTTTTACGAGACGCTCGGGATCAAGAAATTGTACGGTGCCGCTTATCACCCTCAAACGCAAGGTCTGGTTGAGAGATTCAACGGAACGCTCATTGGAATGCTCAAGATGTATGTGAGTGAGGCACAGACGGACTGGGATCTCTATTTACCACGTGTGTTGTTCGCCTACCGGACCGCGTACCATGAGGCGTTGGGGACACGCCGTTCTTCTCTTTATACGGTCGAGACCCGATTCTCCCGTTAGATGTGGCGTTCCTGAACTTGGGCGAGAAATGGAAGAGCAATGAAGTGGCTCAGTACAGACGAGAACTGTACCGTTCCATGAAGGATTCACGGATGTTGGTCGAGCATCAGTTGGTGAAAGCGCAAGATCGGCATGAGCAGAGGTTGCACCGACAGCGGCCGGTCGAGTATGAACTTGGAGATCCGGTTTGGGTGTACCAATTCTTCAGGGCACGGAGAGGCGAGAAACGTACGAAGAAGCTGGCTTTCACGTGGCACGGTCCCTACCGTGTTTTAGGCAAGCTCGGTGAAAATACGTACCAGATTGATATCCCGTCGCACCCGGATAAGAAAGTGACCGTGAATGTCAACCGTCTCAAGAAGTTCCAAGGACGGTGGACCAGACCTTTATTGACGAAGTACCTGAGGGTGTGGTGGAAGATCCGAACGGTGGCCTCTGGAGGAGTCAGATCTGCCTCCGTCTAGTTACACGGAGCGGTTGACAATTGGTCACGAGGATACGGTTATAACGGGCGTGGATTCCCCGTTGTTGGAGGTGGTAGGAAGGCTGGCAGGACCGTGGAATATTTGGCGTTGGCGGCCAACTTTGAGACTTTTTGGCTACCGCGGGCAGCGTTGATGCCGGAATATGGCCCGTTGGTTACTGCTTTTGAACAGTCTGAGAGAGTGAAGAACCGTCTACCTGAGCTGCGTAGGAGTGCCCGTTTGGCTGAGGCAAATGCAGAGGTGGACGAAGACGACATACTGATGGTGTAGGTCGTGGGGTGGAATTCTCGAACCTATGGAACGGTTGGATACCTATGGAATTTGAAATGGTTCGGGAATGGAACGGTGGTGGTAAATGGGGAATTTTATTTTTGAAGTTAAGTGATGCTGGAACGGAACGCTCGGAGGTAAAATTGGAAAGAAAACGGAATGGGAGCGTTCTACTGTGTGACTAAAGCGTCACAGATTTGGACTTGGGTGATTTAGGCGACTTGGGGGCGACGGCTTCTTGTCATCAGTGTCGGACGATTCGACGTCCTTACCGCCGCCGGATTTATCGTCGGACTCTTGGGTGTCGTCCTGCGAAGCTTTGGGGTCCTTCTTGTTCTTCTGGCCGCCTTCATCACTGTCTTGGTCGTCTTCGTCGTCAGGTTCGAAGTCGGAGTCGTGCTCCTTCTTGATGTTCTTGGTCTCGTGGTCGGATTCATCGGTGAGGCCGGTGTGGGAAGAGACGTCGGAGTCTTCGTCGACGGCTGGGCGCTTCGTGGTTAACGGAGCTTCGGGAGGCAGCGCGGTGAACTCACCGTCCTCTTCGAAGTCCGAGTCGTCTTCTCCCATCTCTGCAACACGGAATGGCTTTTCGGCGAGCGTGGCGGCAGACTTGTTCTTCTGCAGCAGTCGGGCGACCTCGAGCTGGGTGGTCTTGAGCGTCTTGTTCGTCAGCAGTGTCTTCCAGGAGCCGCGTGTCTTGTTGCCTACCCAGGATGGATTAGTGGGTGCTCCTTGACGGATGTCGAGCACAATTCGAGCAAGTGCGCGCAAGGAGAGGCGGAGGTGAGCAGTGTGAGTGGGGTCGAGTGCGTTGGACCGTTCCAGCAACTCTGGGATGGAGGCGTACCCATCTTCATCAACCGTCTGCGGGTCGGACATCCGTGCGATCACCCTCTCATAACGGGGACGGTCACGGTTCCACAGAGCCAACAAGTCTTCTTGGGGCGGGTCATCGTCATGGTTGTTCTTGGCACGCGCGGAATGCTTGGCTGCCTTGCCGCCGAGCCACATCAAGTTGTCGTGGATCTCGTCCTCGAAGCGACGCATGAACTCGTAATAGCCGAAAACTTCAATGTTGTCACTGATGAACTTGAGGCGCTGTTGGTTGGCGATGGTCTTGTGCTTGCGACGGGCTTCGGCCTTGTCGGTGGGAGCGTAGAGAGCGCAGTCGAAGAAGGTGCGGCGGTGCTTCATCCAGAAACGGTAGTGGGCGAGGTGGAGGTCCTGATACTCGGTGGGGTCATACCAAACTCGTTGGCCACGCCACGGATACGCCACTCGGAACGGCGCCTTACCGAGCTGTGCAGCAGCCTTGACGAGACCGGCCAAGTCTTTCTTGACTGAGGACGGGGCTCCGATCGGCAACTCAAACTTGAACAAGGGCGTCTTCAATCTGGACTTGCCCGACGTTTTCTGTTTCTTGGACGACTTGGGTTTGTCAGAACTGCGGGTCACGGGACGCTTGGAAGACCGTGACGTTGAAGCGGAAGTGGCTGAAAGAGATTGTGAGATGGTGGTTCTCCGGGGTCTTGATTTTCGGACGGTGGCAGCAAAATGACCGGTTTGGCAAGCGTGGCGGGAAGGTCCGGGTCGTCGGCCATGATGGCGAGTGCGAGGTCATCCAAGGCCTTGAGCCCGCGGGATTCGTTATTCTCGGCGAGGGCAGGGCGAAGACGGCTCCAGAATTCGTACTGGGCGCTGGTAACGGTGTCTGGATCTGGGGAGTCGTCGGCGTCTTCGACGGCGGCGCGAATGCGGTCAACCGCGACTTCCTTGGGGTCGGGTGAGGAGGACGTCGACTTGGACATGACGATGAGTGGCGAGGCTGGGAGTGGAGTGAGCAGTGGACGGCAAATTGGCGAATGGCAGTGCTATCCCCTGTTGCGCTATGATGGATGGCTCCTGAACCTGGTCGGGTCACTTCAATCTACTATGGAGGCCGGAGGCACGGTGTCAACCGTTAAGAGCGGCACGAGTGGAGCGAAAGGGGACTGCGGAAACTTCAATGTTGATTGACTGTTATGGACTTACGGCTTTCGACACGGAAGGCTGAACAACCGTGCGGAGAATGACGCTAACTGACCTCCGTGATCACTACGGTTGCGTTGACCGGGTCGTTCGTCATTTCTAATCTACTATGGAAAAGGGGTTCGTGTGGAGCGTGGTGCAGTGGTGCTGACTACGGTGAGCGTACTGGGAGATGGCTGCCGTAACTTCGGAGGCACGTACTGGCGCGAGGTCCTCTGTGCTTTGGGAGGAGTGCTAGTGTGGGTAATCACTCAACCGCTCCGTGAGGTCGCTGTTCGACCGTGCTTGGCTATTAGTTACTTCATCTACAAGTGGGCTAAGATCGTGAAACTGTGCCTGCGTCGCTATCGACACTTTGTGCGTGGACCGTCGGTTCAAGACCGCAAGCGTGGCGTTCGTTGGTGGAAGACCTATGAAGCACTGTGGCTGACGCCTATGATTGTTTTACAAGCGCGGCATGAACACGAAGAAGGGCTGGGAAGGCTCATGTACAAGTGGATCGATGCGTATCACGCTTACTGGTGTGTGTTCCTGCCGGACACGACTGAAAACGGTTGGCGCACGACCGTGAAATACGCAAGAGGATTCGTGTTGACGCGTGGAGGACGGTCGAGCGTGCCCGTTGTGCCATGAAGGTCGCCTGGATGGTGATTTCACTGTTACTTTACTCGGTCTTCTATGGGGTGCTGTACGCCTACGAAGGAATGGAATGGTTGTGTGGCGGATGGTTCGGTGTGATTGCGCTACTACTAGTGGTGAACTATGGTCTCTCGGGAGCAGGCAATGTGGTCGTGTACGGCAATATGACCGTGCACGCGGAAGCAGTGGAGGTGACCTGTTTCGTTTGCTCCGTGCGCGTGTTTAGCCATATGTGGAATGGTTTGAAGCGTCTTCGTTGGGGAGCTCACCATGGAAGAAGGTCGGTGCAGCGTACCAAGAATGGAAGGAAGATATGCAGGACATCGAGCACGCTCAGAGACTCAGCGGACTGTACTGGGCCCAAGATGGTGGACCACGACCGGAGGTGGTGTTGGCCGGTACCCGTGAGGGTCGACGTGCTATGACTGAGCAGCTTCGCAACGTTCGACGAGAAGCGGCTCGACGAGGGCGTCTCGGTTCGGTTGGGGAGGATGTCCCGAGTCAGAACGGTGGCAACCGTGGCTCGGAAGCAATCCGGCTGGACGGGATTGCTGCTCAACTTCGTGCTGAGCAGCAACGGGAGGATGAGCTGGCTGCCCTGTCGCAGCTACGGAGGGATGGTCGCCCGGTGACGCAACCATAGCATTTGGCTCAGTTTGGTGGGACCCTGGGATTGGTGGAACCAGGGCCCCCATATTTCGAATGGCGGCAAGCGGCGTGGAAGAGCGAGGAACGACGGCGTTGCGACGCTGCAAGGACGGAAGGCATGGCAGTGGAGGACAGCGAGGACAAGGACAAGGACGGTGCCGGAGGGGTGTCGCGGTGGCACGGCAGGATGACAACGGATCGGTAAGTCAGGAAGTAGGAGGAGCGGCCGCATGGCACGCCCCGAGCTCAAGTAGGAGCTCAGTCGTGAAAAAGCCTTGGAACCAGCAAGTTAATATCTTTTATATTGATTTGTTAGTGTTGATCTACTCTCCGGTACGCACCTGCCGCCATACGCCTCGAGGACCGTCCTAAAACAAGGCGGCTCGCGACAGACCCCGGCCGTGATACATACTCGACGCAAGGCCGGCAAATAGTCAGAACGTGCCACCGAGATATCCAGCCATCATCACCAGCTCACCACGCCAAGATCTACTGGGAGGGCGATCTACACTTACTACTGTACAACGTGCAACTCGATTCGATCTCCGAAACTACTACATGTACCGGTAGTCACAGGGATGGCATAAAAATATTTTCGAATTTTGGACAAATAAAAATATAAATATTTAAATATTTTTTATGAGTAAAAATATTTTATCGATGTCAAATCAGATAAATGAGAGGAGAAGAGAGCCAGCCCCAATTGAAGTTCGAGATCCACCTCAGATTTGCGTTTGACTCCAGGAGATGGGCAGAATAAATATTTTTACCCATCCCTGGTAGTCACGGCGCGCTGACAGAGAGTCTGTCCACCAACCACCTGAGTACGTACCTCATTAATACATAAACCGGTACATTGTACATCGATACATATACATGTACCAGCGTCGATGACCATTCACCATACAGTACATGTTGTACATGTACCGCGAATCTATGATTCGCCGATGCGACCCAAGCCTCGATCATCTATCGATTGACGGAGCGGTATCTTGCCTTCAGCTGTGTGATCCATGTGTTGGAGTGCCCGCCTGTTTGCTGCAAGAAGCTTCGTGTTCACTGGTAGTGCCTTCAAATTGGAATTCAACGTGGTTCGAACTACATGTGAGCCTTGACGCCCGCGAGTAGCATGCAATGCTTGAGCGAGGGGTCGTGCATCGCGAGCCGCCTTGTTTTAGGACGGTCCTCGAGGCGTATGGCAGGCAGGTGCGTACCGGAGAGTAGATCAACACTAACAAATCAATATAAAAGATATTAACTTGCTGGTTCCAAGGCTTTTTCACGACTGAGCTCCTACTTGAGCTCAGGGCGTGCCGTGCGGCCGCTCCTCCTACTTCCTGACTTACCGATCCGTTGTCATCCTGCCGTGCCACCGCGACACCCCTCCGGCACCGTCCTTGTCTCTTGTCCTCGCTGTCCTCCACTGCCATGCCTTCCGTCCTTGCAGCGTCGCAACGCCGTCGTTCCTCGCTCTTCCACGCCGCTTGCCGCCATTCGAAATTTGGGGGCCCTGGTTCCACCAATCACAGGGTCCCACCAAACTGAGCCAAATGCTATGGTTGCGTCACCGGGCGACCATCCTCCGTAGCTGCGACAGGGCAGCCAGCTCATCCTCCGTTGCTGCTCAGCACGAAGTTGAGCAGCAATCCCGTCCAGCCGGATTGCTTCCGAGCCACGGTTGCCACCGTTCTGACTCGGGACATCCTCCCCAACCGAACCGAGACGCCCTCGTCGAGCCGCTTCTCGTCGAACGTTGCGAAGCTGCTCAGTCATAGCACGTCGACCTCACGGGTACCGGCCAACACCACCTCCGGTCGTGGTCCACGGCGACCATCTTGGGCCCAGTACAGTCCGCTGAGTCTCTGAGCGTGCTCGATGTCCTGCATATCTTCCTTCCATTCTTGGTACGCTGCACCGACCTTCTTCCATGGTGAGCTCCCCAACGAAGACGCTTCAAACCATTCCACATATGGCTAAACACGCGCACGGAGCAAACGAAACAGGTCACCTCCACTGCTTCCGCGTGCACGGTCATATTGCCGTACACGACCACATTGCCTGCTCCCGAGAGACCATAGTTCACCACTAGTAGTAGCGCAATCACACCGAACCATCCGCCACACAACCATTCCATTCCTTCGTAGGCGTACAGCACCCCATAGAAGACCGAGTAAAGTAACAGTGAAATCACCATCCAGGCGACCTTCATGGCACAACGGGCACGCTCGACCGTCCTCCACGCGTCAACACGAATCCCTCTTGCGTATTTCACGGTCGTGCGCCAACCGTTTTCAGTCGTGTCCGGCAGGAACACACACCAGTAAGCGTGATACGCATCGATCCACTTGTACATGAGCCTTCCCAGCCCTTCTTCGTGTTCATGCCGCGCTTGTAAAACAATCATAGGCGTCAGCCACAGTGCTTCATAGGTCTTTCACCAACGAGCGCCACGCTTGCGGTCTTGAACCGACGGTCCACGCACAAAGTGTCGATAGCGACGCAGGCACAGTTTCACGATCTTAGCCCACTTGTAGATGAAGTAACTAATAGCCAAGCACGGTCGAACAACGACCTCACGGAGCGGTTGAGTGATTACCCACACTAGCACTCCTCCCAAAGCACAGAGGACCTCGCGCCAGTACGTACCTCCGTAGTTACGACAGTCATCTCCCAGTACGCTCACCGTAGTCAGTCACCACTGCACCACGCTCCACACGAACCCCTTTTCCATAGTAGATTAGAAATGACGAACGACCCGGTCAACGCAACCGTAGTGATCACGGAGGTCAGTTAGCGTCATTCTCCGCATGGTTGTTCAGCCTTCCGTGTCGAAAGTCGTAAGTCCATAACAGTCAATCAACATTGAAGTTTCCGCAGTCTCCTTTCGCTCCACCCGTGCCGCTCTTAACGGTTGACACCGTGCCTCCGGCCTCCATAGTAGATTGAAGTGACCCGACCAGGTTCAGGAGCCATCCATCATAGCGCAACAGGGGATAGCACTGCCATTCGCCAATTTGCCGCCCACTGCTCACTCCGCTCCCAGCCTCGCCACTCATCGTCATGTCCAAGTCGACGTCCTCCTCACCCGACCCCAAGGACGTCGCGGTTGACCGCATTCGCGCCGCCGTCGAAGAAGCCGACGACTCCCCAGATCCAGACACCGTTACCAGCGCCCAGTACGAATTCTGGAGCCGTTTTCGCCCTGCCCTCGCCGAGAACAACGAATCCCGCGGGCTCAAGGCCTTGATGACCTTGCACTCGCTATCATGGCCGACGACCCAGACCTTCCCGCCACGCTTGCCAAACTGGTCATCTTGCTGCCACCGCCCGAAAATCAAGACCCCGGAGAACCACCATCTCACAATCTCTTTCAGCCACTTCCCGCTTCAACGTCACGGTCTTCCAAGCGTCCCGTGACCCGTAGTTCTGACAAACCCAAGTCGTCCAAGAAACAGAAAACGTCGGGCAAGTCCAGATTGAAGACGTCCTTGTTCAAGTTTGAGTTGCCGATAGGATCCCCGTCCTCAGTCGAGAAAGACTTGGCCGGTCTCGTCAAGGCTGCTGCACAGCTCGGCAAGGCGCCGTTCCGAGTGGCGTATCCGTGGCGTGGCCAACGAGTTTGGTATGACCCCACCGAGTATCAGGACCTCCACCTCGCCCACTACCGTTTCTGGATGAAGCACCGCCGCACCTTCTTCGACTGCACTCTCTACGCTCCCACCGACAAGGCCGAAGCCCGTCGCAAGCACAAGACCATCGCCAACCAACAGCGCCTCAAGTTCATCAGTGACAACATTGAAGTTTTCGGCTATTACGAGTTCATGCGTCGCTTCGAGGACGAGATCCACGGCAACTTGATGTGGCTCGGCGGCAAGGCAGCCAAGCATTCCGCGCGGGCCAAGAACAACCATGACGATGACCCGCCCCAAGAAGACTTGTTGGATCTGTGGAGCCGTGACCGTCCCCGTTATGAGAGGGTGATCGCACGGATGTCCGACCCGCAGACGGTTGATGAAGATGGGTACGCCTCCATCCCAGAGTTGCTGGAACGGTCCAACGCACTCGACCCCACTCACACTGCTCACCTCCGCCTCTCCTTGCGCGCACTTGCTCGAATTGTGTTCGACATCCGTCAAGGAGCACCCACTAATCCATCCTGGGTAGGCAACAAAACACGCGGCTCCTGGAAGACACTGTTGACGAACAAGACGCTCAAGACCACCCAGCTCGAGGTCGCCCGATTGCTGCAGAAGAACAAGCCTGTCGCCACGCTCGCCGAAAAGCCATTCCGTATTGCAGAGATGGGAGAAGACGACTCGACTTCGAAGAGGACGGTGAGTTCACCGCGCTGCCTCCCGAAGCTCCGTTAACCACGAAACCCAAGCGCCCAGCCGTCGATGAAGACTCCGACGTCTCTTCCCACACCGGCCTCACCGATGAATCCGATCACGAGATCAAGAACATCAAGAAGGAGCACGACTCCGACTTCGAACCTGACGACGAAGACGACCAAGACAGTGATGAAGGCAGCCAGAAGAACAAGAAGGACCCCAAAGCTTCCCAGGACGACACCCAAGAGTCCGACGATAAATCCGGCGGCGGTAAGGACGTCGAATCGTCTGACACTGATGACAAGAAGCCGTCGCCCACCAAGTCGCCTAAATCACCCAAGTCCAAATCTGTGACGCTTTAGTCACACAGTAGAACCCTCCCATTCCGTTTTCTTTCCAATTTTACCTCCGAGCGTTCCGTTCCAGCATCACTTAACTTCAAAAATAAAATTCCCCATTTACCACCACCGTTCCATTCCCGAACCATTTCAAATTCCATAGGTATCCAACCGTTCCGTAGGTTCGAGAATTCCACCCCACGACCTACACCATCCGTATGTCGTCTTCGTCCACCTCTGCATTTGCCTCAGCCAAACGGGCACTCCTACGCAGCTCAGGTAGACGGTTCTTCACTCTCTCAGACTGTTCAAAAGCAGTAATCAACGGGCCATATTCCGGCATCAACGCTGCCCGCGGTAGCCAAAAAGTCTCAAAGTTGGCCGCCAACGCCAAATATTCCACGGTCCTGCCAGCCTTCCGTTTGGCTACCACCTCCAACAACGGGAATCCACGCCCGTTATAACCGTATCCTCGTGACCAATTGTCAACCGCTCCGTGTAACTAGACGGAGGCAGATCTGACTCCTCCAGATGGCCACCGTTCGGATCTTCCACCACACCCTCTGGTATTTGTCAATGAAAGGTCTGGTCCACCGTCCTTGAACTTCTTGAGACGGTTGACATTCACGGTCACTTTCTTATCTGGGTGCGACGGGATATCAATATGGTACGTATTTTCACCGAGCTTGCCTAAACACGGTAGGGACCGTGCCACGAGAAAGCCAGCTTCTTCGTACGTTTCTCACCTCTCCGTGCCCTGAAGAATTGGTACATCCAAACCGGATCTCCAAGTTCATACTCGACCGGCCGCTGTCGGTGCAACCTCTGCTCATGCCGATCTTGCGCTTTCACCAACTGATGCTCGACCAACATCCGTGAATCCTTCATGGAACGGTACAGTTCTCGTCTGTACTGAGCCACTTCATTGCTCTTCCATTTCTCGCCCAAGTTCAGGAACGCCACATCTAACGGGAGAATCGGGTCTCGACCGTATAAAGAGAAGAACGGCGTGTCCCACAACGCCTCATGGTACGCGGTCCGGTAGGCGAACAACACACGTGGTAAATAGAGATCCCAGTCCGTCTGTGCTTCACTCACATACATCACGAGCATTCCAATGAGCGTTCCGTTGAATCTCTCAACCAGACCTTGCGTTTGAGGGTGATAAGCGGCACCGTACAATTTCTTGATCCCGAGCGTCTCGTAAAACGACTTAGCGAGTTCAGAAATAAAGTTCGAGCCACGGTCACTCAACAAACGAGAAGGTACTCCGTGCCTTGCCACCACACTGTTCACCATGGTGTGTACGAACGTCACCGTGTCTAACCGGTCGACAGCGAACGCCTCAGCCCACCGTGTGAAATAGTCGACAAACACCAAGATGTACTTATTGCCAGCCGTCGTGGTCACCAGTGGCCCAATAGCATCCACTACGAGTAGGAGAACGGACCCGTCAAGTCAGCTACTGGCATCCGTTGCATCGGTCCCTGATTCCACGGTCGATGACCCTTTCCACTTCCACACTCACTGCATCCACGTACGTACTCAGCAACGTACTTGCGCCATCCAGGCCAGTATCCGTGTCGTCTCACTCGGTCTCGGGTCTTAGTCAATCCCATGTGAGATGACAGAATGTCCGAATGACAGTAGTGAAGTACGACTACCTGGTAACCGGCCGGAACTACTGGGACGGTTATTGTCCGGCTGGTCCCACCGCCTCAGGTGAATGTACCTTTCTCATCAACACTTCGTTCAGGACTTCATACTTAGGAGCCATCTTGACAATCTTCGCTCTGAAGAACGGATCCACCGGTAGAGCACGGTCTTGTAAGAACGCCACCAGCACCACAACCCAAGACAATGACCGTTGTTCTTGTAAGAACTGTTCTCTTTCCAGTTGGAACACGTCCATAGGAGAGCGAGGACGGTTCGGCGGCGGAAGTTCCTCGTCCGTTCCAGGAGAAGCCCCGTCCGCTCCGGGTTCCGTTTCACCCTCTAGTTGAGTGGGTTCAGTCTCCTGACCCGGTTCCTCACCGTCCTTGGTCTCCTCGTCCTCACCGTATTCAAATTCAAATTCAACTCCTTCCTCGGCTTGGTCAGACTGCTCCCCAACCAAATTTGGAACCCATCCTTCATCAAACGGTTCCGGATTCAGTAGGTCTGTTATTGCGTCCTCCTTCCCTGAACCGGGTTGAGCAAGTCAGCCAGAGTTACAGCGTCGGCACGGTCCGCAGGTAAGCGCGACAATCCGTCCACATGACCCATGGTCGTTCCAGGCTTGTGGAACACCTTGAACTGCAAATTCGAAAGCTCCATAGCCCACCGTGCCAATTTCGAGTTCGTCGTACGGTTTCCTGGACTGAAGACCCAAGTCAAAGCCTGGTGATCCGTGTACTAGTCGAACTCACGCTTGTCCAAGTAGCATCTGAACTTCCTAGTGGCCCAAACCACGCCCCAGCACTCACTCTCAGATACCATCTTGCTTCGTGATCCAGTTTTTCTGCGAACCGGTCAGCAACTTGCTAGCATAAGCAACAACACGGTTGCGACCGTCCACTTCGTGCATAAGACACGCTCCCACAGCATACCGTGGCGAATCAACGAATAGCTTGAAGCAGCGCTTTGCGTCAGGATAGACCAAAATAGGAGGTTTCACTAGTGGACGCTTGAGCTGTCGGAAGGCAGATTCACAGTCCTCATTCCAGAGGAACGGTGCATCCTTCAACTTCAACCGTTCAAGTGGAGCAGAAATCAGAGCATACCCCGGAATGTACCGTCGAAAGTAGCTAGTAAGACCCAAAATGACCGTATTCCGTGCAAGTCTTGAGGCCTCTGTACGTTCATCACTGCCTTCACTTTCGGGATTAGGCAAGATTCCGGACGGAGTCACGATGTGCCCCAAGAAAGCCACCTGGTTCCGCCCCCAATGACACTTCTTCATCTTGAGTTTAAATCCAGCTTGTTGAAACCGTGTCAATACTTGGCGCAACCGTACCAAATGAGACGGAAGTCCTTGCTGAAGATCACACAGTCATCCAAGTAGACTAGACAGATCCTCCATTTCAGATCCACGAGCACAGTTTCCATGAGACGCTCGAAAGCCGGCACCGCATTGCACAGACCAAAGGGCATAACTAGCCACTCCTATAGACCGTACTTGCACGTGAAAGCCGTCCTAGACACGCTGTCTTCATGCATTGGCACATTCCAATAGCCAGACGCAATATCCATCGTAGAGAACAGTTGGGCGTCGCCTAGCACATCTAAAATGTCATCAATCAAAGGCATCGGATACAGTCCTTAACCGTGACAGCATTCAACCGTCTGTAATCGATACAGAAACGGATCCCACCGTCCGTTTTACGGATCATCACTGGGCTCGCCCAAGGACTGTTGGACGGTCGAATTAGACCCAGTTCCTCGTACTGCTGAATCTCGGCCTCCATGACTTCACCCTTCAGCCAGCGAGACACGGTACGGTTGTTGTTTTATCGGAAAACTGTCCCCTGTGTCAATCTGAAAGTGCAACAACTCCGTCCAGG
>JAAKBF010000021.1:0-72184 GCA_012656075.1 Phytophthora hibernalis
AAACGATTCTGAATTGGGACGTCGGATTTTCAGTAGAAGAGCGCTACGTCGACCTCGATGCCCTTGAACTGGAGTGAAAACGAAGGAGGAAATGCCGTGATATCTCTGCCAAAAGTGCGCTTGAGGGAATTTAACCGTTGTGCTAGCTCCTGTGGGCTGCGTTTCCACCGATACATCTTTTGAGCCACATGACGCCAAACAATCTGGACCCCTTGGTCTGCATACGGGCGTGCTAACTGCACTAGCAGCTGGTCTTCATCCTCCAGGATTGTAGTGCGAGGCATTGGGCCACTTTACTACTCAGTATGATCACGAAGGTATGCGCACATATCTTCATTTTACTATTGAAATATGGCAGCGGCTTAAACTTGACAATGACTATTCATGTAATTATGAGAATGTTTGACCCGTCCATATCCATGCTAGTCGAACTTGGTTGGTTGTTTCAGAACACGATGCTTGAAGCTTGGGGAACAAATAGAAGGTGCCAAAACGGCTCCATTAGCTACGACTTTGTCAGCAGGTTTTGAATACGCAGCAAAATGACCAAACTGTCACCATTTGCCGCAAAAGGGTTAACATGCATTGCCTGTAACAACCCGCCTTTTCGGCGGTCCGTCGGTCGGTCGGACACCATTGATAAGGGTGTATAGCTGTTCGCTATCACCCCTGGTCACATTAATGTCATGACAGACGCCTTGCGTCGCGCAGTCGACAATCGACGCCGCTGCCTCCTCCGCGTCGACGGGGTTCGCCTCGAAGAGATGAGGGCGTTGACAGTGATAGGTGTCTCCACCTCGTGTTGCCCCGTAGGCTTCCATGTCGAAATCGACATGTGGTGAGGAGCTGCATGACTCGCAGGCCCCACCAAGTGGAATATGTGCCACCCCACACGCATCAAGAGGCTCGCCTCCATGATGCGTCGGCTCGCGGCCGACCACGCCTTCACTTCCACACAACAGTTCCCCACCGCAGTGGCGATCACCGTTCAACGGATTACGTGCCGTTCCACGTGCATCAGTGAGAGCACACTCGTGATGCCTCGGCAGACTGCCGACCATGCTATCCGTGGCATGCAACGAGACGTCGTTATCGCAACGAACGCCGCATAGCGGATTACGTGCCGCTCCACCAACCGTTCTCGAGATCGTCTTGGAACCGCTGTCCAAGACAGCCTCAGTGTCGACTAACTCAGACACTCCAATATCTAGCACATCGACCGACTCGGGTTAGTGCTCGCGCCAATAGCGATTTTGCTTTCTAGCAGAGGTGGATTCATGACTCGCCAAAGCTCCGCCAGTGGAAAAGCGCTTTTCGCCCAAGGTCTTCACCCTCCAATCAATCCATGGCTCATGGCGTTCCAGCCAGACCATGACAAGGATGAGATCATACCTCGAATCAGGTCCAAGACCAGACATCGTTCGATGCTGTCGAAGTCAAGGAACTTCACACCCAGGTCCACATGGACCTTGGGTACTGTGACACAGGTTCCCGTCGCGAGATGGACGATAATTGTAACACTCACACGCGCCACTAGCGTCTCAGCATACTGCCGACTACCCTTCACAATGGAGAGTCGAGCATAGTTGCCCGACGGCCCAGAGTCGATCAAGATCGCCCATGGCTTGGAAAAGCCCTTGATGGTCGCTTGAACGACTAGCAAGCCTGGCTTGCGTTCACGTTCCGTGGTAAAGAGCACGGTGCTCTGTGGGGCTAGGCCCTGCCGTCCTCCTTCTCCTAGAGGCTCAACAGAACATAGTTCTACCCCAGTAGGTCGCCCCGCGTCTACTGGGTGCTGCCATTTCCCGCGACAAACCAGAGGACTGGTTAGAAGCGGAGCTTCTGTTCGATGGAGCCTGACGCTGCTTGCGTAGCGGACACCCTCCCCGTAGGTGTCGCGTGTCACCACATATGAAACATCTACGGATGCCCATGCGCTGTTCAGCAGCAAGGAGTTTGGCCTCCTCATTTTCAGGATAGCTGAGATCCATCGGCTCGGGGCCTTCCGTCGGGACCGTAGATGGTGCGCTTCATCCGAAGCGGGCCGACTTGAAATGAATTCAGCGTTCAACACCACGTATATAGCCTCTTCGAAAGAGTCAGGGTGAACACGGAAGACTTCCGTTCTGGCCACTCCATTTCGGAGACCCTCCATAAAGACAGTCACAGTGACTGCCTCTGGTAGAAGATCGGAAGTCATTCCGGCGATTAGAGTTCGCAACTCCTGGACGAAGTCCACCAACTCCTTCTTGTCCTGTCGGGTCGCAAGATAGCGTGACCGCACGTGGTACGCCTGATGAGGCGGCGAGAAGACTCGCGACAGCTGAAGCTTGAGTTGTTCCCACGTGGGAACGCCGCATCGACGGATGCTCCGCACGTAAGTTCCCTTTCTCGAGCACGCCCGCTCAGCTTAGAAATTGCCAGCGCCGCGCTGCTGCTCCGTTTGCAGCATGGCAGATGTCATGGCCATTTCGACCTCACGGATCCAAAGCAGGAGGCTTTCGTCCTCCTTACCTTCAAAGGTCTTGACACTTACCGTAAGTGGTTTAGGTCGGGAAGAACCGTCCATCGTCGGTCTGGACGCCGGAGGCGCCGCCGACGCGGTCATTCTTTGTTGGAGGTGGTCCAACAAAGCATTCTCATAACTTGAAAAAGCGTCCAGACGCGCGTTAATCGCATCCGGACCTTGC
This sequence comes from Phytophthora hibernalis, assembly GCA_012656075.1. NCBI lineage: Eukaryota > Oomycota > Peronosporomycetes > Peronosporales > Peronosporaceae > Phytophthora > Phytophthora hibernalis. The sequence goes on from JAAKBF010000021.1 coordinate 2,691, forward strand.
GAAGCAAGATGCGACACGCCCTCAGGGCCCAACAAGGACATAAGCTTTTTAAACCCGTCCTGTTGGTTTGGGGTAAGTTTGCAAACTGGTCCATCCTCACAGAGGGTCAGTCTTTCAGACTCAGGTGTAGGATTGACTACAAGTGCTACAAGTGCAGCGGGACTGCCGTAGCCTTTAGCGTCAGGGGAAGACGTAGACTCAGCGAGTCTGTTAGTATTACGGTTGGGAACCTTGTTCTATCCGAGAACAAGTTAGGCCTGTGAATATCCGATCTCTAGGCCTCAATAGTCGATGCAGTCTTAACCCAAGACTTGTGACCTCTTCGTTGCTAAACGTAAACTGTATTCTTGTTCTTATCTGCGGCCAAGCCGCCTACGGTGTAAATGGATAAGCTTCACTATCTAGCATAGTGAAGCTAAGCTCCAACCAGTCGTTGTGAATCTATCTACTGATATCTAATCACTACCCAGTACAGAGTACTGCTTTAGGGAGGATGGTGTGCACCGTAACCTCCATGTAACCCCGTTACAGAAAACAAGATATATTACCATACCGAAATATAGAGGTCCTTGACTGAAGCTGCCATCGGTCCTGCGATTAGATCCCAACCTGCCGAAAACGCACCATGTTGTCGCACGCCCGACTGCTGCCAGCACTATTACATCCCTGGCGCACGGAGAAGCTGTCGGTGTCGGCTCCATCGTACCAATTCTTCACAGGAAGTGGCGACCGAGGATCTTCTTCGAGAAATGACAAATCTGCTCACTGTTGGGCCAATCAAAGCATCAACACGAATGAAAATGTCACTTTAGCCAATAGGTGGGTTGTACCAAAAGGGCACGTTTTGCATAAACGTGGCGCTCGTCCTCTGAAAGCTCGCGACTCGCTTGAGCGGAACACGGAACCGAAATCGGCATATCATTTTTGAAGGGTGGTACACTACTGTACCGGCATAAACCCTGTCGCCGACAACGGTAGTGCACAGTTTTCAGAGCGTGGTGTCTCATCATTGGCTGGAAGTCGACGTCCTTCTTTTTCGCTAAAATACGCCTGGAAATTCTCCCTTCTTTCTTTCTTCCTCATTCCAGAATCTGCCGTGTGGAGGGAAGATGGTGAAGCTCTTCTGTGCTATCGTTGGTGTGGCAGGAAACGCGTTCTCGGTGCGAGTGGACGAGGGACTCGGTGGATGATTTGAAGGATGCGATCAAGGCGAAGAATGAAGACATCACTGGTCCTGCCCGGAAGCTGCAGCTCTTCCTGGCGAAGGCGGCGAATGACTGGCTGGATGTGGCGGGCGCGACAGCTGTGGCGGTCGATAAGACTAGTGGGATACCTGTGATGATCGATGAGCATGGCAACCAACAAGGATTCGTGCATATGGATCCCACGCTGTATATCAAGAACTCCAAGCACTTTGGAGAGAATTTCCAACCGGGGAGGGCCAAGTTCACGTGCTGGTGGTGGCTCCGGTGGGAGGAAACGCCATCCGTCGAAGGGGTGGTTTGCCGAGTCCTTTCACCCGCTGAAGAAGCGCAGAGTGGGCGAGGACGTGACCAAGGAGAAGCGATTCTTCGATATGAGATACTTCCGTCGCTGCTGGAGCATCCAAAGATGGAATTCAAAACGATCGTGGAGAGGGAGGCGTATGTTGTGATATTTGCCCAGTTGGTGCAGTACACGAGCTTGCCTCGAGTTCGTTCCCACTAGTGCGAGCGAGCCAGACGTGAAAAGTGAACCAGGCAAGGATTCCAACGTGGTTGTCACGGGGAATCCTGGGATTGGGAAGAGTCGGTTCTTCCTGTATTGCATCTTTCAGCTCATACTTCGTGAGCAAGAGGATGTCAAGCGGCTTCCCCGTACGACTTGGTGGTGAACCATAAGAAGAACTATGTCAAGTACGACGCAGCAAGCAAAGAATTTATTGAGTTGAACCAAACGGACGTTCGTGCGCTCAAGGGAAACCCGATGTGATTCGACTTGTCGAAGCAACATCATCGGAACTTACAGGCTGGAGTGGAGTTTCGGTTTTGTTTGCTTCTCCCGGTGTTGACGGCATTGATAATTTCTCAAAAGTGGACGGGTTAACGTTTATCATGCCGACGTGGACCTTGGAGGAGTTGGAAGATTACAACTCATTGCTTCCAGTCGAATTGAAACTTAATGAAGATGAGTTGTTGTCGCGGTACGATGCGTTTGGTGGAATTCCTCGGTTCGTCTTCTCGCAGGCAATGGATCGAACCGAGGCTAAAATAGAGTCGGCAGTCGCCTCATTCAGTGCACTGGACGTTATCTCCTATTGCAAAAAAAACCATGCTGTGAGGGAAAAGGACTATAGTCACTGCGTCCTTGAAATGATTCCCACCCAAGCTGATTTTCGCGCGAAATTCTATTTGGATTTTGTGTCCATGCACATCGCTGAGGCGGTTATTGACAAGGTGCACGGGGATAGTCTAGCTACGGTATCGGAATTCGCTGTTGTCCACGATGTTGACGATTCGGGAAGTACGGCTGTCCTCCGTGGCAAGGTGTACGAGCTGCTCTGCCACAAGTGGTTTAGCGTGCACATGCAGAGAACTCTACACTTCCGCTCGTTGTGCCCGACGACTCTAGATGACGTGACTATTCCGAAAGAGATGGAAACGGTACGCTTCGCTTCTCTCGACAAACTAAAACTAGCTAAGAGCTGGACGTACTACCGGCCAACATCAAAAACGTTTGGAGCGCTGGATGCATTCATCTGGGATGGACACAGCAAATGTTACGGGTTGCAGATGACCCTGAACGCGGACCATGGAATCACAGCTGCGCCATTGAATACGTTTCTTAAGTGGTTAGAGAAAGCAGGCGTGGACACGGACCAGTTCTACTTTGCATTCCTTGTTCCAAGTAAAATTGCAACCTCGTATCGGAAGCAATCAACGAGGACGGCGACTGGTGCAGTCAGCAAAAAGCCTGGAGCTTCTGCGAATGTGTGTCAGTTTGTATCTGCGCTAGACGTGGACGGTGGGAACAAATGAATATTTGTTGCACGCTTTTGGCTTGGAGAGGACTAGTGCCCAAGTTCATGCGCGTTATCCCGTCAGTCGTGGAGGAGATCCAAGCAGTTGGCTGCTGCCTCTAAACTACATGTAGCCATAATACAATTCTACTACTTACTTTATGAAACTTGGCGTTCACCAGACCGATAGCCGTCATAGTCTTGACCGAACAGGTGCGGGACTCTGTCATGTCGATGCTCTCGCTTCGTCAAGTATCAGCTCAAAAGTATCCACCAGGAACGACGCCGACCTGGAAAACCGGTCGGCTCTGTTCTTCTTCTGTCGGGTCGCGCTCACCGGTATACACCGCAACATGGAACGTCGTAGGAAACGGCACATTGGATTGATCGCACCGATCATCACCGAGCATGCCGCCGTCCAGTGCAAAGTTGACCAAGTGCGACTCGTTCAAATCAGGAGGCTGCAGTGAAATAATCATACCATCACAAAGTAAAAGTAAAAGTCAATAAAACCAAAGTAAAAGTAAAAGTCAATAAACCTGCAACAACAACAAAAATCTACCAGCCGATGGTAAGCATCGGTGTATCCCAACGCCTTCTGTGTTTGCTTTGGCACGGGGATGATAGCGTGGGCTAGCAACTGGAACTTACGGCTCTCCGTGCACGAACTGCAACAATCCACTGTCAGTTTTCACTCAAACCAACTAGGTACGTCGTTTAGTCTGGGAGATAGAATACTAGGCGTGGCGTTGGCATTGATGAACTTTTTTCACCCCCGCGATTTATTGGTATCCACGAAAGCCCGCGTACTCGAAGCTCTCGTCGCAGTGCATGGTGTCGAGTACACAGTGCATAGGCTCACTTATTCCCTGCGCCGATAGTACTCAACCTGCGCACACTACACTTTTCCCGGACAAGCTGCATTTTTCCAATCGAGATGCACAAATGCAAAAAGGCAAACACAATTTCTATGCACGTTGCCCAAAACCAGACGTTTTCATGATTTGCATTTTGACCCATGGGAGCGTTCCGCGACTTCCAAATCGAGCCTCTCCCTCAGACTCAAGCCCCAGCTTCATATCCTCTTCTCGTTCAGCGGCAAAGCAGTGCCGCAGGCAGTGACGCTCGAACCTCCACACGAGGCGGCGTGTAATGACGCCTTTGCTGGCCTCAACAGCATCTTTCATAATGGCGAGCCGATGCTCCTTGTATGTGTCGTAATCGCCGCGCACCATCATCTCCTCCTTGCGGTCCGCGAGGTGCTTCTTCATGCGCGCCTTGAGCGAGTTCCAACATCCCTCAATCGGGTTAAGCATCGGGCTGTAAGGCCCGAGACGTAGGATTTCAAGTCGATGCAAATTGACAACGCCATCCTCGGCAAGCAATCGGCGGGCTAGACTCTCGACACCGCTGTGGGCTGGGGCGTTATCCGTGACGATGACGATCTTCTGGTTCGGCTCGAGCTCTTGAAACTCATTCGTGCGTAAGGCAGCCATGAACAGATCGGCTAGGAAGCGGGCATTTTCCTCCTTCTTGACGGACCTCTCGTGTCTTGAGCAGCACAATACCCGTGACGGCCGAAACCCCACCCTGAACATGTAGATTTTGCCCCTGAGATGGCGGCAGCGTGACGACAGCGCGCTCACCTACACGAGACCAACCAGTGGTCCGTGAAAGATAAAGATTAAAGTTAGTTTCGTCTTGAAATACTATCATGTTACCTGCATCGATGTGCTTGTTGAGCTTTTCGACGAACGCCTTGCGCTTGGCTTTGTTGGTGGCGGAGTTCATTGTAGCCTTCTCAATGCGCACGCGCTTCACGGAGTACACCATCCCTTGTAGCGCTCTGTGGATGGTAGACTTGCCCAGATATTCCCAGGTCAATGTGAAGGAGGTCGCGCAGGTCAGCTAGCGTGCGGCGGCAGTCTTCTTCTATGTATTCTTCAAGCTTGCACATTCCTTCCACTGTCAGCTTTACGTTTGACGCTCGGAGACCGCCGTCTCCTTTGTCTCCTCATCAGCACTAAGTACAGCCCTGCGAGCAGTGCTGTAGTGAACGTCGTTGCTCCTTGCTACGTCTCGCCAATCGCGTCCTTCCTTATAGGTTCGAATAACGCGGGCCTTAGCCTGCTCTCTCTCGAAACGCTTGGCAGTTTCTCAGGGTTTGGCTGTGCATATTGCACAATGAAGGCGAGCTTGGTGGGCTTAGATTCGATCGAGCTGGTAAATTCGAGAACAGTGCAACTTGACCGGAACGATTCCCGGGGCTGATTTGCACATCGCGGAACGAGTATATAAATGGACTGGTCATGCGCAGACTAAATTGGACTATTTCCGTCTTGATTGGAAAAAATACAGCTTGTCCGGGAAAAGGTGTACACCGTTCCTCTAATTAGTCTGACCCTGACTAATTATGGTTTACGATTTTGTCGGAGTGTCGCGAATAGTCTTGTTCCAAAGAGGAAAGTTGATTAATGAGCAAAGTTATTCAGATAGAGGAAGCAAACTACGGCAGACTACAACCCGTTCGTAGGTGTGTCTCTAGTGCTTCCGCTCATGCAGCGTGGCGGACGCGTGTCGTGTACCACTAGAAGCCACCTGACGCATGCCCTTGTAGCACCGGCAAGAGATAAGGCCATTCATGAAAGTCGAGGTCATACTCCAGCAGGAGGCTCGCAGCACTTGTAGAACATCTTTGTTGAGTCTCTCCACCATCCCGTTGAGCCACGGGGCAGTACACCGGCGAATTCCTGCTCGATTTTCATTCGTGCACACAAATTGCTTCACTGTTTCGTTTCGAAAGTGTCTTCCTTGGTCTGACACTAGTGACTTGGGAACTCCAAATCTCGCACACCACATCGAGTGTTCTGCAGCAACGAAGGCCGTGGGTGTACTGCACGGAATAACTCACAGTAATGAGTCAGCTCTCTTTGGCCCACAGGGTATTGCACGGAGACTGCCCCGCTCAGGCGAGTCTCTGGAGAGTTTGGAGCTTGGTACTTGTTGGGAACAACACTCAACTGAACCCCGGCTGGGGTGAACCGCAAAGGGAACCGACAGGAACCCTGCGCAAGCCCAACATTGCCGACCTGACTCGACGAATTGTTGTGCTGTTGCGTGGAAGCCGAACTAACGACGTTTTCTGTGAATCACAACACCACACTGGCGCCTGTCAAACGATTCTGAATTGGGACGTCGGATTTTCAGTAGAAGAGCGCTACGTCGACCTCGATGCCCTTGAACTGGAGCGAAAACGAAGGAGGAAATGCCGTGATATCTCTGCCAAAAGTGCGCTTGAGGGAATTTAACCGTTGTGCTAGCTCCTGTGGGCTGCGTTTCCACCGATACATCTTTTGAGCCACATGACGCCAAACAATCTGGACCCCTTGGTCTGCATACGGGCGTGCTAGCTGCACTAGCAGCTGGTCTTCATCCTCCAGGATTGTAGTGCGAGGCATTGGGCCACTTTACTACTCAGTATGATCACAGATTCGCCGGCTTTGTATGTCGTTGTCCGTATTTGCAGTACAGCATTCCTTCCACTGCAGATAAGTCGTCTGAAAACTGAATGCCAAGATCTTGGTAATGATTTGCAGCAGATTTTCCCGTAGTCTATTTGGAGGCTGGCATACTTTACTCAAGTGATCTAAACTATTCTATTTTAGAGTGTTATCCCACGATTTTTCAAATTTGAGCAACTTGGCAACAATGCAGAATCATTGGCTGACAAATTCGCAAAAGACAAATTGAATGCTATTGGTCGATCCAACCGGATTTAGCAAAAATTTAGAAATCAAGCGAAGACAAGTCTTGTCGATTCGACGAGCCGGTGGGTCTGCACAACCCAGGACACCGTAACCTCCTAGCTGGGCGTAATCTGCGCCTGGTGACCTGTAAACGCGCTCGCGCGCTGCCGTCCATCCTTTGGAGGAGGGCACAGGGTATTGCACGGAGACTGCCCCGCTCAGGCGAGTCTCTGGAGAGTTTGGAGCTTGGTACTTGTTGGGAACAACACTCAACTGAACCCCGGCTGGGGTGAACCGCAAAGGAACCACCGACAGGAACCCTGCGCAAGCCCAACATTGCCGACCTGACTCGACGAATTGTTGTGCTGTTGCGTGGAAGCCGAACTAACGACGTTTTCTGTGAATCACAACACCACACTGGCGCCTGTCAAACGATTCTGAATTGGGACGTCGGATTTTCAGTAGAAGAGCGCTACGTCGACCTCGATGCCCTTGAACTGGAGCGAAAACGAAGGAGGAAATGCCGTGATATCTCTGCCAAAAGTGCGCTTGAGGGAATTTAACCGTTGTGCTAGCTCCTGTGGGCTGCGTTTCCACCGATACATCTTTTGAGCCACATGACGCCAAACAATCTGGACCCCTTGGTCTGCATACGGGCGTGCTAGCTGCACTAGCAGCTGGTCTTCATCCTCCAGGATTGTAGTGCGAGGCATTGGGCCACTTTACTACTCAGTATGATCACAGATTCGCCGGCTTTGTATGTCGTTGTCCGTATTTGCAGTACAGCATTCCTTCCACTGCAGATAAGTCGTCTGAAAACTGAATGCCAAGATCTTGGTAATGATTTGCAGCAGATTTTCCCGTAGTCTATTTGGAGGCTGGCATACTTTACTCAAGTGATCTAAACTATTCTATTTTAGAGTGTTATCCCACGATTTTTCAAATTTGAGCAACTTGGCAACAATGCAGAATCATTGGCTGAAAAGTTCGCAATAAGATACCCGTGGTTAAATTGAATGCTATTGGTCGATCCAACCGGATTTAGCAAAAATTTAGAAATCAAGCGAAGACAAGTCTTGTCGATTCGACGAGCCGGTGGGTCTGCACAACCCAGGACACCGTAACCTCCTAGCTGGGCGTAATCTGCGCCTGGTGACCTGTAAACGCGCTCGCGCGCTGCCGTCCATCCTTTGGAGGGCACAGGGTATTGCACGGAGACTGCCCCGCTCAGGCGAGTCTCTGGAGAGTTTGGAGCTTGGTACTTGTTGGGAACAACACTCAACTGAACCCCGGCTGGGGTGAACCGCAAAGGACCGACAGGAACCCTGCGCAAGCCCAACATTGCCGACCTGACTCGACGAATTGTTGTGCTGTTGCGTGGAAGCCGAACTAACGACGTTTTCTGTGAATCACAACACCACACTGGCGCCTGTCAAACGATTCTGAATTGGGACGTCGGATTTTCAGTAGAAGAGCGCTACGTCGACCTCGATGCCCTTGAACTGGAGCGAAAACGAAGGAGGAAATGCCGTGATATCTCTGCCAAAAGTGCGCTTGAGGGAATTTAACCGTTGTGCTAGCTCCTGTGGGCTGCGTTTCCACCGATACATCTTTTGAGCCACATGACGCCAAACAATCTGGACCCCTTGGTCTGCATACGGGCGTGCTAGCTGCACTAGCAGCTGGTCTTCATCCTCCAGGATTGTAGTGCGAGGCATTGGGCCACTTTACTACTCAGTATGATCACAGATTCGCCGGCTTTGTATGTCGTTGTCCGTATTTGCAGTACAGCATTCCTTCCACTGCAGATAAGTCGTCTGAAAACTGAATGCCAAGATCTTGGTAATGATTTGCAGCAGATTTTCCCGTAGTCGATTTGGAGGCTGGCATACTTTACTCAAGTGATCTAAACTATTCTATTTTAGAGTGTTATCCCACGATTTTTCAAATTTGAGCAACTTGGCAACAATGCAGAATCATTGGCTGAAAAGTTCGCAAAAGACAAATTGAATGCTATTGGTCGATCCAACCGGATTTAGCAAAAATTTAGAAATCAAGCGAAGACAAGTCTTGTCGATTCGACGAGCCGGTGGGTCTGCACAACCCAGGACACCGTAACCTCCTAGCTGGGCGTAATCTGCGCCTGGTGACCTGTAAACGCGCTCGCGCGCTGCCGTCCATCCTTTGGAGGAGGGCACAGGGTATTGCACGGAGACTGCCCCGCTCAGGCGAGTCTCTGGAGAGTTTGGAGCTTGGTACTTGTTGGGAACAACACTCAACTGAACCCCGGCTGGGGTGAACCGCAAAGGAACCACCGACAGGAACCCTGCGCAAGCCCAACATTGCCGACCTGACTCGACGAATTGTTGTGCTGTTGCGTGGAAGCCGAACTAACGACGTTTTCTGTGAATCACAACACCACACTGGCGCCTGTCAAACGATTCTGAATTGGGACGTCGGATTTTCAGTAGAAGAGCGCTACGTCGACCTCGATGCCCTTGAACTGGAGCGAAAACGAAGGAGGAAATGCCGTGATATCTCTGCCAAAAGTGCGCTTGAGGGAATTTAACCGTTGTGCTAGCTCCTGTGGGCTGCGTTTCCACCGATACATCTTTTGAGCCACATGACGCCAAACAATCTGGACCCCTTGGTCTGCATACGGGCGTGCTAGCTGCACTAGCAGCTGGTCTTCATCCTCCAGGATTGTAGTGCGAGGCATTGGGCCACTTTACTACTCAGTATGATCACAGATTCGCCGGCTTTGTATGTCGTTGTCCGTATTTGCAGTACAGCATTCCTTCCACTGCAGATAAGTCGTCTGAAAACTGAATGCCAAGATCTTGGTAATGATTTGCAGCAGATTTTCCCGTAGTCGATTTGGAGGCTGGCATACTTTACTCAAGTGATCTAAACTATTCTATTTTAGAGTGTTATCCCACGCTTTTTCAAATTTGAGCAACTTGGCAACAATGCAGAATCATTGGCTGAAAAGTTCGCAATAAGATACAAATTGAATGCTATTGGTCGATCCAACCGGATTTAGCAAAAATTTAGAAATCAAGCGAAGACAAGTCTTGTCGATTCGACGAGCCGGTGGGTCTGCACAACCCAGGACACCGTAACCTCCTAGCTGGGCGTAATCTGCGCCTGGTGACCTGTAAACGCGCTCGCGCGCTGCCGTCCATCCTTTGGAGGAGGGCACAGGGTATTGCACGGAGACTGCCCCGCTCAGGCGAGTCTCTGGAGAGTTTGGAGCTTGGTACTTGTTGGGAACAACACTCAACTGAACCCCGGCTGGGGTGAACCGCAAAGGGAACCGACAGGAACCCTGCGCAAGCCCAACATTGCCGACCTGACTCGACGAATTGTTGTGCTGTTGCGTGGAAGCCGAACTAACGACGTTTTCTGTGAATCACAACACCACACTGGCGCCTGTCAAACGATTCTGAATTGGGACGTCGGATTTTCAGTAGAAGAGCGCTACGTCGACCTCGATGCCCTTGAACTGGAGCGAAAACGAAGGAGGAAATGCCGTGATATCTCTGCCAAAAGTGCGCTTGAGGGAATTTAACCGTTGTGCTAGCTCCTGTGGGCTGCGTTTCCACCGATACATCTTTTGAGCCACATGACGCCAAACAATCTGGACCCCTTGGTCTGCATACGGGCGTGCTAGCTGCACTAGCAGCTGGTCTTCATCCTCCAGGATTGTAGTGCGAGGCATTGGGCCACTTTACTACTCAGTATGATCACAGATTCGCCGGCTTTGTATGTCGTTGTCCGTATTTGCAGTACAGCATTCCTTCCACTGCAGATAAGTCGTCTGAAAACTGAATGCCAAGATCTTGGTAATGATTTGCAGCAGATTTTCCCGTAGTCGATTTGGAGGCTGGCATACTTTACTCAAGTGATCTAAACTATTCTATTTTAGAGTGTTATCCCACGATTTTTCAAATTTGAGCAACTTGGCAACAATGCAGAATCATTGGCTGAAAAGTTCGCAATAAGATACCCCGTGGTTAAATTGAATGCTATTGGTCGATCCAACCGGATTTAGCAAAAATTTAGAAATCAAGCGAAGACAAGTCTTGTCGATTCGACGAGCCGGTGGGTCTGCACAACCCAGGACACCGTAACCTCCTAGCTGGGCGTAATCTGCGCCTGGTGACCTGTAAACGCGCTCGCGCGCTGCCGTCCATCCTTTGGAGGAGGGCACAGGGTATTGCACGGAGACTGCCCCGCTCAGGCGAGTCTCTGGAGAGTTTGGAGCTTGGTACTTGTTGGGAACAACACTCAACTGAACCCCGGCTGGGGTGAACCGCAAAGGGAACCGACAGGAACCCTGCGCAAGCCCAACATTGCCGACCTGACTCGACGAATTGTTGTGCTGTTGCGTGGAAGCCGAACTAACGACGTTTTCTGTGAATCACAACACCACACTGGCGCCTGTCAAACGATTCTGAATTGGGACGTCGGATTTTCAGTAGAAGAGCGCTACGTCGACCTCGATGCCCTTGAACTGGAGCGAAAACGAAGGAGGAAATGCCGTGATATCTCTGCCAAAAGTGCGCTTGAGGGAATTTAACCGTTGTGCTAGCTCCTGTGGGCTGCGTTTCCACCGATACATCTTTTGAGCCACATGACGCCAAACAATCTGGACCCCTTGGTCTGCATACGGGCGTGCTAGCTGCACTAGCAGCTGGTCTTCATCCTCCAGGATTGTAGTGCGAGGCATTGGGCCACTTTACTACTCAGTATGATCACAGATTCGCCGGCTTTGTATGTCGTTGTCCGTATTTGCAGTACAGCATTCCTTCCACTGCAGATAAGTCGTCTGAAAACTGAATGCCAAGATCTTGGTAATGATTTGCAGCAGATTTTCCGTAGTCGATTTGGAGGCTGGCATACTTTACTCAAGTGATCTAAACTATTCTATTTTAGAGTGTTATCCCACGATTTTTCAAATTTGAGCAACTTGGCAACAATGCAGAATCATTGGCTGACAAATTCGCAAGAGACAAATTGAATGCTATTGGTCGATCCAACCGGATTTAGCAAAAATTTAGAAATCAAGCGAAGACAAGTCTTGTCGATTCGACGAGCCGGTGGGTCTGCACAACCCAGGACACCGTAACCTCCTAGCTGGGCGTAATCTGCGCCTGGTGACCTGTAAACGCGCTCGCGCTGCCGTCCATCCTTTGGAGGAGGGCACAGGGTATTGCACGGAGACTGCCCCGCTCAGGCGAGTCTCTGGAGAGTTTGGAGCTTGGTACTTGTTGGGAACAACACTCAACTGAACCCCGGCTGGGGTGAACCGCAAAGGGAACCGACAGGAACCCTGCGCAAGCCCAACATTGCCGACCTGACTCGACGAATTGTTGTGCTGTTGCGTGGAAGCCGAACTAACGACGTTTTCTGTGAATCACAACACCACACTGGCGCCTGTCAAACGATTCTGAATTGGGACGTCGGATTTTCAGTAGAAGAGCGCTACGTCGACCTCGATGCCCTTGAACTGGAGCGAAAACGAAGGAGGAAATGCCGTGATATCTCTGCCAAAAGTGCGCTTGAGGGAATTTAACCGTTGTGCTAGCTCCTGTGGGCTGCGTTTCCACCGATACATCTTTTGAGCCACATGACGCCAAACAATCTGGACCCCTTGGTCTGCATACGGGCGTGCTAGCTGCACTAGCAGCTGGTCTTCATCCTCCAGGATTGTAGTGCGAGGCATTGGGCCACTTTACTACTCAGTATGATCACAGATTCGCCGGCTTTGTATGTCGTTGTCCGTATTTGCAGTACAGCATTCCTTCCACTGCAGATAAGTCGTCTGAAAACTGAATGCCAAGATCTTGGTAATGATTTGCAGCAGATTTTCCCGTAGTCGATTTGGAGGCTGGCATACTTTACTCAAGTGATCTAAACTATTCTATTTTAGAGTGTTATCCCACGATTTTTCAAATTTGAGCAACTTGGCAACAATGCAGAATCATTGGCTGAAAATTCGCAATAAGACAAATTGAATGCTATTGGTCGATCCAACCGGATTTAGCAAAAATTTAGAAATCAAGCGAAGACAAGTCTTGTCGATTCGACGAGCCGGTGGGTCTGCACAACCCAGGACACCGTAACCTCCTAGCTGGGCGTAATCTGCGCCTGGTGACCTGTAAACGCGCTCGCGCGCTGCCGTCCATCCTTTGGAGGAGGGCACAGGGTATTGCACGGAGACTGCCCCGCTCAGGCGAGTCTCTGGAGAGTTTGGAGCTTGGTACTTGTTGGGAACAACACTCAACTGAACCCCGGCTGGGGTGAACCGCAAAGGGAACCGACAGGAACCCTGCGCAAGCCCAACATTGCCGACCTGACTCGACGAATTGTTGTGCTGTTGCGTGGAAGCCGAACTAACGACGTTTTCTGTGAATCACAACACCACACTGGCGCCTGTCAAACGATTCTGAATTGGGACGTCGGATTTTCAGTAGAAGAGCGCTACGTCGACCTCGATGCCCTTGAACTGGAGCGAAAACGAAGGAGGAAATGCCGTGATATCTCTGCCAAAAGTGCGCTTGAGGGAATTTAACCGTTGTGCTAGCTCCTGTGGGCTGCGTTTCCACCGATACATCTTTTGAGCCACATGACGCCAAACAATCTGGACCCCTTGGTCTGCATACGGGCGTGCTAGCTGCACTAGCAGCTGGTCTTCATCCTCCAGGATTGTAGTGCGAGGCATTGGGCCACTTTACTACTCAGTATGATCACAGATTCGCCGGCTTTGTATGTCGTTGTCCGTATTTGCAGTACAGCATTCCTTCCACTGCAGATAAGTCGTCTGAAAACTGAATGCCAAGATCTTGGTAATGATTTGCAGCAGATTTTCCCGTAGTCGATTTGGAGGCTGGCATACTTTACTCAAGTGATCTAAACTATTCTATTTTAGAGTGTTATCCCACGCTTTTTCAAATTTGAGCAACTTGGCAACAATGCAGAATCATTGGCTGAAAAGTTCGCAATAAGATACCGTGGTTAAATTGAATGCTATTGGTCGATCCAACCGGATTTAGCAAAAATTTAGAAATCAAGCGAAGACAAGTCTTGTCGATTCGACGAGCCGGTGGGTCTGCACAACCCAGGACACCGTAACCTCCTAGCTGGGCGTAATCTGCGCCTGGTGACCTGTAAACGCGCTCGCGCGCTGCCGTCCATCCTTTGGAGGAGGGCACAGGGTATTGCACGGAGACTGCCCCGCTCAGGCGAGTCTCTGGAGAGTTTGGAGCTTGGTACTTGTTGGGAACAACACTCAACTGAACCCCGGCTGGGGTGAACCGCAAAGGGAACCGACAGGAACCCTGCGCAAGCCCAACATTGCCGACCTGACTCGACGAATTGTTGTGCTGTTGCGTGGAAGCCGAACTAACGACGTTTTCTGTGAATCACAACACCACACTGGCGCCTGTCAAACGATTCTGAATTGGGACGTCGGATTTTCAGTAGAAGAGCGCTACGTCGACCTCGATGCCCTTGAACTGGAGCGAAAACGAAGGAGGAAATGCCGTGATATCTCTGCCAAAAGTGCGCTTGAGGGAATTTAACCGTTGTGCTAGCTCCTGTGGGCTGCGTTTCCACCGATACATCTTTTGAGCCACATGACGCCAAACAATCTGGACCCCTTGGTCTGCATACGGGCGTGCTAGCTGCACTAGCAGCTGGTCTTCATCCTCCAGGATTGTAGTGCGAGGCATTGGGCCACTTTACTACTCAGTATGATCACAGATTCGCCGGCTTTGTATGTCGTTGTCCGTATTTGCAGTACAGCATTCCTTCCACTGCAGATAAGTCGTCTGAAAACTGAATGCCAAGATCTTGGTAATGATTTGCAGCAGATTTTCCCGTAGTCGATTTGGAGGCTGGCATACTTTACTCAAGTGATCTAAACTATTCTATTTTAGAGTGTTATCCCACGATTTTTCAAATTTGAGCAACTTGGCAACAATGCAGAATCATTGGCTGACAAATTCGCAAGACAAATTGAATGCTATTGGTCGATCCAACCGGATTTAGCAAAAATTTAGAAATCAAGCGAAGACAAGTCTTGTCGATTCGACGAGCCGGTGGGTCTGCACAACCCAGGACACCGTAACCTCCTAGCTGGGCGTAATCTGCGCCTGGTGACCTGTAAACGCGCTCGCGCGCTGCCGTCCATCCTTTGGAGGAGGGCACAGGGTATTGCACGGAGACTGCCCCGCTCAGGCGAGTCTCTGGAGAGTTTGGAGCTTGGTACTTGTTGGGAACAACACTCAACTGAACCCCGGCTGGGGTGAACCGCAAAGGAACCGACAGGAACCCTGCGCAAGCCCAACATTGCCGACCTGACTCGACAAATTGTTGTGCTGTTGCGTGGAAGCCGAACTAACGACGTTTTCTGTGAATCACAACACCACACTGGCGCCTGTCAAACGATTCTGAATTGGGACGTCGGATTTTCAGTAGAAGAGCGCTACGTCGACCTCGATGCCCTTGAACTGGAGCGAAAACGAAGGAGGAAATGCCGTGATATCTCTGCCAAAAGTGCGCTTGAGGGAATTTAACCGTTGTGCTAGCTCCTGTGGGCTGCGTTTCCACCGATACATCTTTTGAGCCACATGACGCCAAACAGTCTGGACCCCTTGGTCTGCATACGGGCGTGCTAGCTGCACTAGCAGCTGGTCTTCATCCTCCAGGATTGTAGTGCGAGGCATTGGGCCACTTTACTACTCAGTATGATCACAGATTCGCCGGCTTTGTATGTCGTTGTCCGTATTTGCAGTACAGCATTCCTTCCACTGCAGATAAGTCGTCTGAAAACTGAATGCCAAGATCTTGGTAATGATTTGCAGCAGATTTTCCCGTAGTCGATTTGGAGGCTGGCATACTTTACTCAAGTGATCTAAACTATTCTATTTTAGAGTGTTATCCCACGCTTTTTCAAATTTGAGCAACTTGGCAACAATGCAGAATCATTGGCTGAAAAGTTCGCAATAAGACAAATTGAATGCTATTGGTCGATCCAACCGGATTTAGCAAAAATTCCGACCGACCGACGGATCGCCGAAAAGGGCGGGTTGTTATAGGCAATGCGTGTTAATCATTTTGCGGCAAATGGTGACAGTTTGGCCCCTTTTGCTGCGTATTCAAAACCTGCTGAGAAAGTCGTAGCTAAAGGAGCCGTTTTGGCCCCTTCAATTTGTTCCCCAAGCTTCAAGCACCGTGTTCTGAAACAAGCAACCACGTTCGACTAGCATGGATATGGACGGGTCAAACATTCTCATAATTACATGTATAGCCATTGTCAAGTTGAAGCCGCTGCCATATTTCAATAGTAAAATGAAGATATGTGCGCATACCGGCTTTGACATCTGTGATTATAATACCCCGCACGACACTCCTGGAGGATGAAGACCAGCTGCTAGTGCAGCTAGCACGCCCGTATGCAGACCAAGGGGTCCAGATTGTTTGGCGTCATGTGGCTCAAAAGATGTATCGGTGGAAACGCAGCCCACAGGAGCTAGCACAACGGTTAAATTCCCTCAAGCGCACTTTTGGCAGAGATATCACGGCATTTCCTCCTTCGTTTTTCACTCCAGTTCACGGGCATCGAGGTCGACGTAGCGCTCTTCTACTGAAAATCCGACGTCCCAATTCAGAATCGTTTGACAGGCGCCAGCGGTCACCACCGTCGCCAATGCGTTCGCCAGGACGCCACTTGGCTGCACAAACTACAACTACACTCACCGCTACAGAACCATCCATCCCAGCATCTGCGATCGGATGTGACCCACGAAGCGATAGCGCATTGCCAGCCGTGATCGCGCTCGAAGATTTTTGACGAAGCGAGATGGTACGATGGAGTCATCATCTATATCTACAGCGAACCATCCTGCCCAACTGAGCACAGTGCTGCTAAATTCTGCGGATGAAGCGATTTATTCAGATCGAAGCAGTATTTTATCTCCTCGCAGTGCAGCACGGGTGATTTGGTCTACATTTGATAGCATCTCCAGAAAAGATGTGGGCTATCCTTCTTCGGCCCCGCATCTAAATAGCGGGGAGCTGTTACCAACCGCAGTAAGTCATTTGATTTCAGCAATCGCCAATATCAATAAGATCGCTCATCATGACGTCTTTCTTGATATCGGCTGCGGGATTTGCGTTCTAGCGCAGTTTGCGCTGGAGACAACAGTCCGATCGAGTATTGGAGTCGAAATCCGCCGTGAACTTGTTCGCCAGGGTCAACACGCAATCAATAGTCATGCATCGCTGCGGTCAGAGCTCACGAGGGCCCATTTGTACCCTGATGATGTGCGTCAGGTTGATATTGCGATAGTAAAGCCGTTTGCATCTGCAACAATCGTCTTCGCTAACAACGTCCGCTTTGAGCCGTCGACAAACAACCACATATATGATGAAATATTCTTCGTGCTCAATGCGTGGGTCGTCGCGTTTACGAGTGCTGTTTGCCCACGTCATAATCGTGCGTGCACCAAAGATTTTGCTGCCGGTGGGAGCTGAAGCAGATAGTACAAGTGCCAGTAAGTTGGACAAAGGAAGCAAATGTGTACATTTACACGGAGCGAATATGATACAAGTTCCTCGTGGAAATCGTGTTATGGTAGTAACATGATTTTTCGGGCTGCAGGACTTTTGTTGTTTTCTGGAGGAGAAAGTGGTGGATCCTCTAGTCTCATTTTGTACAGCTCCGATGCCTTAGCAGAAAATAATTGGCGAGGTAAGTAAAACTTATGGAACTTCTCCCAACATGTCCAACGTGCTGTTTGGCAGTAATATGGTTTTCCCGGTGCTTTATGGAGCAACACACGTTGTGCAGCGTACACTGGTCAGTCACAACTGTAGGCGATCGGTTTTCCCACCGACAGATTACATATTGGTGGCGCTTTTTACTCCCTGCAAACAACTGCTTTGAGGATACTGCAACGCATACCTTTTCAGGACTCTCCATGAGATCGGGTACGCCAACACCACATGCCCAGAGAGCACCATTTTCATTCGCGGAATCACTGATGCTTGGAGTTGAAGAACCGTACAACATCCTTCGGTCGCTGGGCCGAAGGATGTTGTACGGTTCTTCAACTCCATCCACTTTCAGAGAGCAACTCAAAAATAAGCTGAATCACAAACGACCTATGTATGTCTCTCTCCTTACTCGTATCAATCACTGGTTTTCTTGTCATGTACGCGTTCACGCGAGCCACATCAATGAGGGACATGACAAGCTTTTTACCATTTCTTAAAAGAATGGCCATCGGCAATCGAGAAGCGCCCACGTAGTTGATCCAGCCGATCAACTCCCTGTATGTGTTTGTTATACTGGGTCACACATGCAGGAACTGGGTAGGTGCATCGTGCTGGAAACACGACGCGTGAGCGATATCACAGTTGAGCTCTTTGCATTGGATACCATTTTGACGACTGACTGCTGTCAAACCGCGCATTACAGCGGGTGTACAACCTCCATAACTTGCCCACGAACTACCGCAAGAGTGTCTAACTCGTCACGCAACTCGGCAATTTCAGCTACAGTTGCGACGCCGTGAAGTCGATCAGAAACATCACTGTCACGTGGAAATAATCGCTATCCAAGTCGTTGAACAACATAGCATGTAGATTCAGAAGTGATACTTCCCACTGGTTTCATCGGGTTGAACATGATTAGTCGTCTACCAAACTTAGACCTCCACGCTACACTTTCTTCGTCGAGAGAAACATTTCTTCCAATTTCAATGTATTTCCCACCCGTGATCTTCATCAAATTCAACAGTGTGCGAATCCTAGCAACCGCATCCTTGGTTGAGCCATCTTCAGGTTGCACAGTCACGGTTGGTACGGCTTGAAACGGTATCTGAAGAGCATTAGTGTCAGATAGCGGCGAGAGAGGCGCTGATCCTATGCCAGTGCTTGTGGCAGGAGATGTTTGCTGCTCACCTAGTTTGTTTGGTTCAGTTCCAGATACATCCACGATCGCATCAAGCACTCATTCTTGTGTATCTGCTGTAGCTATTGATATCGGTGCTGCATCTGTTGACGCTGGTGGTACAGCACTAGCTGAAGCTGGTTTTGAAATCCTCCGGAAACAAAATGATTTTCGCAGCAACTTAAACCTTGCTAGAGGCATAATGCCG
Source organism: Phytophthora hibernalis (assembly GCA_012656075.1). Lineage (NCBI taxonomy): Eukaryota > Oomycota > Peronosporomycetes > Peronosporales > Peronosporaceae > Phytophthora > Phytophthora hibernalis. The sequence goes on from JAAKBF010000021.1 coordinate 21,605, forward strand.
TCCAGGCTTGCGCTGCAACCTCCTAGGTCTTCAACCTGTTGACCCCAATAATTTGCATACTCTCCTTTATCTGCCAGCGCCATGTAAAATAAAATCCCCAGAAATTCGGGCTCTTCCCTATGTTCTTCTATCGGTCCTATACAAATATCTAATGCAATGAAGTCGTTACAGATCTTCCTACGACTCTTCGCTCAGCTCCGTCTCTTGGTGTCGAGCTGTTTCCTACCTCTCGGCGACTCTTCGCCCAGATCCTGATTTATCCCCTCAGTTGGTATATCTCCCTCAAGGCATATTCTCACCAAGTCGGCTTTCGCCGAGTCGATTATCGCCGAGTCCGTCCATCGCCGAGTCCGTCCTTCGCTGAGTCCAGCTAAGTGCGGTTCTGATTAAGTCCGTTCCCTGTTGAGTGCGATGTATCCACTTGGCGGTGTATCTACTTGATCATCTTGAGTGCGATGTACCCACTGGTCTAGCTTAGGCATCCCTAGTGTTGGATTATCCAAAATCTGCATTTCCCTACACCACAACTGCCCCGGGCGTGATACAAGCCAGGCTGGTCAGTGTCTTGACCATCACTCCGCTCTCCAACTTTTCTTCGGTTGGAAATCTCGTCGAGTCAAGTGCTGTCATCTTCAGGAAGCGCGTCGAGGACGCCACTGCTCCTCTCGCTGGCCAGGTACGCCTCCTGCGCTTGGCATGCTTCTTGTCCTCACCGATGGTCATCTAACCCGCCGCGTGTGTGCGCTTAGCAGCTTCACGTTGCAGACTTACAGCTACTTCCATCTCGTCGAGTTGGTTTTTCCCAGCAAGCCTCTTTGCTCCTCAAGTGTCCTCGACTTCCTCGAGCGCTGTTGCAGGAGCGCTGTTCGTGCGTCGTTGGACCTCCGCGCCTAAGTTCATTCGTTCGGACCCGCTGGTCGATTCATCAATGGATTCTCAGGATTTGGTCGACGTGACGAATTCGCTGGGCTGGCCGGAATCTTCCGTCGCTGGTCCACCCAAACTCTTACGCCCGCTGGTGTGGCCGGGCAAGGTCTTCAGCAGGATGATATGTCGGCTCGGCCTGGACTGCCGGGTTCGTCAGTGGAACGCGCTGGTAGCTCAGCTACTCTAGCTGAGTCAGAGGGTGACTCGGCGAATTTCGCGTCAGGCGATTCCTCTGGCCTCGCTGAGATTCGTCGAGCTCTCGCTCAACAAGATGAAGAGCAGAGACAGCGTGATGTTTCTCTCGCTCAGCTGGTCTCGTTTCTATTGACCAGTTCTTCTCCACCCGCCGACGCTTCAACTCGCCAGGCCATTCTTGGGGCAAAATCGCCAGCTTCTATCTTGGCTGCGTTGCATGCCTCTCCCGAGTGTGTCCGCCAAAATCGCCGAGCTTCGGATCAAGCTCGCCATGTCTGAGCGAGTGGCTTCTGCTCGATACAAGAGAATGGAGTGGGCGATCGCTGAGTCAGCCTCCTTACGCCACCAGCTGGGTACCGTCACAAAAGAGCTGGAAGTTTATCGCTCGGGTTCTTTGCGTTCGCCTGAGATGACGGAGGTGTTCAACAAGACAATCGCTCAGCTCACGGCTGAATCTCGGACTATTATCGCTCAGTAAAGTGACCGGACCCGTGCTGCCGAGGCGACTATCCGGAATTCCAGGCTGAGCTCGAGAGTCGCGACCGGAATTGTACGAGTCTTGGTCAGAAGATCATCGAGATTAAGGCAGAGCACACCGCCCTTCACGGAGTGGCTACTACGTATTATCGCCAACCCCAGGAGGCCACGGTCCTGCTTTGCTCTGATGATGACCACGCACTCCGAGAAGCTCGTCGAACCACCGAGTCGTTGCAGGGTACTGTTCTGCGGCAGAAGCGTATTATCGCTCACCGCGGTCGCTACCTAGTATATGACCCACATTTGGCTGTCGCTGCTCAGGGTGGCGTGGATGTCCGGGATTGGATCCCAGGGATCTCCAAATTAATTCTCGTCTCTGTCGGCTACTCGCCGAGCGCTTCCCCGAGTCGCTTGAGCTTCGTTCGTCGCGCCGGTCCTATGACGTTACTCTCACGATCCGTCCAGTGAGCTCGTCGAGCGGGTTGTGTTCGGGCTCTGCCATTCCAGCCCCAGCGGGCTCGGCGAATGGTACTCCAGCGAATGGAGCGTTGTCGGTGTCTCCGCCCTTCCCCGCGGTATCATCTGGATTGTCGCCGAGCTCTTCCCGCCACAAACGGTCCAAGTCGGCGTCGCGCCACTGGATACGTGGTTCGGTCTCTCAGCTACGGAGCGCTCCACTGAAGACATTGACTCCGGCCGAACGCCTCCGTCGGTGTTCTAACCCAGCGAATCCGACGGCTGCTGGCCCCGGCGGAGCCGGTATAAGAGTGTTTCTCGCGGTGAGTTTGAGTGTCCCGTACCTGGCGAGGAGGGTTTCGACGCTTCGACGACTTTGCTCCGTGCGGAAGTGGTCGCTGAGCATGCGCCTTCGCTGCCAATTCCGGGGCGGCGACGTCTCCGCTCTCCGGCGGCTGGTCTGAGTCGCGCCAATTAGAGCGGTTATTATCCCCGGCGACACTCGCTGAGTCTTCCTCACGACGAGATTCCGGTCGAAGTCGATGAGATCGACGTTCACGCCGACGAGTCCCCCGATCTTGGGGCAGTTTGCGGGCACGATTCGATGTCCCACATGATTGTTCTTGACGAGGTATAATGTTCACCATACATATGCAAATTCGATCGGAGAATAGTCCACAAAAATGTCAAACTCGTCGAGCTCCGTTGATCCGGACTTGGCGAGTTCGTCTGCCGTTTTGGTGAGTTAATCTCTGGCCACGAGTTCTTCGCTCGGTCGTATAAGTTATTCGCCGAGTCCAGCATCTGGATCTGCTGCCTCCACTGACTCGTCGATGGAGTCGGCTCCAGCAGTGGTCTCGTCGAGTTCGTCTACTTCCGTGGCGTCTCCTTCGCTGAGTTCTGTAGTATCCGTTCCGGCTTCGACTAGCCCTACAGAGCCTCCTCCCCTCGGTTCTCCTCGACGTCGCCCCTCCCGAGCAGCAGCACAGAATTCTGCTTGCACTACTCGTGCTGTTCTCACCAAGTTAGGCGTCCTTGACGATGATGCCTTGGATGGTTCACCTAGTCTAACTTGGCCGAAGGAGGCGGGGGAGAACGACACGTCGTTTCCTCTGGTGATATTGAGCTTGGGATCCCGCCGACCCAGTCCAGCGATTCACTGTCTACTTCTCAGCCGTCACCGGTTGGTTCTCCTGTGAGCTCATCGAACGGGATGTCTCATCGAGATTTCCTTATGGATGTCGAAGCTGAAGATAGCTGTTCATCGTCGGCTAGCACCGTGATCCTCTCGGACCGGGCGCCTCCACGTGGCAAGCTACAGAGCTATGCCGATGCTCGTCGAAAATCTCCACATTCTGTCAAGCGAGGGAGTGCGCCGGCTCTTCGACCGAAGGGCTCGTCGAAGAAGTGGTCAGCTCCCAAGTCTTCTCACCAGACCGCCAAGAAAGCCAAGAACTCATCGATCGTTAATGATTCTGGTCCCAAGTCGTCGAGCAAGGTTGCCCCGGTCACTCAGGCAGCTAAGCCTAAGGATTCGGGATGCAAGACGACACGGGCTGCTGCTCCTGTTGCCAAGTCGTCTGCGAAGGGCAAGGTGCCGGCTGCATCCAAGCGTTCGACAGGTTCCAACTCGCCGAAATTGTCCAAGACGACTTCAAGCGTTCCTTCGCCAAGTGAGCCTCCGACGACCACTTGTATAGTGGACTTGCCTGCACCGTTGAATCTTCCAATCGCGACGCTGCGTGCTCGTGCGGCACAGGCGATCGCGCGCGAGGTTCGGGAGACTCCTTCGATGCGTCAGACTCGTAGCGTGGAATTCTTCCACTACGGGTCCGCTCGTTGCTGGGCGAAAATGTTGGCATGTCGTTCCCCGGTCAAGATGCTAGATATCGGAGGCAAGTCTAGTGTGGCGCCGACGCCAATTACTCTCGATGGGCTTCGGAAGTGGATAGATGTTTTTAATCCGTCTTATCCATGCCAACAAGTCCTCGCCAAGTTCCCGGAGACTCCAATTTTCGTCTCGGCGAGCGAGATTGACGCAGCCCGCCAACGTCTGCATTCCAAGAAGAAGTCGGCGAAATCGACGACTCCTTTGATGATCGTTTGCGATGCTTGGGCTTGTTTCTTGGGCGATAGTCGGGAATTCGACGAGTCTCAACCTCACGATTCTCGTACCAAGATGTTCGTGGCTCTCTGGGAGAGGAATCACTGGATCGTGGATTCAAGTGTCTTGTTGGGTTTACACCCAGACCTGAATCCAAGTTCGCCCGTGTCGGAGTTCGCCGCCATCCACGGGTTGTGGGCAGTGTATACCCTTGAGCGTAAGCGCTGAGGCGACCTGTTGCGGATCGTCATGAAGTCTTACGAGGAGGCACGCCGGGTTGCGGCCAGTTCTTGCTTAGCTCAAGGTCCTTCGCCGAGTCTCGCCTCCGAACTCTATTTTGAGCCTACAGTCCCAACGTATTCGTTGATTAACCAGCCCATGTTCCCGTCTCGTTCGAATTGGTTCGCTGAGCTCAAGGACTTGGACATTCAAGAACCCTGCCGACTGTGGTGGGTGACTCGTCCAGAGTTGCACCCATACAACACGTGTTTCCGTCCGCGCAATCCCGAGTTCCCGGTATTTTCCCCAGGGGATTTTTTCCGTCGGCGATGTCGAGAGGACCTTGCAGGAGAACACTGATCCCAACGAGCCAGAGCCTCCTGCTTGTGACGAGAGCGCTCAGCCTCCGGCTAATCGTGTCGGTCTTCACATTTTCGAGCAAATTTTCGACGAGGCCTAAGCAGTCGTTTCGCTGAGACTCCCAGTTCGCCCAGTTGCAGTTTTCGATGAGTCTTGGTAGTTATTTCTTTTTCTTCATGTGGCCCGTACTCATCCATTTCGTAATATCAAAAATATAAGTTGACGCAGTAGCTTTCGCTCACTCGACCTGCATGCTTGTCTTCACAGGTCGGTGGTATTTTGGCAAATGCAATAGTTTTAACACTCGTCTGCAACTTGCACCATTTGCAGACGGTTTTCACGTTTCTTTAGTCGAAGAAAGTCGAAGAGAAGACCTTCACACGATAAATTCGACAGTGGTTCCCAGCTGGGTTTGTCATAGCCTACCCATTTTACCAGAAACCACGCTGGGCTCGATCCGTACTCGCCGAGAGTGGATTTTCGCCCCTAATGATGGCTTCGACTTCATATCGACCAGCGCGTTCGTCAGATTCCCAGCTGTCTTCTGGCAGCCGTTCCTTGTAGCAATCCAATCGATCGGTTTCGCTGAGTCCTTTGACTAGCGAAGTCGTAGGCCTTTCGCAGAGCTCGGTCAGTTTCTTCAGTCCGGACACGTGGACTACTGAATAGAACCTGTTGCCACTCTTGTCTGGCAGCTCCAGCTCGTAGGCGAACTGCTCAATCTTCTGCTTGATCCGGAACGGGCCGTGTCATCGATGGTCTAGCTTCTTCTTCAGACCTGGTTTGACACGCTCCATGAACAGCCAGACGTGGTCTCCAATCTTTAACAGAGACTGTTTTGGCTCGGCGAGTCCGTCGCTATTGTTCGCTTCAGCTGTCTCCTCGCTCGTCGAGTCATTCGGTATGGCTTTCTGCTCGCTCCGTCTCAGCGAGTCGTTGTGTTCCTTTATTCGCCGGGCCTTTTCATTTAACTGGTACGCATATCGAAGGACTCCGCGAAACAAACCACATCAGCGACAGCCACAAAATGGCGTCGAGAAGCTAACTGACAACGGGAAATAGCGCTCAAACTAGCCGACTCGGTGAATGGAGGATGTCATCGATTTGAGTATTGCCTGGACGTCCCCACCGTGCACTAAGTAAAATGGCGTTTCTCGCCGAGTCTAATCCCTCGAATTGTTGAGGGCATAGACTAGTTTCTCAGCGATGTCGTCCCAGTCAGCTTGAAGCGGGTCTTTCACGTAGCCACGCACCGTTTGTATCATAGTGTTCACACTGCGTTCTTGCTGCGCGTTCGCTTGTGCTCGGTAACTCAGTGTAGCTCGAGACCTAGACTGCATCATCTCAGAGAAAGTCTGAAAGACTTCGCTCATAAATCATGGGTCTCGGTCGTGCCGGATGAGCGATGGTGTGCCAAATCGACGGAATATGCACGCTTCGAATGCTTTAGCCACTTCGAGTGCCCCAGTATCGCTCATCGCCTTAGCGATGACAAACCTGGTGAAGTGATCTTGGAATAGCAGGAGAGCCGCGTTTCTACGATGAGTCTTCGGTAATGGTATAACGAAGTCCATCGACACAATCTGGAAAGGTCGATCGGAGACGACGTTACCTGGCGAATATCCGTGAAGATGAGGCTTGCTCTTACTGGTGTTGCAATCTTCACAGGCTTGCACATGCTTGACCACATCGGCATACAGACTGATCCAATAGTAATCGGCCTTCACTGGGTGATAAGTCCTGACGATGCCTTGATGTCCTCCTTCAATGGAGTTATGGCAATTCGCCAAGATTTCGTCGATGAGTGTAGTTGGCACTTCCATTCTTAGTTTCGTGTCGTGTTCGTCGGGTCTACCTCACTCTCTGCGACGGCTCATATAATACAGTAGACCATCCTCGCTGAGTACAAAATTATCAGCTACTTTGCCGGCGTCACCGGCTCTTCGCCGAGTGAGCTCATCGAATTCACCTCGCAAATATTTCTTCAGGTCAGCCCATCGACATTCTTCGTCTTGTGCCGTTGATATCCGCCTCGTCGCTCAGCTTGGACCACTAGAGGGTTGGCGTCTTCAGCACTTGGCAGTTCCTGACGTTCTGAGCAAGCTTTGCCCTGCTCTACTACTCGCTGAGCTTCTGGAGGATGGTACTCCATTTCGAACTCGTCGACTGGACTATCATTGTCGGATAGACTCGGCGAATCGGACTCTACTGGCACGTTGGGTGCCAGTTCGCTCACTGGGTCTTGTTGTTAGTCTTCGGCGAATCGAACTCGGCGAACGGGTTGAGTTTGACTCCGCGTAATCGCTGAGACGTTATGAGGGTCTTCTTCTGCTTCCTTCGTCAGGCTTTCCTCGACGTACAGCTTTATCTGTATCCGGCTCAACGTCTTTAGCTCAGCTTTGGGGTCACCGCTAAGAACGACACGCCCAGCTTTCGCTTCTAGTGCTTCCGTGGCTAACGTATCCGCCGCTGAGTTGTAGCATCGGACTACATGGAGGTAGCGAACTGAGTTGAGGCGATCGATGAGTTCCTTATGGCGCGCCAACTTTATTTGCAACGTCTCCTTCCTGCATGCGACCACCCCCATGGATTGCTGGATTGCGAGCCTGGAATCACCGACAATAATAAGGTCGGCGATGCCCCGGTCAAGGGACGCGACGACGCCGTTATTCATTCCGGGGTACTCGGCGATATTGACCGTGGTTTCAAAGAGGTAAGCACTCGCAGCGATCAGAATGTCCCACATCGGCAACCGCCACGAGATCCACGAGCAACTACCATAGCCGCCATACTTCTCCGTCTTCACCCACCGTCGAATGACAGGATGTATCCCTCAAAGTCGTGTGGTACGTGAGCATATAGCAATTCTGGATCCAGGCGGACACTCGCTGAGTTCTTAGACGGTAGTGCAATATGTGTTAACGACTCGTCGAGTCCAATGTGTGGAGTGATAGAGGCTTGCAACAGCTGAGCAAATTCGATATACCGCTCTCGCACTCGTTTAATTGTCAAGTGGTAAGGTGAGAGCAGGACGGCGAACCTCACATGACGCCCGTACAATGTCTTCGACGAGAACACCCATTTTAAGGTAGAGAACCGGGTGTAGACAAGAATTGTCTTGCCCGCCACCAGCGTATAGCATAGTTTCAGCAATTGAAGCAACGCAAGCACCTCTCGCTCAGCTGGGTGGTAGTTGACTTCGCTCTCTTTCAGCACTCCGCCACAAAAACGGACTGGGTGCAGTTTCCCATCATGCATCAGCATCAGGGTGCTACTCAACGCCCAGTCATTAGCAAAGACCATTGGCATGGACGTCTTTCGCAGAGTCGAAGTGCCTTAGAATAGGCACTTCTGGCACCTTCCGCGTTAGCTCAGCGAATGAAGCTCTGGCGGTCGATAAGTCGCTTCCACTGCCGAAGTCATGTTCCTTGAGCTGATAAAGCACTGCTCCATACAACACCATGTTTTGGATGAACCGGCTGTAGTAATTGAGTGTGCCAAGGAATGCATGCATCCCTTTTTCGATCCGCGGCAATTCTGTCGGCCGTCACTTGTGAGACAGGAAGTCGACCATCGGCTGGACAAAAATACTCTTGGTGAAACTCACACTGATTCTGCACTCGGCGAATCGGTTTAGCAACCGGTCGAGCGTGTTGAGGCACACGTCGAATGTTGCACCTCCAAAGCAAATATCGTCGACGAACGACCGTCGACCAAAGACCGGAATTAACTGTCTGGTCTCGTTCACCCGTACTGAACATATCGTTCTCAGGGCTTTAATGAGCTCTCGCAACGGGTCAGACTCATCGAGAGATCGGAAGTCGGCTTCAAATTCGGTGTTTAAACTCATCGAATCGGCCCCTTGCGTTAGCCGGGATGATCGTTTCTTTCGCTTAGCAATTGCTGCAGCCTCATCGAGCCGCATCTTCTCGGCGAATGTAGCCCAGCCACCACTCGGTTGCACGTAACCCCAGAGAGCATTGTCGGTGAGTCGCTGGTAGATCATGGGCCATTTTTAAGCCCAAACGGCATGCGCAACCACTCGAAGTGGCCGAGAGAGCATACAAAAGCTGAAATTTCGCGAGCTCGTCGAGTCATCATTACGGCCCAGAATCCACTAGCAGCGTCGAGGGAACAGAACCATAAGTAGCTCTCGAGCTCCGTCAGCAAGTCGTCAACCAGCGGCATTGCATATTCCATGCTGACTGTAATTGCGTTCACCAGCTTGTAGTCGATGCAAAGCCTAATGTCGACACCATTCTTCTCACGATTGGCGAGGCCCAAGGGCTCTTCGATAATGACACGATCCCTGCCTGAAGCAGCGCTTTCATAAGCTCATAGAGTTTGCTCAAGTTCTTCAGTGGCACTCGCCGAGCTCTTTGCTTGATGGATTCGTGCCCTTGGACGTCGATATCGCTGACCACACCGTACGCCGGTGGTGGAAGCGCATTTCCGCTCGAGATCATGATATTTCATGCCGTTTCAAGGTTTCGACGAGCTTCTTTTGCTGTCGAACATCGTGCGCTGGAGATATAACGTTGTTTTCGCCTTCATAGTCTAGCTTAGTTGATAATGATTCCGTCAGGTCAGGTTAAAAGGCGAGCTCATGAGCGTAATCTGTTAGACTCTCATCGCTCAACGAGTGTTCAAACTCGACGAGTTCTGACCCGTCTTCGAGAACGACGTCAGCCGTCGAGAGGCGCATCTCGAGTTCTTCAGCGGCCGTGAGAAACCGCAACCGAAGGTCTTCGGTTGGGTTTGTGATCAATGGAGTATCTGATACCTCCAATTCTCCCGATTCGACGAGTCCTGCCTTCCGTAGCCTAGGCGTATGTCGGTCTGGCTGTCGTTCACCGGGTTCCACTGGTCACCCCGTCCATTTTGGTAGAGCATCTTTTCTGGTGCCCTTCGCTGTGGACAGCGACTATCGCCGAGTCTTGCTGGTCCAATGGCGGCTGGTGCCAATCACTTCCTTCCTCCCACAAGTTTAAATGGCTCGACGAGTAGATGCCCTGAAGATGGTCCGGGACAATGGACTTGTCGACTGACGTCTTAACGAACTTGGCGAGATCCTCGAAGCGTCGGAAAAGTCGCGCAGGCCTACTTCGTGCACTTGCTTGCAGAACTTGCAGCGTCGGCGACAAAAGTGTGCATCGTGACCTGTTGCTCCGCAGGCTCCACACGGACCGTATGGCTTCCGCTCTCGAAACCCGTGTCGGCGATTAGCTTGTCCTTTGGGATTCGACGAGTTCTGCTGGTATCGGTTGGAGTCTCCAGTCGTATTACCGGCGTCGATGTAGTCCGAGTCTTCTTCAGAGTCTTGGTCGAGGACTTCGCTCGCATCATTTTCTCCATTCGCCGAGTCATATAGATCGGTGTTTGCTGTAGCTCGGCGAGTGTCGAGTGTCGCCCACAGGTCGTCGATCGACGCATCTGCCGGCGTAACTCGGCGATTGCTGTCTCCACCCTGTCGACCACGGCGTTCATCCTGCTGTTTCTAAGGCGATTTTGCTCTCCCTTCTTGTCAGCTCGTTTGGCGTTCTTACTGCGGCTTGTGCTCAGACGATCGCGTTGTTTCTTGCGCTTTGCACCGAGTAAGCGCTAGTTGAGCACCTTCTCGACCTTCGTAATATCGCTGAGTCGCTGTGGGTACAGCAGATCCATGATGTCGTCGTCTCCGCAATTAAGCAGGAAATGTTCGACGTGGTCGGCAGCGTCAGCTCCACCCTTCTCGTACTGGATGTGGGCGGTTCGCGCGTAGCCACTCAGTCGCAGCAAGAAGTCGCAGACATGTTCATTCTCCCTGCGTCTCGCTGAGTAGTAGCGGCTCGCGCCGTCTGGTCGGATTGCGAACAGCAATAGTCCAGGAAAGCCTTGCAGAGAAGATTCTACTTTCGCTGAGTCTTCTTGGGAAGCTGTCGGAACCACCACTTAGCTGCCTTGCCCAGACTCAGCGAGAATGGTTCACACCACTCATCTTGCCGTTTGCACGTCCCCTTCAACTCGTAGATGAAGCGTTTGATCCATTGTAACGCATCTTCCGACCGGTAGCGCTTCCCGGCAAAGGTCGTGATCTTCTCAAGCGGCGCATGCGTCCTAATTTCCAAGACCTGTCCTCCGTCGCTTTCAGCCCCATCGAATCTGAGCTGACGGATGTGGTCATGTGGCGACTCATCGAAATCGCGGTGCCCAGGGCAATCGTCTTCGTCGCTGAATTGATCATCCCCTCCAGAGGCTGCCAGTGCTGCGGCGTTCGATCGGATCAGGCGACGGAGCTCGGCGGCTTCTTCAGCAGTGATGAGTTCTGCCATCGGGCGTTGAGCTGGCGGATCGCTGGCCTTCTTCGGAGTTTGCATGTGCGAGTCAGCGAAATACGGTGTTCCCTCAGTGCTCCGGAATATGCCACGCTTCGTCTCGGGTGTCTTCGGCAACGGAACTTTCGCTGGGTCTTCACTCGGCTCGGGAATACGTACGGCTCAGTGACCTACGGTTGTGGTGGGGCCGATTTGGTCTCGTCGAGTTCTTCAGCTCGTTGAGCCTTGGGTAATTGTCCTTTGGTCCACCTTGCATCCCGAACAAGTCTATAAACTTGCGATTCCATGTCATCAGCTCGACGCCGACCGTGTGCACACTCCAAGTTGTCAGCGCCGGTTTCGATGGTTTATGGCCGAACCGATATCCCATCGCTCGGAGTAATAACACCGTGTCCTCGACGAGTTGGTCCATCATTTGGCTATTGATGGGTTGACCCAATTCCTCGCTGAGTTGAGCCCACTTCGCTTGACACATGTACATCGGAGCGAACATGTTGATTCACCGACTGTTGGTCTTCATTTCTTCGACGAGTCGGGCCAGGAATCGGTTTGCCTTCGGTGTTTTGACATTCCTCGTCGCCTTGGGAACAAAGTGCAGTCGGTCACGCGGAACCACGTCTTGTTCGTCATCATCGTCATCGCCGAGTTCCGCTGCGAGGTTCCGCTCGACGGGGCAAAGCTCCCATGCGGGTCACCTGCAGCGACAACTCGTCGACTTCTTCACGGAGATCGACGACTCTCTTCACATCGTCATACTCCGTCCCTTCATCATCTTCCTTCTCTTCTTCTTTTTCCTCCTCGCTTCCATGGTCGTCGTTATCGTCAAAATCGTCGAACTGGACGGAGCGAGTCACCTCCGCGACCGCGCGGTAATACTGACACTCGTCGAGTTCGACTTATCGAGCCGCGATATTCCGGCCGTTGCCGGGCTTGCGTCGCTCAAATTTGGCGATCCCTTGACCATCTTCTCTCACTTGTTGCTCTTAACTTGGTTGTTCTTGGTACCTGCGAAAACAAAGCATATCCCTGAACCCGGGTCGCGGCCTGAATTCCGGGTCGCGGCACCAGTTGTGGTGTTGTGATTCACAGAAAACGTCGTTAGTTCGGCTTCCACGCAACAGCACAACAATTCGCCGAGTCAGGTCGGCAATGTTGGGCTTGCGCAGGGTTCCTGTCGGTTCCCTTTGCGGTTCACCCCAGCCGGGGTTCAGTTGAGTGTTGTTCCCAACAAGTACCAAGCTCCAAACTCTCCAGAGACTCGCCTGAGCGGGGCAGTCTCCGTCCAAACCCTGTGCCCTCCACCAAAGGATGGACGGCAGCGCGAGCGCGTTTACAGGTCACCAGGCGCAGATTACGCCCAGCTAGGAGGTTACGGTGTCCTGGGTTGTGCAGACCCACCGACTCGTCGAATCGACGAGACTTGTCTTCGCTTGGTAGCGAGAAGTGCCCACCCCGGGCCGACCTTGATCTCTTGGCGCTATCAGACGGCTCCCCACAAGCTATGCCTCTCGGGAACGACGGCAGACATAATCCAGGCCACACAGGGACTTACCGTAAAAGTGTACGCTGTTCTTGGACTTAGAAAATTCTGCTCTGATTGTTATCTCTGTCTTCGGAGATCCCCTTCGGGCTCTTCCTTATGTTCTTCTATCGGTCCTATACAAATATCTAATGCAATGAAGTCGTTACAGATTTCCCTGCGACTCTTCGCTCAGCTCCGTCCCTTGGTGTCGAGCTGTTTCCTACCTCTCGGCGACTCTTCGCCCAGATCCTGATTTATCCCTTCAGTTGGTATATCTCCCTCAAGGCATATTCTCGCCAATATGACTTTCGCCGAGTCCAACTTTAACCGAGTCGATTATCGCCGAGTCCGTCCATCGCTGAGTCTGTCCTTCGCTGAGTCCAGCTAGGTGAGGTTCCGATTAAGTCCGTTCCCTATTGAGTGCGATGTATCCACTTGGCGGTGTATCCACTTGATCCCCTTGAGTGCGATGTACCCACTGGTCTAGCTTAGACATTCCTAGTGTAGGATTACCAAAATCTGGATTTCCTTACACCACAGGTGCGTATGCGTCTCATGTTTGCGCCATCTTCGTCTTGTGCACATAATGTCGCCTGTCCAGGCTGCTCTACGGCCACATCACCAGATTGCTCTTCAACTGCTTCACTGTTGGGGCGTGGTGCGTGGTCTTCTACATGTCGTGTCCAGATCCTCCATTAGCAGCCGAACGAATGATTCATTTGCTGATTCTGCTCGTTCTCACAGGACGTCGACTCCATGATCTGGTTGTTATGTATCATGCTTCCAGCTGTAGGCAGATCGAACAAGGCATGATCAAACATGCGTGTTGATGATGACAAGGAATTTGCATAGTGAAAATGCAGCGGGGCTGCCGTAGCTTTTAGCGTCAGAGGAAGACGTAGACTCAGCGAGTCTGTTAGTATTACGGTTGGGAACCTTGTTCTATCCGAGAACAAGTTAGGCCTGTGAGATATCCAATCTCTAGGCCTCAAGAGTCGATGTAGTCTTAACCCAAGACTTGTGACTTCTTCGTTGCGAAACGTAAACTGTATTCTTGTTATTATCTGCGACCAAGCCGCCTACGGTGTAATGTATAATCTTCACTATCTAGCATAGCGAAGCTATGCTATCCAACCAGTGGTTGTGAAGCTATCTACTGATATCTAACCACCATTCAGTACAGAGTATTGCTTTGGGAGAGGAAGGTGGGTACACTCGTAACCTCCATGTAACCCCGTTACACCTCCCCTCCAGACTGTGAACACCACATGTCTAAAATCGTTATTGCCTTACCAGAGGATTGCAGACCGTTGAAAGGTCACCCTACATCACGGGACCCGGCGCAATAGCGACATTCTCCTTGAGAGCCCGGCTGCGAGCCATCGGCGCGTTGGTCATTTGACAATCGACGCCACACGCAGCGCAAAAGTCGCTCGGGCAGAGCACATCTTCGTCCTCGGCACACAGTGCATCGTCGGATTTCAGCCTAACTTCTTCCGCTACGTCCTCGCCGAGGCCACGATCGGCACTCGGTGAGCGAGTACCACGTGGAGTATCGCCGTCGACACGGGAGCTCCGTGATGACCAGCCCCGCAGAGAACACGTATAATCCGTCGCAGCAGCATACTCGCTTAGCTCGCGACTTTCTCTTCAATGAAATCGAAGGTGCCGAAGAGGGCGAGTTGCAGGTAGATTACGGATCCACCACACAGAAGAGGAGGCGGAGGCCAGCGGCCCTCGGCGTATCGACAATCCCGAACGGCACCGAGTGCCTAATCCAAATCCGTTTCCCGAACGGTCGACGGTCGTGTCGGCCCTGCGCGCGGCGACGCGCCAGTCTCCGGCAGAAGAGGACGTGTCCATGGAGCCCTACGTTCTGACCAATGACCAGGATGAGGCTCAGAGCCAACGGCTCGCGGCGCAGGAGAGTGCACCACGTTCGCAGCGTCATGTGGCTCGGCCACTGCTCAATCCGAGCCGCTGTGATTATGGTTTTGAGGCTCATGATCCGAGCGAGGTTGCGAATCAGGCTACTGGGCAGCTCTTGGGGGCTTACGTCTGGGACCCGCGCCGCGTACGGCAGAAGAGCATGCTGCTCGCGCGGCTCTCCATGAGAGGTTGCTGACGCCGCAGCACACGACACCACGTAAGTACCGTGAACACACGCTGACCAGCCTGTTGCAGGGGAACTTCGGGCCGACACCCGCCACTGGGCCAATGCCTCAGCGTTAGAACTGACCCGACCCGCGTCACCGGGAGGTAAAGGAACGGCCTCGCTCACGGCGGACTCAGCGTCGGCCTCCAGTGTCCTGAGGAGCCCATCGATGTTCAAGGACCCCCTGCAGACGCGACTGCAGCAGAGAGCCGGGCAGACAGTGCATCCTGCGTACTCGTCGAGCTGACTCTCGCCCTAGACGAGCCTCGCGCAGCAGTCGGCGCCACGTGTCCGTACGCTCACCCCGCTCGCACACTCCCCGCTCCGCGGTAGCTTCTAACTCGGCGACTCGGGAGTCTAGACGTCGCACCCGAGTTGGGTGCAACGCTTGCTGGCGAGCCGACGACTGGCGAACGGATATAACCCCGCCCTGTACTGATCGGAGCGGGCGGACGCACGCAGTTCCTCAGCCTGGAGCCGGGCGAGATCGGCTTCGGCGGACACGCACGCCGATTCTGCGACGGAGGCAGAGGCCTCAAGGTCGTCACATCGCGCTGATGTTCCTCGGCGTGAGCCACAACCAAGGCGTTAACTCGCTGCAAGTCGGCGGCGAGGGGCTCATCCTGCTTACTACGAGATAGAGCTTCGTGGGCTATGCGAAGGTCTTTCACAGCTGCGTCGCGATCTTGAAGAGATTGGGCAGACAACAGCCGAGCCGGCTCACGCTCCTACACGGCTTGCGACAGCTCACCTTGGGTCACGGACAACTCCCCCGCGCAGCGTCCAGCGCCGCGCGGACGCTGCGCCAACTCGGCATGGAGGCAGTCGAGGAAGATGCCTCCGCGGTTGCGGGAGGCCGGACAACTGTGTGACGCGAGAGCGTGCATCCTCCAACTCGGCAGCCGTAGCTGCAGCCTCCTCGCATGTCACGTCAGTCAAAACGCGGTACTGAGTTTCCCACTCTTCGGCGCGGCGCTAACTCCATAAAAAGAACAATATTTAAACTTGTGTGTTGTAATTTTCCGCCCTGCTAATTCGACGGCTATATTTGGCAGCGAAAATAGGAGGAAGCAAACACGCCATACAATAACAAAGTGACTGGTTTGCATATGTTTCTCGGGGACGCGTATAATATCCGCTGGAGATAAGGTTTTAAGATTTTACACGGTTAGAGAGGTAGGTTGGGAAGGAAAGTAGGTGCGTCGTGTGCGAAAGACAAAGGGCTATAGTCCAGTGTCGCCATGCCCTCGTGTGGCAAGCAGAATCGCGTCGTCAGCGACAGCACGGCACCGACCCGGGACGCCATTGTCAACCACAAGTGTAAGTAATATTGGATGAATTTTACCGAAATACATTGAAATTGGAAGAAATGTTTCTCGACGCAGCAAGTGTGGCGTGGAGGTCCAAGTTTGGTAGACGACTAATCATGTTCAACCCGATGAAACCAGGGGGAAATATCACTTCCGAATCTACATGCTATGTTGTTCAACGACTTGGATAGCGATTATTTCCACGTGACAGTGATGTTTCTGATCGACTTCACGGCGTCGCAACTGTAGCTGAAATTGCCGAGTTGCGTGACGAGTTAGACACTCTTGCGGTAGTTCGTGGGCAAGTTATGGAGGTTGTACACCCGCTGTATCATACAAATCAGATCATAAATGCAGACAACTACTATATGTCGGTTCAATTGTTGGCTGCACTTCAACTGAAAGTCTTGTACGGAAGAGGAACGGTTCGATTCAACAGTGTGTTTTCCAAAACACGTTATCCTAAGAAGACCGAATGTACTAGAGGTACATTTTGGTAGGCGGTCTCATTAGCGGTTTGACAGTGCAGTCGTCAAAATGGTATCCAATGCAAAGAGCTCAACTGTGATATCGCTCACGCGTCGTGTTTCCAGCACGATGCAGCCCTACCCAGTTCCTGCATGTGTGACCCAGTATAACAAACACATACAGGAGTTGATCGGCTGGATCAACTACGTGGGCGCTTCTCGATTGCCGATGGCCATTCCTTTAAGAAATGGTACAAAAAGCTTGTCATGTCCCTCATTGATGGGCTCGCGTGAACGCGTACATGACAAGAAAACCAGTGATTGATACGAGTAAGGAGAGAGACATACATAGGTCGTTTGTGATTCAGCTTATTTTTGAGTTGCTCTCTGGAAAGGGATGGAGTTGAAGAACTGTACAACATCCTTCGGCCCAGCGACCGAAGGATGTTGTACGGTTCTTCAACTCCAAGCATCAGTGATTCCGCGAATGAAAATGGTGCTCTCTGGGCATGTGGTGTTGGCGTACCCGATCTCATGGAGAGTCCTGAAAAGGTATGCGTTGCAGTATCCTCAAAGCAGTTGTTTGCAGGGAGTAAAAAGCGCCACCAATATGTAATCTGTCGGTGGGAAAACCGATCGCCTACAGTTGTGACTGACCAGTGTACGCTGCACAACGTGTGTTGCTCCATAAAGCACCGGGAAAACCATATTACTGCCAAACAGCACGTTGGACATGTTGGGAGAAGTTCCATAAGTTTTACTTACCTCGCCAATTATTTTCTGCTAAGGCATCGGAGCTGTACAAAATGAGACTAGAGGATCCACCACTTTCTCCTCCAGAAAACAACAAAAGTCCTGCAGCCCGAAAAATCATGTTACTACCATAACACGATTTCCACGAGGAACTTGTATCATATTCGCTCCGTGTAAATGTACACATTTGCTTCCTTTGTCCAACTTACTGGCACTTGTACTATCTGCTTCAGCTCCTCACCGGCAGCAAAAATCTTTGGTGCACGCACGATTATGACGTGGGCAAACAGCACTCGTAAACGCGACGACCCACGCATTGAGCACGAAGAATATTTCATCATATATGTGGTTGTTTGTCGACGGCTCAAAGCGGACGTTGTTAGCGAAGACGATTGTTGCAGATGCAAACGGCTTTACTATCGCAATATCAACCTGACGCACATCATCAGGGTACAAATGGGCCCTCGTGAGCTCTGACCGCAGCGATGCATGACTATTGATTGCGTGTTGACCCTGGCGAACAAGTTCACGGCGGATTTCGACTCCAATACTCGATCGGACTGTTGTCTCCAGCGCAAACTGCGCTAGAACGTTGCAAATCCGCAGCCGATATCAAGAAAGACGTCATGATGAGCGATCTTATTGATATTGGCGATTGCTGAAATCAAATGACTTACTGCGGTTGGTAACAGCTCCCGCTATTTAGATGCGGGGCCGAAGAAGGATAGCCCACATCTTTTCTGGAGATGCTATCAAATGTAGACCAAATCACCCGTGCTGCACTGCGAGGAGATAAAATACTGCTTCGATCTGAATAAATCGCTTCATCCGCAGAATTTAGCAGCACTGTGCTCAGTTGGGCATGATGGTTCGCTGTAGATATAGATGATGACTCCATCGTACCATCTCGCTTCGTCAAAAATCTTCGAGCGCGATCACGGCTGGCAATGCGCTATCACTTCGTGGGTCATCGATCGCAGATGCTGGGATGGATGGTTCTGTAGCGGTGAGTGTAGTTGTAGTTTGTGCAGCCAAGTGGCGTCCTGGCGAACGCATTGATGACGGTGGTGACCGCTGGCGCCTGCCAAACGATTGAAAGAAGGTTTCTGTGTTGAAGAAGACCATCAAGGCGGAGAAGATGTATCAGTTTCCTGCTGACGAGCTGCAGCTCTTCCTGGCGAAGACGGCGAATAACTGGCTGGATGCGGCGGGTGTGACAGCTGTGACGGTCGTTAAGACTAGTGGGATACCTGTGATGATCCATGAGCATGGCAACCAACAAGGATTCGTGCATATGGATCCCACGCTGTATATCAAGAACCCCAAGCACTTTGGAGAGAATTTCCAACCGGGGAGGCCAAGTTCACGTGCTGGTGGTGGCTCCGGTGGGAGGGAAACGCCATCCGTCGAAGGGGTGGTTTGCCGAGTCCTTTCACCCGCTGAAGAAGCGCAGAGTGGGCGAGGACGTGACCAAGGAGAAGAGATTCTTCGATATGAGATACTTCCCGTCGCTGCTGGAGCATCCAAAGATGGAATTCAAAACGATCGTGGAGAGGGAGGCGTATGTTGTGATATTTGCCCAGTTGGTGCAGTACACGAAAGCTTGCCTCGAGTTCGTTCCCACTAGTGCGAGCGAGCCAGACGTGAAAAGTGAACCAGGCAAGGATTCCAACGTGGTTGTCACGGGGAATCCTGGGATTGGGAAGAGTCGGTTCTTCCTGTATTGCATCTTTCAGCTCATACTTCGTGAGCAAGAGGATGTCAAGCGGCTTCCCGTACGACTTGGTGGTGAACCATAAGAAGAACTATGTCAAATACGACGCAGCAAGCAAAGAATTTATTGAGTTGAACCAAACGGACGTTCGTGCGCTCAAGGGAAACCCGATGTGATTCGACTTGTCGAAGCAACATCATCGGAACTTACAGGCTGGAGTGGAGTTTCGGTTTTGTTTGCTTCTCCCGGTGTTGACGGCATTGATAATTTCTCAAAAGTGGACGGGTTAACGTTTATCATGCCGACGTGGACCTTGGAGGAGTTGGAAGATTACAACTCATTGCTTCCAGTCGAATTGAAACTTAATGAAGATGAGTTGTTGTCGCGGTACGATGCGTTTGGTGGAATTCCTCGGTTCGTCTTCTCGCAGGCAATGGATCGAACCGAGGCTAAAATAGAGTCGGCAGTCGCCTCATTCAGTGCACTGGACGTTATCTCCTATTGCAAAAACCATGCTGTGAGGGAAAAGGACTATAGTCACTGCGTCCTTGAAATGATTCCCACCCAAGCTGATTTTCGCGCGAAATTCTATTTGGATTTTGTGTCCATGCACATCACTGAGGCGGTTATTGACAAGGTGCACGGGGATAGTCTAGCTACGGTATCGGAATTCGCTGTTGTCCACGATGTTGACGATTCGGGAAGTACGGCTGTCCTCCGCGGCAAGGTGTACGAGCTGCTCTGCCACAAGTGGTTTAGCGTGCACATGCAGAGAACTCTACACTTCCGCTCGTTGTGCCCGACGACTCTAGATGACGTGACTATTCCGAAAGAGATGGAAACGGTACGCTTCGCTTCTCTCGACAAACTAAAACTAGCTAAGAGCTGGACGTACTACCGGCCAACATCAAAAACGTTTGGAGCGCTGGATGCATTCATCTGGGATGGACACAGCAAATGTTACGGGTTGCAGATGACCCTGAACGCGGACCATGGAATCACAGCCGCGCCATTGAATACGTTTCTTAGTGGTTAGAGAAAGCAGGCGTGGACACGGACCAGTTCTACTTTGCATTCCTTGTTCCAAGTAAAATTGCAACCTCGTATCGGAAGCAATCAACGAGGACGGCGACTGGTGCAGTCAGCAAAAAGCCTGGAGCTTCTGCGAATGTGTGTCAGTTTGTATCTGCGCTAGACGTGGACGGTGGGAACAAATGAATATTTATTGCACGCTTTTGGCTTGGAGAGGACTAGTGCCCAAGTTCATGCGCGTTATCCCGTCAGTCGTGGAGGAGATCCAAGCAGTTGGCTGCTGCCTCTAAACTACATGTAGCCATAATACAATTCTACTACTTACTTTATGAAACTTGGCGTTCACCAGACCGATAGCCGTCATAGAGTCTTGACCAAACAGGTGCGGGACTCTGTCATGTCGATGCTCTCGCTTCGTCAAGTATCAGCTCAAAAGTATCCACCAGGAACGACGCCGACCTGGAAAACCGGTCGGCTCTGTTCTTCTTCTGTCGGGTCGCGCTCACCGGTATACACCGAAAAGTAAAGTCAATAAAACCTGTCAAACCACAACTACCAACCGATGGTATGCATCGGTGTATCCCAATGCCTTCTGTGTTTGCTTTATATCAGCATACGACGGCACGAGAATGATAGCATGGGCCAGCAACTGGAACTTGCGGCTCTCCGTGCACGAACTGCAACAATCCTCAGTCAGTTGTCACTAATATTAACCAAACCTACAATAATTGTGGATCAACCTGGGGAACAGTTCGTCCAGATTCTCATCGATTTGGAGCAGCGCGTGGCCCTGCGCCTCCCATCCAACGGGAAGTTGAGCGCCTCCCAACGACGAAGGAAAATGTCCTTCCAGACGGTGGGAAAGCCCGGCACCACGTCTCGAGCGACCACAGAAGACGCCACAGTGAGAGACTCGACGTCGCGCGGCGCGGAGAAGGCCAAAATGTGCGCCAGAAGCTTCAATCAACGTCGCCCAGGTCAATCAACGTCGCTCCAACAGAATCTGAATAAACGCGGTAATGGCATGCGATATGCTCTTGGACAGGATGTCAGATCTGATTACAAAGGGCTTCATGTTGAAGTCGCTGTCGACCAGCGGAATTTACAAGCTGGTCAGGCGTCGTCGCTCCAGGACGTTCGCGATGAACGCATCGATGCAGTTGCGCGCCACGGCGCGGAAACGCGCTTTGTTGGCGTTTTGCAGCATCTTCCGAGCCACGAGTGAGTTTGGTCCCGTGCACTCGTTGAAGAGCCCATCTGCAGTAGTCCCGAGGTTAAATACAGGGATACGTTTTATAACGTTAGCCAAGCTTACCGATCACGTGGTCGCACCTGAACGGCTCCTGGCCGAAGTTGACGTGGACGGTGTCCGGCGAGTCAAGACCCACCGCAGGGAACCACTCGAAGTCGTTGTCGCTCGGGATACGCAGACCAGCTCCTGGAAGGTAAGGTGCTGTAATGCAACGTTAAATTATCACGAGTCTGAAATGCGTATTGGTGCACTCACTCACCTGTAACATTGCTCCCGTTGTGTGAAGAAAACGTGCCGCTCGTCATATTTCACGCTGCGTCGAATGCCACAACCAACAGTATCACCCACGCCGAATCGTGGTCCGAACGGCTTCCACTATCACGCATATTCCACACCGATCAACATAACGCAGAGAAAATTAACGAATGCAGATACGATGTACTTACAGGAAACGCCGAGTAGAGTTTTCCATTGTCTCCATGGTATCCAAGGACGGGATCGTCCATCCACGTTGCTTCCCCACCAGCGGAAAGTTTGAAGGGACCACGCCGATGGCTGTCATTTCCACTCTGCCGTTCCTCGGTACGTGTGGGCTGGGTCGGGAAATAGGGTCGGAAATGCTAATTTCAAAGTAGCCACTTGCCGTCGCGCCGATCTGATAAATGAACGACTCCTTGCTAAGATATGTGCGCATACCTTCGTGATCATACTGAGTAGTAAAGTGGCCCAATGCCTCGCACTACAATCCTGGAGGATGAAGACCAGCTGCTAGTGCAGCTAGCACGCCCGTATGCAGACCAAGGGGTCCAGATTGTTTGGCATCATGTGGCTCAAAAGATGTATCGGTGGAAACGCAGCCCACAGGAGCTAGCACAACGGTTAAATTCCCTCAAGCGCACTTTTGGCAGAGATATCACGGCATTTCCTCCTTCGTTTTCACTCCAGTTCAAGGGCATCGAGGTCGACGTAGCGCTCTTCTACTGAAAATCCGACGTCCCAATTCAGAATCGTTTGACAGGCGCCAGTGTGGTGTTGTGATTCACAGAAAACGTCGTTAGTTCGGCTTCCACGCAACAGCACAACAATTCGTCGAGTCAGGTCGGCAATGTTGGGCTTGCGCAGGGTTCCTGTCGGTTCCCTTTGCGGTTCACCCCAGCCGGGGTTCAGTTGAGTGTTGTTCCCAACAAGTACCAAGCTCCAAACTCTCCAGAGACTCGCCTGAGCGGGGCAGTCTCCGTGCAATACCCTGTGGGCCAAAGAGGAGCTGACTCATTACTGTGAGTTATTCCCGTGCAGTACACCCACGGCCTTCGTTGCTGCAGAACAGCTCTCGATGTGGTGTGCGAGATTTGGAGTTCCCAAGTCACTAGTGTCAGACCAAGGAAGACACTTTCGAAACGAAACAGTGAAGCACTTGTGTGCACGAATGAAAATCGAGCAGGAATTCTCGCCGGTGTACTCCCGTGGCTCAACGGGATGGTGGAGAGACTCAACAAAGATGTTCTACAAGTGCTGCGAGCCCTCCTGCTGGAGTATGACCTCGACTTTCATGAATGGCCTTATCTCTTGCCGGTGCTACAAGGGCATGCGTCAGGTGGCTTCTAGTGGTACACGACACGCGTCCGCCACGCTGCATGAGCGGAAGCACTAGAGACACACCTACGAACGGGTTGTAGTCTGCCGTAGTTTGCTTCCTCTATCTGAATAACTTTGCTCATTAATCAACTTTCCTCTTTGGAACAAGACTATTATTCGCGACACTCCGACAAAAATCATAAACCATAATTAGTCAGGGTCAGACTAATTAGAGTGAACGGTGTACACCTTTTCCCGGACAAGCTGTATTTTTTCAATCAAGATGGAAATAGTCCAATTTAGTCTGCGCATGACCAGTCCATTTATATACTCGTTCCGCGATGTGCAAATCAGCCCCGGGAATCGTTCCGGTCAAGTTGCACTGTTCTCGAATTTACTAGAAGCTCGATCGAATCTAAGCCCACCAAGCTCGCCTTCATTGTGCAATATGCCATCACAGCCAAACCCTGAGAAAACTGCCAAGCGTTTCGAGAGAGAGCAGGCTAAGGCCCGCGTTATTCGAACCTATAAGGAAGGACGCGATTGGCGAGACGTAGCAAGGAGCAACGACGTTCACTACAGCACTGCTCGCAGGGCTGTACTTAGTGCTGATGAGGAGACAAAGGAGCACGGCGGTCTCCGAGCGTCAAACGTAAAGCTGACAGTGGAAGGAATGTGCAAGCTTGAAGAATACATAGAAGAAGACTGCCGCCGCACGCTAGCTGACCTGCGCGACCTCCTTCGCATTGACCTGGGAATATCTGTGGGCAAGTCTACCATCCACAGAGCGCTACAAGGGATGGTGTACTCCGTGAAGCGCGTGCGCATTGAGAAGGCTACAATGAACTCCGCCACCAACAAAACCAAGCGCAAGGCGTTCGTCGAAAAGCTCAACAAGCACATCGATGCAGGTAACATGATAGTATTTCAAGACGAAACTAACTTTAATCTTTATCTTTCACGGACCACTGGTTGGTCTCGTGTAGGTGAGCGCGCTGTCGTCACGCTGCCGCCATCTCAGGGGCAAAACCTACATGTTCAGGGTGGGGTTTCGGCCGGCACGGGTATTGTGCTGCTCAAGACACACGAGAGGTCCGTCAAGAAGGAGGAAAATGCCCGCTTCCTAGCCGATCTGTTCATGGCTGCCTTACGCACGAATGAGTTTCAAGAGCTCGAGCCGAACCAGAAGATCGTCATCGTCACGGATAACGCCCCAGCCCACAGCGGTGTCGAGAGTCTAGCCCGCCGATTGCTTGCCGAGGATGGCGTTGTCAATTTGCATCGACTTGAAATCCTACGTCTCGGGCCTTACAGCCCGATGCTTAACCCGATTGAGGGATGTTGGAACTCGCTCAAGGCGCGCATGAAGAAGCACCTCGCGGACCGCAAGGAGGAGATGATGGTGCGCGGCGATTACGACACATACAAGGAGCATCGGCTCGCCATTATGAAAGATGCTGTTGAGGCCAGCAAAGGCGTCATTACACGCCGCCTCGTGTGGAGGTTCGAGCGTCACTGCCTGCGGCACTGCTTTGCCGCTGAACGAGAAGAGGATATGAAGCTGGGGCTTGAGTCTGAGGGAGAGGCTCGATTTGGAAGTCGCGGAACGCTCCCATGGGTCAAAATGCAAATCATGAAAACGTCTGGTTTTGGGCAACGTGCATAGAAATTGTGTTTGCCTTTTTTGCATTTGTGCATCTCGATTGGAAAAAATGCAGCTTGTCCGGGAAAAGTGTAGTGTGCGCAGGTTGAGTACTATCGGCGCAGGGAATAAGTGAGCCTATGCACTGTGTACTCGACACCATGCACTGCGACGAGAGCTTCGAGTACGCGGGCTTTCGTGGATACCAATAAATCGCGGGGTGAAAAAGTTCATTAATGCCAACGCCACGTCTAGTATTCTATCTCCCAGACTAAACGACGTACCTAGTTGGTTTGAGTGAAAACTGACAGTGGATTGTTGCAGTTCGTGCACGGAGAGCCGTAAGTTCCAGTTGCTAGCCCACGCTATCATCCCCGTGCCAAAGCAAACACAGAAGGCGTTGGGATACACCGATGCTTACCATCGGCTGGTAGATTTTGTTGTTGTTGCAGGTTTTATTGACTTTTACTTTTACTTTGGTTTTATTGACTTTTACTTTTACTTTGTGATGGTATGATTATTTCACTGCAGCCTCCTGATTTGAACGAGTCGCACTTGGTCAACTTTGCACTGGACGGCGGCATGCTCGATGATGATCGGTGCGATCAATCCAATGTGCCGTTTCCTACGACGTTCCATGTTGCGGTGTATACCGGTGAGCGCGACCCGACAGAAGAAGAACAGAGCCGACCGGTTTTCCAGGTCGGCGTCGTTCCTGGTGGATACTTTTGAGCTGATACTTGACGAAGCGAGAGCATCGACATGACAGAGTCCCGCACCTGTTCGGTCAAGACTATGACGGCTATCGGTCTGGTGAACGCCAAGTTTCATAAAAGTAAGTAGTAGAATTGTTTTATGGCTACATGTAGTTTAGAGGCAGCAGCCAACTGCTTGGATCTCCTGACGGGATAACGCGCATGAACTTGGGCACTAGTCCTCTCCAAGCCAAAAGCGTGCAACAAATATTCATTTGTTCCCACCGTCCACGTCTAGCGCAGATACAAACTGACACACATTCGCAGAAGCTCCAGGCTTTTTGCTGACTGCACCAGTCGCCGTCCTCGTTGATTGCTTCCGATACGAGGTTGCAATTTTACTTGGAACAAGGAATGCAAAGTAGAACTGGTCCGTGTCCACGCCTGCTTTCTCTAACCACTTAAGAAACGTATTCAATGGCGCAGCTGTGATTCCATGGTCCGCGTTCAGGGTCATCTGCAACCCGTAACATTTGCTGTGTCCATCCCAGATGAATGCATCCAGCGCTCCAAACGTTTTTGATGTTGGCCGGTAGTACGTCCAGCTCTTAGCTAGTTTTAGTTTGTCGAGAGAAGCGAAGCGTACCGTTTCCATCTCTTTCGGAATAGTCACGTCATCTAGAGTCGTCGGGCACAACGAGCGGAAGTGTAGAGTTCTCTGCATGTGCACGCTAAACCACTTGTGGCAGAGCAGCTCGTACACCTTGCCGCGGAGGACAGCCGTACTTCCCGAATCGTCAACATCGTGGACAACAGCGAATTCCGATACCGTAGCTAGACTATCCCCGTGCACCTTGTCAATAACCGCCTCAGCGATGTGCATGGACACAAAATCCAAATAGAATTTCGCGCGAAAATCAGCTTGGGTGGGAATCATTTCAAGGACGCAGTGACTATAGTCCTTTTCCCTCACAGCATGGTTTTTTTGCAATAGGAGATAACGTCCAGTGCACTGAATGAGGCGACTG
The DNA here is from genome assembly GCA_012656075.1 of Phytophthora hibernalis. Taxonomy (NCBI): domain Eukaryota; phylum Oomycota; class Peronosporomycetes; order Peronosporales; family Peronosporaceae; genus Phytophthora; species Phytophthora hibernalis. Next base: position 47,802 of record JAAKBF010000021.1, read on the forward strand.
CCGACTCTATTTTAGCCTCGGTTCGATCCATTGCCTGCGAGAAGACGAACCGAGGAATTCCACCAAACGCATCGTACCGCGACAACAACTCATCTTCATTAAGTTTCAATTCGACTGGAAGCAATGAGTTGTAATCTTCCAACTCCTCCAAGGTCCACGTCGGCATGATAAACGTTAACCCGTCCACTTTTGAGAAATTATCAATGCCGTCAACACCGGGAGAAGCAAACAAAACCGAAACTCCACTCCAGCCTGTAAGTTCCGATGATGTTGCTTCGACAAGTCGAATCACATCGGGTTTTCCCTTGAGCGCACCAACGTCCGTTTGGTTCAACTCAATAAATTCTTTGCTTGCTGCGTCGTATTTGACATAGTTCTTCTTATGGTTCACCACCAAGTCGTACGGGGAAGCCGCTTGACATCCTCTTGCTCACGAAGTATGAGCTGAAAGATGCAATACAGGAAGAACCGACTCTTCCCAATCCCAGGATTCCCGTGACAACCACGTTGGAATCCTTGCCTGGTTCACTTTTCACGTCTGGCTCGCTCGCACTAGTGGGAACGAACTCGAGGCAAGCTTTCGTGTACTGCACCAACTGGGCAAATATCACAACATACACCTCCCTCTCCACGATCGTTTTGAATTCCATCTTTGGATGCTCCAGCAGCGACGGGAAGTATCTCATATCGAAGAATCTCTTCTCCTTGGTCACGTCCTCGCCCACTCTGCGCTTCTTCAGCGGGTGAAAGGACTCGGCAAACCACCCCTTCGACGGATGGCGTTTCCCTCCCACCGGAGCCACCACCAGCACGTGAACTTGGCCCTCCCCGGTTGGAAATTCTCTCCAAAGTGCTTGGGGTTCTTGATATACAGCGTGGGATCCATATGCACGAATCCTTGTTGGTTGCCATGCTCATCGATCATCACAGGTATCCCACTAATCTTATCGACCGTCACAGCTGTCACACCCGCCGCATCCAGCCAGTTATTCGCCGTCTTCGCCAGGAAGAGCTGCAGCTCGTCAGCAGGAAAGTGATACATCTTCTCCGCCTTGATGGCCTTCTTCAACACAGAAACCTTCTTTCCATCGTCGATCGTCACGTCAAACGTGCCTGCCTGGCCTACGATCGCACACTCCAACGAAATTTCCACCATCTCTTCTCCACGCGGCAGATTCTGGAATGAGGAAGAAAGAAAGAAGGGAGAATTTCCAGGCGTATTTTAGCGAAAAGAAGGACGTCGACTTCCAGCCAATGATGAGACACCACGCTCTGAAAACTGTGCACTACCGTTGTCGGCGACAGGGTTTATGCCGGTACAGTAGTGTACCACCCTTCAAAAATGATATGCTGATTTCGGTTCCGTATCCGGTACAGTGTACAACTGAAAAATATAGAGAATACAAGTATATTTTATGTGAAAGCCTTCTGTATCTCGTTTTTTAAAGATCAATTATAATAACAAACGGTTTGAAAGGTTATTTAGCCCTTTCGTGAGTGACTTGACTTTGTATACCATACAATATGTTGTCATTTAAAACCAAATGGGGTCAAAGTAGCCTGTTTTGGTGTCCCACTCGTGGTTGTCCGGTACAGTGTACAACTGAAAAATATAGAGAATACAAGTATATTTTATGTGAAAGCCTTCTGTATCTCGTTTTTAAAGATCAATTATAATAACAAACGGTTTGAAAGGTTATTTAGCCCTTTCGTGAGTGACTTGACTTTGTATACCATACAAGATGTTGTCATTCAAAACCAAAAGGGGTCAAAGTAGCCTGTTTTGGTGTCCCACTCGTGGTTGTTCCGCTCTCAAGCGAGTCGCGAGCTTGCAGGACGAGTGCACGTTTATGCAAACGTGCTGCTTTGGACCCTTTTGGTACAACCCACCTATTGGCTAAAAGTTACATTTTCATTCGTGTTGATGCTTTGATTGGCCCAACAGTGTGAGCAGATTTGTAATTTCTCGAAGAAGATCCTCGGTCGCCACTTCCTGTGAAGAATTGGTATGATGGAGCTGACACCGACAGCTTCTCCGTGCGCCAGGGATGTAATAGTGCTGGCAGCAGTCGGGCGTGCGACAACATGGAGCGTTTTCGGCAGGTTGGGATTTAATCGCAGGATCGATGGCAGCTTCAGTCAAGGGCCTCTATATTTCGGTATGGTAATATATCTTGTTTTCACTATGCAAAGTCCTTGTCATCATCAACACGCATGTCTGATTATGCATTGTTCGATCTACCTACAGCTGGAAGCATCATACATAACAACCAGATCATGGAGTCGACGTCCTGTGAGAACGAGCAGAATCAGCACAATCAATCATTCGTTCGGCTGCTAATGGAGGATCTGTACGACACGACTAGAGAAGAGCACGCACCACGCACCAACAGTGAAGCAGTTGAAGAGCAATCTGGTGATGTCAAACGTCTGGCGACGACCCGGGTCAGCAAAACAACCCGGGCCTCGTAAATCCTATCATGATGCATGAAATTACGTAGGTAGTCTACCATACTACATGTACTACATGTACTGGTATGGCCAACTCTCATATGAACCTCTTACGCCAAATACGGCCCGGACCTATCGCGAAGTAACTCAAGAGCCACCTACATCAGCTTGGTTGGGATCAGGCCCTCCCCAACTAGAATCCAGCGTCTTAAAGGTTGCTTGTAGTCGGTCAACAACTTCTTCCCTTGGCACAAGGCAGTTGTACGCACTCGGACTGATGTACACCTGCTTGGAGTCTTCTGTACTGAACCTCCAGCACCTCCAGATCGTTGCTATATTAGTTGGGGTGGATCTGCCATCTTGCCGGCAGACTGAAGAAGTGGAAATTATTACCTTCGACCTGGCGGTCGCTTTAAAAATAATTGATTCAAATTTTCTTCTTTTTGTTTGCGGTGACCCGGGTCGTCGCCAAGTGTTTCATGTGGCCGTAGAGCATGAGACGAAGATGGCGCAAACATGAGACGCATACGCTCCTGTGGCGTAGAGAAATGCAGATTTTGGGTAATCCTACACTAGGGATGCCTAAGCTAGACCAGTGGGTACATCGCACTCAAGGGGATCAAGTGGATACACCGCCAAGTGGATACATCGCACTCAACAGGGAACGGACTTAATCGGAACCGCACTTAGCTGGACTCAGCGAAGGACAGACTCAGCGATGGACGGACTCAGCGATGGACGGACTCAGCGATGGACGGACTCGGCGATAATCGACTCGGCGAAAGTCAACTTGGCGAGAATATGCCTTGATATACCAACTGAGGGGATAAATCAGGATCTGGGCGAAGAGTCGCCGAGAGATAGGAAACAGCTCGACACCAAGGGACGGAGCTGAGCGAAGAGTCACAGGGAGATCTGTAACGACTCCATTTCATTAGATATTTGTATAGGACCGATAGAAGAACATAGGGAAGAGCCCGAAGGGGCTCTCCGAAGACATAGAGATAACAATCAGAGCAGAATCTTCTAAGTCCAAGAACAGCGTACACTTTTCCGGTAAGTCCCTGCGTGGGCTGGATTATGTCTGCCGTCATTCCCCGAGTGGCATAGCTTGAAGGGGGCTGTCTGGTAGCGCCAAGAGATCAAAGTCGGCCCGGGGTGGGCACTTCTCGCTACCAAGCGAAGACAAGTCTCGTCGATTCGACGAGCCGGTGGGTCTGCACAACCCAGGACACCGTAACCTCCTAGCTGGGCGTAATCTGCGCCTGGTGACCTGTAAACGCGCTCGCGCGCTGCCGTCCATTCTTTGGTGGAGGGCACAGGGTTTTGACGGAGACTGCCCCGCTAAGGCGAGTCTCTGGAGAGTTTGGAGCTTGGTACTTGTTGGGAACAACATTCAACTTAACCCCGGCTGGGGTGAACCGGAAAGGGAACCGACAGGAACCCTGCGCAAGCCCAACATTGCCGACCTGACTGGGCGAATTGTTGTGCTGTTGCCTGGAAGCCGAACTAACGGCGTTTTCTGTGAATCACAACACCACAACTGGTGCCGCGACCCGGAATTCAGGCCGCGACCCGGGATTCAGGGATATGCTTTGTTTTCGCAGGTACCAAGAACAACCAAGTTAAGAGCAACAAGTGAGAGAAGATGGTCAAGGGATCGCCAAATTTGAGCGACGCAAGCCCGGCAACGGCCGGAATATCGCGGCTCGATAAGTCGAACTCGACGAGTGTCAGTATTACCGCGCGGTCGCGGAGGTGACTCGCTCCGTCCAGTTCGACGATTTTGACGATAACGACGACCATGGAAGCGAGGAGGAAAAAGAAGAAGAGAAGGAAGATGATGAAGGGACGGAGTATGACGATGTGAAGAGAGTCGTCGATCTCCGTGAAGAAGTCGACGAGTTGTCGCTGCAGGTGACCCGCATGGGAGCTTTGCCCCGTCGAGCGGAACCTCGCAGCGGAACTCGGCGATGACGATGATGACGAACAAGACGTGGTTCCGCGTGACCGACTGCACTTTGTTCCCAAGGCGACGAGGAATGTCAAAACACCGAAGGCAAACCGAGTCCTGGCCCGACTCGTCGAAGAAATGAAGACCAACAGTCGGTGAATCAACATGTTCGCTCCGATGTACATGTGTCAAGCGAAGTGGGCTCAACTCAGCGAGGAATTGGGTCAACCCATCAATAGCCAAATGATGGACCAACTCGTCGAGGACACGGTGTTATTACTCCGAGCGATGGGATATCGGTTCGGCCATAAACCATCGAAACCGGCGCTGACAACTTGGAGTGTGCACACGGTCGGCGTCGAGCTGATGAAATGGAATCGCAAGTTTATAGACTTGTTCGGGATGCAAGGTGGACCAAAAGGACAATTACCCAAGGCTCAACGAGCTGAAGAACTCGACGAGACCAAATCGGCCCCACCACAACCGTAGGTCACTGAGCCGTACGTATTCCCCGAGCCGAGTGAAGACCCAGCGAAAGTTCCGTTGCCGAAGACACCCGAGACGAAGCGTGGCGTATTCCGGAGCACTGAGGGAACACCGTATTTCGCTGACTCGCACATGCAAACTCCGAAGAAGGCCAGCGATCCGCCAGCTCAACGCCCGATGGCAGAACTCATCACTGCTGAAGAAGCCGCCGAGCTCCGTCGCCTGATCCGATCGAACGCCGCAGCACTGGCAGCCTCTGGAGGGATGATCAATTCAGCGACGAAGACGATTGCCCTGGGCACCGCGATTTCGATGAGTCGCCACATGACGACATCCGTCAGCTCAGATTCGATGGGGCTGAAAGCGACGGAGGACAGGTCTTGGAAATTAGGACGCATGCGCCGCTTGAGAAGATCACGACCTTTGCGGGAAGCGCTACCGGTCGGAAGATGCGTTACAATGGATCAAACGCTTCATCTACAAGATGAAGAGCTCCCATCACTAGAGATCGCATTCTCTCTCGGCGATCGAATTTCCTCGGGGACCACCATCCCAGGGAGCAACTTCCATCTCTTGGCTTGACCTATCGAGATCATCGGTCGCTGAGTTCCGTCCACACTTCCAATCGCTCGGTCTTCGTCTTCGTTCGGCTCACCGAGCCTACTATTCTCGTCCACATCCGCTCGTCCGCTCACTTCATCACTCTCATTCTCACTCCACTCGTCGGGCCGATCCGCTTCCCAACAAAAGCGAACAGGTAGTTCGCTTCGACTGCTGGTTCTGCTGACTGTGGCAGCCCGTTGTTGTCCAGCCCAGTCATGGTTGGCGAGCCCATTAGTTTAAATGGCTCGACGAGTAGATGTCCTGAACATCGTCCGGGACAATGGACTTGTCGACTGACGTCTTAACGAACTTGGCGAGTTTCTCGAAGCGTCGGAAGAGTTGACACTGGCCTACTTCGTGCACGTGCTTGCAGAACTTGCAGCATCGGCGACAAAAGTGTGCATCGTGACCTGTTGCTCCGCAGGCTCCACACGGACCGTATGGCTTCCGCTCTCGAAACCCGTGTCGGCGATTAGCTTGTCCTTTGGGATTCGACGAGTTCTGCTGGTATCGGTTGGAGTCTCCAGTCGTATTACCGGCGTCGATGTAGTCCGAGTCTTCTTCAGAGTCTTGGTCGAGGACTTCGCTCGCATCACTTTCTCCATTCGCCGAGTCATATAGATCGGTGTTTGCTGTAGCTCGGCGAGTGTCGAGTGTCGCCCACAGGTTGTCGATCGACGCATCTGCCGGCGTAACTCGGCGATTGCTGTCTCCACCCTGTCGACCACGGCGTTCATCCTGCTGTTTCTACGGCGATTTTGCTCTCCTTCTTCTCAGCTCGTTTGGCGTCCTTACTGTGGCTTGTGCTCAGACGATCGCGTTGTTTCTTGCGCTTTGCACCGAGTAAGCGCTAGTTGAGCACCTTCTCGACCTTCGTAATATCGCTGAGTCGCTGTGGGTACAGCAGATCCATGATGTCGTCGTCTCCGCAATTAAGCAGGAAATGTTCGACGTGGTCGGCGGCGTCAGCTCCACCCTTCTCGTACTGGATGTGGACGGTTCGCGCGTAGCCATTCAGTCGCAGCAAGAAGTCGCAGACATGTTCATTCTCCCTGTGTCTTGCTGAGTAGTAGCGGGCTCGCGCCGACTGGTCGAACTGCGAACAGTAATAGTCCAGGAAAGCCTCGCTGAGAAGATTCCACTTTCGCTGAGTCTTCTTGGGAAGCTGTCGGAACCACCCCTTAGCTGCCTTGGCCAGACTCAGCGAGAATGGTTCACACCACTCATCTTGCTGTTTGCACGTCCCGTGAATGATAGACGGACAAAAATCTTGTTGGATACCGGAGCAAAAGTGTCGGCTGTGACCGAAGCATTCGCTAGGAAGCTGCGACTGAAGCGACTTACCAACAATGACATGAATATCGATGTCCAAGGAATCGCCAAGTCGAAGGTGGCGACCACCCTCGCACAATCGTTAAGGTTACACTGGGGTGGGAAGTGGTTTACGAATTCGAGGTGTAGATCATGCCTCATCATGCTGGAGTCGACCTGATCTTGGGTACCGACTTCATGATACCAGCCGGTATCAGGATGGACTTGTACAATTCGATGGCAAAACTTCCCGATGAGGTCGTGGTGCCACTAATCAAGTCGTCCAAAGATGTTGACGACACAGAGTAGGGCCGTGAAGTGATCGAGGGCCCACGGGAGACATTGGGCATTATGGGGAGAGAAGTCGCTCAGTTCAAGTTGAAACGGAGACACCCCAGCGAATCGACGCATGGGCTGTGGGTTCGCCAACTGCAAGGGGTGATTCCAACCGTCGAGCACAACACTGCAGGACGAGCCGTGCGGGTGTTGCTGACAAACATCACCACCGCGAGCCTGACGTGGTGTCCAGCCCACTTTCCGGTGGTTCTATGGATGCCCCACGGAGTACTGCCTCGGGATGATGGTTATGTGCGGGTAAACTCAGCGAAATATCGCGACTGGCAAGTGCTTGCCTACGAGGGCGCTCTCGACAACCGACTCCTAAGGAAAGAGCAACGGCTATATATGGAATGGCTTAGCCGACAGCCTCCCGCTGTCGAAAGGGCACAGTACACGACGCCGACGGCTATAAAACCGAGACCCGTCCAACCAGAGGTAGACGACACTCGTGAATCGCTAGAAGCCGACGAGCTTGACAAGGATTTGACAGGTGTATCTAACTCAGAGAGCGGAGAAGTACCTGAGACTGATGCCATTGAGGGAGACTCGTCGAAGCCTGCCGATTCGACCATCTCGGCGACGCAAACTGACGATTCTCTAATCGACACAACGGAAAGGGAAGGAAGTGATTGGCACCAGCCGCCATTGGACCAGCAAGACTCGGCGATAGTCGCTGTCCACAGCGAAGGGCACCAGAAAAGATGCTCTACCAAAATGGACAGGGGTGACCAGTGGGACCCGGTGAACGACAGCCAGACCGACATACGCCTAGGCTACGGAAGGCAGGACTCGTCGAATCGGGAGAATTGGAGGTATCAGATACTCCATTGAGCACAAACCCAACCGAAGACCTTCGGTTGCGGTTTCTCACGGCCGCTGAAGAACTCGAGATGCGCCTCTCGACGGCTGACGTCGTTCTCGAAGACGGGTCAGAACTCGTCGAGTTTGAACACTCGTCGAGCGATGAGAGTCTAACAGATTACGCTCATGAGCTCGCCTTTTAACCTGACCTGACGGAATCATTATCAACTAAGCTAGACTACGAAGGCGACAACGTTATATCTCCAGCGCACGATGTTCGACAGCAAAAGAAGCTCGTCGAAACCTTGAAACGGCATGAAATATCATGATCTCGAGCGGAAATGCGCTTCCACCACCGGCGTACGGTGTGGTCAGCGATATCGACGTCCAAGGGCACGAATCCATCAAGCAAAGAGCTCGGCGAGTGCCACTGAAGAACTTGAGCAAACTCTAAGAGCTTATGAAAGCGCTGCTTCAGGCAGGGATCGTGTCATTATCGAAGAGCCCTTGGGCCTCGCCAATCGTGAGAAGAATGGTGTCGACATTAGGCTTTGCATCGACTACAAGCTGGTGAACGCAATTACAGTCAGCATGGAATATGCAATGCCGCTGGTTGACGACTTGCTGACGGAGCTCGAGAGCTACTTATGGTTCTGTTCCCTCGACGCTGCTAGTGGATTCTGGGCCGTAATGATGACTCGACGAGCTCGCGAAATTTCAGCTTTTGTATGCTCTCTCGGCCACTTCGAGTGGTTGCGCATGCCGTTTGGGCTTAAAAATGGCCCATGATCTACCAGCGACTCACCGACAATGCTCTCTGGGGTTACGTGCAACCGAGTGGTGGCTGGGCTACATTCGCCGAGAAGATGCGGCTCGATGAGGCTGCAGCAATTGCTAAGCGAAAGAAACGATCATCCCGGCTAACGCAAGGGGCCGATTCGATGAGTTTAAACACCGAATTTGAAGCCGACTTCCGATCTCTCGATGAGTCTGACCCGTTGCAAGAGCTCATTAACAGCCCTGAGAACGATATGTTCAGTACGGGTGAACCAGACGAGTCACAGTTCCGGTCTTTGGTCGACGGTCGTTCGTCGACGATATTTGCTTTGGAGGTGCAACATTCGACGTGTGCCTCAACACGGTTGCTAAACCGATTCGCCGAGTGCAGAATCAGTGTGAGTTTCACCAAGAGTATTTTTGTCCAGCCGATGGTCGACTTCCTGTCTCACAAGTGACGGCCGACAGAATTGCCGCGGATCGAAAAAGGGATGCATGCATTCCTTGGCACACTCAATTACTACAGCCGGTTCATCCAAAACATGGTGTTGTATGGAGCAGTGCTTTATCAGCTCAAGGAACATGACTTCGGCAGTGGAAGCGACTTATCGACCGCCAGAGCTTCATTCGCTGAGCTAACGCGGAAGGTGCCAGAAGTGCCTATTCTAAGGCACTTCGACTCTGCGAAAGACGTCCATGCCAATGGTCTTTGCTAATGACTGGGCGTTGAGTAGCACCCTGATGCTGATGCATGATGGGAAACTGCACCCAGTCCGTTTTTGTGGCGGAGTGCTGAAAGAGAGCGAAGTCAACTACCACCCAGCTGAGCGAGAGGTGCTTGCGTTGCTTCAATTGCTGAAACTATGCTATACGCTGGTGGCGGGCAAGACAATTCTTGTCTACACCCGGTTCTCTACCTTAAAATGGGTGTTCTCGTCGAAGACATTGTACGGGCGTCATGTGAGGTTCGCCGTCCTGCTCTCACCTTACCACTTGACAATTAAACGAGTGCGAGAGCGGTATATCGAATTTGCTCAGCTGTTGCAAGCCTCTATCACTCCACACATTGGACTCGACGAGTCGTTAACACATATTGCACTACCGTCTAAGAACTCAGCGAGTGTCCGCCTGGATCCAGAATTGCTATATGCTCACGTACCACACGACTTTGAGGGATACATCCTGTCATTCGACGGTGGGTGAAGACGGAGAAGTATGGCGGCTATGGTAGTTGCTCGTGGATCTCGTGGCGGTTGCCGATGTGGGACATTCTGATCGCTGCGAGTGCTTACCTCTTTGAAACCACGGTCAATATCGCCGAGTACCCCGGAATGAATAACGGCGTCGTCGCGTCCCTTGACCGGGGCATCGCCGACCTTATTATTGTCGGTGATTCCAGGCTCGCAATCCAGCAATCCATGGGGGTGGTCGCATGCAGGAAGGAGACGTTGCAAATAAAGTTGGCGCGCCATAAGGAACTCATCGATCGCCTCAACTCAGTTCGCTACCTCCATGTAGTCCGATGCTACAACTCAGCGGCGGATACGTTAGCCACGGAAGCACTAGAAGCGAAAGCTGGGCGTGTCGTTCTTAGCGGTGACCCCAAAGCTGAGCTAAAGACGTTGAGCCGGATACAGATAAAGCTGTACGTCGAGGAAAGCCTGACGAAGGAAGCAGAAGAAGACCCTCATAACGTCTCAGCGATTACGCGGAGTCAAACTCAACCCGTTCGCCGAGTTCGATTCGCCGAAGACTAACAACAAGACCCAGTGAGCGAACTGGCACCCAACGTGCCAGTAGAGTCCGATTCGCCGAGTCTATCCGACAATGATAGTCCAGTCGACGAGTTCGAAATGGAGTACCATCCTCCAGAAGCTCAGCGAGTAGTAGAGCAGGGAAAAGCTTGCTCAGAACGTCAGGAACTGCCAAGTGCTGAAGACGCCAACCCTCTAGTGGTCCAAGCTGAGCGACGAGGCGGATATCAACGGCACAAGACGAAGAATGTCGATGGGCTGACCTGAAGAAATATTTGCGAGGTGAATTCGATGAGCTCACTCGGCGAAGAGCCGGTGACGCCGGCAAAGTAGCTGATAATTTTGTACTCAGCGAGGATGGTCTACTGTATTATATGAGCCGTCGCAGAGAGTGAGGTAGACCCGACGAACACGACACGAAACTAAGAATGGAAGTGCCAACTACACTCATCGACGAAATCTTGGCGAATTGCCATAACTCCATTGAAGGAGGACATCAAGGCATCGTCAGGACTTATCACCCAGTGAAGGCCGATTACTATTGGATCAGTCTGTATGCCGATGTGGTCAAGCATGTGCAAGCCTGTGAAGATTGCAACACCAGTAAGAGCAAGCCTCATCTTCACGGATATTCGCCAGGTAACGTCGTCTCCGATCGACCTTTCCAGATTGTGTCGATGGACTTCGTTATACCATTACCGAAGACTCATCGTAGAAACGCGGCTCTCCTGCTATTCCAAGATCACTTCACCAGGTTTGTCATCGCTAAGGCGATGAGCGATACTGGGGCACTCGAAGTGGCTAAAGCATTCGAAGCGTGCATATTCCGTCGATTTGGCACACCATCGCTCATCCGGCACAACCGAGACCCATGATTTATGAGCGAAGTCTTTCAGACTTTCTCTGAGATGATGCAGTCTAGGTCTCGAGCTACACTGAGTTACCGAGCACAAGCGAACGCGCAGCAAGAACGCAGTGTGAACACTATGATACAAACGGTGCGTGGCTACGTGAAAGACCCGCTTCAAGCTGACTGGGACGACATCGCTGAGAAACTAGTCTATGCCCTCAACAATTCGAGGGATTAGACTCGGCGAGAAACGCCATTTTACTTAGTGCACGGTGGGGACGTCCAGGCAATACTCAAATCGATGACATCCTCCATTCACCGAGTCGGCTAGTTTGAGCGCTATTTCCCGTTGTCAGTTAGCTTCTCGACGCCATTTTGTGGCTGTCGCTGATGTGGTTTGTTTCGCGGAGTCCTTCGATATGCGTACCAGTTAAATGAAAAGGCCCGGCGAATAAAGGAACACAACGACTCGCTGAGACGGAGCGAGCAGAAAGCCATACCGAATGACTCGACGAGCGAGGAGACAGCTGAAGCGAACAATAGCGACGGACTCGCCGAGCCAAAACAGTCTCTGTTAAAGATTGGAGACCACGTCTGGCTGTTCATGGAGCGTGTCAAACCAGGTCTGAAGAAGAAGCTAGACCATCGATGACACGGCCCGTTCCGGATCAAGCAGAAGATTGAGCAGTTCGCCTACGAGCTGGAGCTGCCAGACAAGAGTGGCAACAGGTTCTATTCAGTAGTCCACGTGTCCGGACTGAAGAAACTGACCGAGCTCTGCGAAAGGCCTACGACTTCGCTAGTCAAAGGACTCAGCGAAACCGATCGATTGGATTGCTACAAGGAACGGCTGCCAGAAGACAGCTGGGAATCTGACGAACGCGCTGGTCGATATGAAGTCGAAGCCATCATTAGGGCGAAAATCCACTCTCGGCGAGTACGGATCGAGCCCAGCGTGGTTTCTGGTAAAATGGGTAGGCTATGACAAACCCAGCTGGGAACCACTGTCGAATTTATCGTGTGAAGGTCTTCTCTTCGACTTTCTTCGACTAAAGAAACGTGAAAACCGTCTGCAAATGGTGCAAGTTGCAGACGAGTGTTAAAAACTATTGCATTTGCCAAAATACCACCGACCTGTGAAGACAAGCATGCAGGTCGAGTGAGCGAAAGCTACTGCGTCAACTTATATTTTTGATATTACGAAATGGATGAGTACGGGCCACATGAAGAAAAAGAAATAACTACCAAGACTCATCGAAAACTGCAACTGGGCGAACTGGGAGTCTCAGCGAAACGACTGCTTAGGCCTCGTCGAAAATTTGCTCGAAAATGTGAAGACCGACACGATTAGCCGGAGGCTGAGCGCTCTCGTCACAAGCAGGAGGCTCTGGCTCGTTGGGATCAGTGTTCTCCTGCAAGGTCCTCTCGACATCGCCGACGGAAAAATCCCTGGGGAAAATACCGGGAACTCGGGATTGCGCGGACGGAAACACGTGTTGTGTGGGTGCAACTCTGGACGAGTCACCCACCACAGTCGGCAGGGTTCTTGAATGTCCAAGTCCTTGAGCTCAGCGAACCAATTCGAACGAGACGGGAACATGGGCTGGTTAATCAACGAATACGTTGGGACTGTAGGCTCAAAATAGAGTTCGGAGGCGAGACTCGGCGAAGGACCTTGAGCTAAGCAAGAACTGGCCGCAACCCGGCGTGCCTCCTCGTAAGACTTCATGACGATCCGCAACAGGTCGCCTCAGCGCTTACGCTCAAGGGTATACACTGCCCACAACCCGTGGATGGCGGCGAACTCCGACACGGGCAAACTTGGATTCAGGTCTGGGTGTAAACCCAACAAGACACTTGAATCCACGATCCAGTGATTCCTCTCCCAGAGAGCCACGAACATCTTGGTACGAGAATCGTGAGGTTGAGACTCGTCGAATTCCCGACTATCGCCCAAGAAACAAGCCCAAGCATCGCAAACGATCATCAAAGGAGTCGTCGATTTCGCCGACTTCTTCTTGGAATGCAGACGTTGGCGGGCTGCGTCAATCTCGCTCGCCGAGACGAAAATTGGAGTCTCCGGGAACTTGGCGAGGACTTGTTGGCATGGATAAGACGGATTAAAAACATCTATCCACTTCCGAAGCCCATCGAGAGTAATTGGCGTCGGCGCCACACTAGACTTGCCTCCGATATCTAGCATCTTGACCGGGGAACGACATGCCAACATTTTCGCCCAGCAACGAGCGGACCCGTAGTGGAAGAATTCCACGCTACGAGTCTGACGCATCGAAGGAGTCTCCCGAACCTCGCGCGCGATCGCCTGTGCCGCACGAGCACGCAGCGTCGCGATTGGAAGATTCAACGGTGCAGGCAAGTCCACTATACAAGTGGTCGTCGGAGGCTCACTTGGCGAAGGAACGCTTGAAGTCGTCTTGGACAATTTCGGCGAGTTGGAACCTGTCGAACGCTTGGATGCAGCCGGCACCTTGCCCTTCGCAGACGACTTGGCAACAGGAGCAGCAGCCCGTGTCGTCTTGCATCCCGAATCCTTAGGCTTAGCTGCCTGAGTGACCGGGGCAACCTTGCTCGACGACTTGGGACCAGAATCATTAACGATCGATGAGTTCTTGGCTTTCTTGGCGGTCTGGTGAGAAGACTTGGGAGCTGACCACTTCTTCGACGAGCCCTTCGGTCGAAGAGCCGGCGCACTCCCTCGCTTGACAGAATGTGGAGATTTTCGACGAGCATCGGCATAGCTCTGTAGCTTGCCACGTGGAGGCGCCCGGTCCGAGAGGATCACGGTGCTAGCCGACGATGAACAGCTATCTTCAGCTTCGACATCCATAAGGAAATCTCGATGAGACATCCCGTTCGATGAGCTCACAGGAGAACCAACCGGTGACGGCTGAGAAGTAGACAGTGAATCGCTGGACTGGGTCGGCGGGATCCCAAGCTCAATATCACCAGAGGAAACGACGTGTCGTTCTCCCCCGCCTCCTTCGGCCAAGTTAGACTAGGTGAACCATCCAAGGCATCATCGTCAAGGACGCCTAACTTGGTGAGAACAGCACGAGTAGTGCAAGCAGAATTCTGTGCTGCTGCTCGGGAGGGGCGACGTCGAGGAGAACCGAGGGGAGGAGGCTCTGTAGGGCTAGTCGAAGCCGGAACGGATACTACAGAACTCAGCGAAGGAGACGCCACGGAAGTAGACGAACTCGACGAGACCACTGCTGGAGCCGACTCCATCGACGAGTCAGTGGAGGCAGCAGATCCAGATGCTGGACTCGGCGAATAACTTATACGACCGAGCGAAGAACTCGTGGCCAGAGATTAACTCACCAAAACGGCAGACGAACTCGCCAAGTCCGGATCAACGGAGCTCGACGAGTTTGACATTTTTGTGGACTATTCTCCGATCGAATTTGCATATGTATGGTGAACATTATACCTCGTCAAGAACAATCATGTGGGACATCGAATCGTGCCCGCAAACTGCCCCAAGATCGGGGGACTCGTCGGCGTGAACGTCGATCTCATCGACTTCGACCGGAATCTCGTCGTGAGGAAGACTCAGCGAGTGTCGCCGGGGATAATAACCGCTCTAATTGGCGCGACTCAGACCAGCCGCCGGAGAGCGGAGACGTCGCCGCCCCGGAATTGGCAGCGAAGGCGCATGCTCAGCGACCACTTCCGCACGGAGCAAAGTCGTCGAAGCGTCGAAACCCTCCTCGCCAGGTACGGGACACTCAAACTCACCGCGAGAAACACTCTTATACCGGCTCCGCCGGGGCCAGCAGCCGTCGGATTCGCTGGGTTAGAACACCGACGGAGGCGTTCGGCCGGAGTCAATGTCTTCAGTGGAGCGCTCCGTAGCTGAGAGACCGAACCACGTATCCAGTGGCGCGACGCCGACTTGGACCGTTTGTGGCGGGAAGAGCTCGGCGACAATCCAGATGATACCGCGGGGAAGGGCGGAGACACCGACAACGCTCCATTCGCTGGAGTACCATTCGCCGAGCCCGCTGGGGCTGGAATGGCAGAGCCCGAACACAACCCGCTCGACGAGCTCACTGGACGGATCGTGAGAGTAACGTCATAGGACCGGCGCGACGAACGAAGCTCAAGCGACTCGGGGAAGCGCTCGGCGAGTAGCCGACAGAGACGAGAATTAATTTGGAGATCCCTGGGATCCAATCCCGGGACATCCACGCCACCCTGAGCAGCGACAGCCAAATGTGGGTCATATACTAGGTAGCGACCGCGGTGAGCGATAATACGCTTCTGCCGCAGAACAGTACCCTGCAACGACTCGGTGGTTCGACGAGCTTCTCGGAGTGCGTGGTCATCATCAGAGCAAAGCAGGACCGTGGCCTCCTGGGGTTGGCGATAATACGTAGTAGCCACTCCGTGAAGGGCGGTGTGCTCTGCCTTAATCTCGATGATCTTCTGACCAAGACTCGTACAATTCCGGTCGCGACTCTCGAGCTCAGCCTGGAATTCCGGATAGTCGCCTCGGCAGCACGGGTCCGGTCACTTTACTGAGCGATAATAGTCCGAGATTCAGCCGTGAGCTGAGCGATTGTCTTGTTGAACACCTCCGTCATCTCAGGCGAACGCAAAGAACCCGAGCGATAAACTTCCAGCTCTTTTGTGACGGTACCCAGCTGGTGGCGTAAGGAGGCTGACTCAGCGATCGCCCACTCCATTCTCTTGTATCGAGCAGAAGCCACTCGCTCAGACATGGCGAGCTTGATCCGAAGCTCGGCGATTTTGGCGGACACACTCGGGAGAGGCATGCAACGCAGCCAAGATAGAAGCTGGCGATTTTGCCCCAAGAATGGCCTGGCGAGTTGAAGCGTCGGCGGGTGGAGAAGAACTGGTCAATAGAAACGAGACCAGCTGAGCGAGAGAAACATCACGCTGTCTCTGCTCTTCATCTTGTTGAGCGAGAGCTCGACGAATCTCAGCGAGGCCAGAGGAATCGCCTGACGCGAAATTCGCCGAGTCACCCTCTGACTCAGCTAGAGTAGCTGAGCTACCAGCGCGTTCCACTGACGAACCCGGCAGTCCAGGCCGAGCCGACATATCATCCTGCTGAAGACCTTGCCCGGCCACACCAGCGGGCGTAAGAGTTTGGGTGGACCAGCGACGGAAGATTCCGGCCAGCCCAGCGAATTCGTCACGTCGACCAAATCCTGAGAATCCATTGATGAATCGACCAGCGGGTCCGAACGAATGAACTTAGGCGCGGAGGTCCAACGACGCACGAACAGCGCTCCTGCAACAGCGCTCGAGGAAGTCGAGGACACTTGAGGAGCAAAGAGGCTTGCTGGGAAAAACCAACTCGACGAGATGGAAGTAGCTGTAAGTCTGCAACGTGAAGCTGCTAAGCGCACACACGCGGCGGGTTAGATGACCATCGGTGAGGACAAGAAGCATGCCAAGCGCAGGAGGCGTACCTGGCCAGCGAGAGGAGCAGTGGCGTCCTCGACGCGCTTCCTGAAGATGACAGCACTTGACTCGACGAGATTTCCAACCGAAGAAAAGTTGGAGAGCGGAGTGATGGTCAAGACACTGACCAGCCTGGCTTGTATCACGCCCGGGGCAGTTGTGGTGTAGGGAAATGCAGATTTTGGATAATCCAACACTAGGGATGCCTAAGCTAGACCAGTGGGTACATCGCACTCAAGATGATCAAGTAGATACACCGCCAAGTGGATACATCGCACTCAACAGGGAACGGACTTAATCAGAACCGCACTTAGCTGGACTCAGCGAAGGACGGACTCGGCGATGGACGGACTCGGCGATAATCGACTCGGCGAAAGCCGACTTGGTGAGAATATGCCTTGAGGGAGATATACCAACTGAGGGGATAAATCAGGATCTGGGCGAAGAGTCGCCGAGAGGTAGGAAACAGCTCGACACCAAGAGACGGAGCTGAGCGAAGAGTCGTAGGAAGATCTGTAACGACTTCATTGCATTAGATATTTGTATAGGACCGATAGAAGAACATAGGGAAGAGCCCGAATTTCTGGGGATTTTATTTTACATGGCGCTGGCAGATAAAGGAGAGTATGCAAATTATTGGGGTCAACAGGTTGAAGACCTAGGAGGTTGCAGCGCAAGCCTGGACGGCATTATGCCTCTAGCAAGGTTTAAGTTGCTGCGAAAATCATTTTGTTTCCGGAGGATTTCAAAACCAGCTTCAGCTAGTGCTGTACCACCAGCGTCAACAGATGCAGCACCGATATCAATAGCTACAGCAGATACACAAGAATGAGTGCTTGATGCGATCGTGGATGTATCTGGAACTGAACCAAACAAACTAGGTGAGCAGCAAACATCTCCTGCCACAAGCACTGGCATAGGATCAGCGCCTCTCTCGCCGCTATCTGACACTAATGCTCTTCAGATACCGTTTCAAGCCGTACCAACCGTGACTGTGCAACCTGAAGATGGCTCAACCAAGGATGCGGTTGCTAGGATTCGCACACTGTTGAATTTGATGAAGATCACGGGTGGGAAATACATTGAAATTGGAAGAAATGTTTCTCTCGACGAAGAAAGTGTAGCGTGGAGGTCTAAGTTTGGTAGACGACTAATCATGTTCAACCCGATGAAACCAGTGGGAAGTATCACTTCTGAATCTACATGCTATGTTGTTCAACGACTTGGATAGCGATTATTTCCACGTGACAGTGATGTTTCTGATCGACTTCACGGCGTCGCAACTGTAGCTGAAATTGCCGAGTTGCGTGACGAGTTAGACACTCTTGCGGTAGTTCGTGGGCAAGTTATGGAGGTTGTACACCCGCTGTATCATACAAATCAGATCATAAATGCAGACAACTACTATATGTCGGTTCAATTGTTGGCTGCACTTCAACTGAAAGTCTTGTATGGAAGAGGAACGGTTTGATTCAACAGTGTGTGTTTTCCAAAACACGTTATCCTAAGAAGACCGAATGTACTAGAGGTACATTTTGGTAGGCGGTCTCATTAGCGGTTTGACAGTGCAGTCGTCAAAATGGTATCCAATGCAAAGAGCTCAACTGTGATATCGCTCACGCGTCGTGTTTCCAGCACGATGCAGCCCTACCCAGTTCCTGCATGTGTGACCCAGTATAACAAACACATACAGGAGTTGATCGGCTGGATCAACTACGTGGGCGCTTCTCGATTGCCGATGGCCATTCTTTTAAGAAATGGTACAAAAAGCTTGTCATGTCCCTCATTGATGTGGCTCGCGTGAACGCGTACATGACAAGAAAACCAGTGATTGATACGAGTAAGGAGAGAGACATACATAGGTCGTTTGTGATTCAGCTTATTTTTGAGTTGCTCTCTGGAAAGTGGATGGAGTTGAAGAACCGTACAACATCCTTCGGCCCAGCGACCGAAGGATGTTGTACGGTTCTTCAACTCCAAGCATCAGTGATTCCGCGAATGAAAATGGTGCTCTCTGGGCATGTGGTGTTGGCGTACCCGATCTCATGGAGAGTCCTGAAAAGGTATGCGTTGCAGTATCCTCAAAGCAGTTGTTTGCAGGGAGTAAAAAGCGCCACCAATATGTAATCTGTCGGTGGGAAAACCGATCGCCTACAGTTGTGACTGACCAGTGTACGCTGCACAACGTGTGTTGCTCCATAAAGCACCGGGAAAACCATATTACTGCCAAACAGCACGTTGGACATGTTGGGAGAAGTTCCATAAGTTTTACTTACCTCGCCAATTATTTTCTGCTAAGGCATCGGAGCTGTACAAAATGAGACTAGAGGATCCACCACTTTCTCCTCCAGAAAACAACAAAAGTCCTGCAGCCCGAAAAATCATGTTACTACCATAACACGATTTCCACGAGGAACTTGTATCATATTCGCTCCGTGTAAATGTACACATTTGCTTCCTTTGTCCAACTTACTGGCACTTGTACTATCTGCTTCAGCTCCCACCGGCAGCAAAAATCTTTGGTGCACGCACGATTATGACGTGGGCAAACAGCACTCGTAAACGCGACGACCCACGCATTGAGCACGAAGAATATTTCATCATATATGTGGTTGTTTGTCGACGGCTCAAAGCGGACGTTGTTAGCGAAGACGATTGTTGCAGATGCAAACGGCTTTACTATCGCAATATCAACCTGACGCACATCATCAGGGTACAAATGGGCCCTCGTGAGCTCTGACCGCAGCGATGCATGACTATTGATTGCGTGTTGACCCTGGCGAACAAGTTCACGGCGGATTTCGACTCCAATACTCGATCGGACTGTTGTCTCCAGCGCAAACTGCGCTAGAACGTTGCAAATCCCGCAGCCGATATCAAGAAAGACGTCATGATGAGCGATCTTATTGATATTGGCGATTGCTGAAATCAAATGACTTACTGCGGTTGGTAACAGCTCCCCGCTATTTAGATGCGGGGCCGAAGAAGGATAGCCCACATCTTTTCTGGAGATGCTATCAAATGTAGACCAAATCACCCGTGCTGCACTGCGAGGAGATAAAATACTGCTTCGATCTGAATAAATCGCTTCATCCGCAGAATTTAGCAGCACTGTGCTCAGTTGGGCAGGATGGTTCGCTGTAGATATAGATGATGACTCCATCGTACCATCTCGCTTCGTCAAAAATCTTCGAGCGCGATCACGGCTGGCAATGCGCTATCGCTTCGTGGGTCACATCCGATCGCAGATGCTGGGATGGATGGTTCTGTAGCGGTGAGTGTAGTTGTAGTTTGTGCAGCCAAGTGGCGTCCTGGCGAACGCATTGGCGACGGTGGTGACCGCTGGCGCCTGTCAAACGATTCTGAATTGGGACGTCGGATTTTCAGTAGAAGAGCGCTACGTCGACCTCGATGCCCGTGAACTGGAGTGAAAAACGAAGGAGGAAATGCCGTGATATCTCTGCCAAAAGTGCGCTTGAGGGAATTTAACCGTTGTGCTAGCTCCTGTGGGCTGCGTTTCCACCGATACATCTTTTGAGCCACATGACGCCAAACAATCTGGACCCCTTGGTCTGCATACGGGCGTGCTAGCTGCACTAGCAGCTTGTCTTCATCCTCCAGGAGTGTCGTGCGGGGTATTATAATCACAGATGTCAAAGCCGGTATGCGCACATATCTTCATTTTACTATTGAAATATGGCAGCGGCTTCAACTTGACAATGGCTATACATGTAATTATGAGAATGTTTGACCCGTCCATATCCATGCTAGTCGAACGTGGTTGCTTGTTTCAGAACACGGTGCTTGAAGCTTGGGGAACAAATTGAAGGGGCCAAAACGGCTCCTTTAGCTACGACTTTCTCAGCAGGTTTTGAATACGCAGCAAAAGGGGCCAAACTGTCACCATTTGCCGCAAAATGATTAACACGCATTGCCTATAACAACCCGCCCTTTTCGGCGATCCGTCGGTCGGTCGGAATTTTTGCTAAATCCGGTTGGATCGACCAATAGCATTCAATTTAACCACGGGGTATCTTATTGCGAACTTTTCAGCCAATGATTCTGCATTGTTGCCAAGTTGCTCAAATTTGAAAAAGCGTGGGATAACACTCTAAAATAGAATAGTTTAGATCACTTGAGTAAAGTATGCCAGCCTCCAAATCGACTACGGGAAAATCTGCTGCAAATCATTACCAAGATCTTGGCATTCAGTTTTCAGACGACTTATCTGCAGTGGAAGGAATGCTGTACTGCAAATACGGACAACGACATACAAAGCCGGCGAATCTGTGATCATACTGAGTAGTAAAGTGGCCCAATGCCTCGCACTACAATCCTGGAGGATGAAGACCAGCTGCTAGTGCAGCTAGCACGCCCGTATGCAGACCAAGGGGTCCAGATTGTTTGGCGTCATGTGGCTCAAAAGATGTATCGGTGGAAACGCAGCCCACAGGAGCTAGCACAACGGTTAAATTCCCTCAAGCGCACTTTTGGCAGAGATATCACGGCATTTCCTCCTTCGTTTTCGCTCCAGTTCAAGGGCATCGAGGTCGACGTAGCGCTCTTCTACTGAAAATCCGACGTCCCAATTCAGAATCGTTTGACAGGCGCCAGTGTGGTGTTGTGATTCACAGAAAACGTCGTTAGTTCGGCTTCCACGCAACAGCACAACAATTTGTCGAGTCAGGTCGGCAATGTTGGGCTTGCGCAGGGTTCCTGTCGGTTCCCTTTGCGGTTCACCCCAGCCGGGGTTCAGTTGAGTGTTGTTCCCAACAAGTACCAAGCTCCAAACTCTCCAGAGACTCGCCTGAGCGGGGCAGTCTCCGTGCAATACCCTGTGCCCTCCTCCAAAGGATGGACGGCAGCGCGCGAGCGCGTTTACAGGTCACCAGGCGCAGATTACGCCCAGCTAGGAGGTTACGGTGTCCTGGGTTGTGCAGACCCACCGGCTCGTCGAATCGACAAGACTTGTCTTCGCTTGATTTCTAAATTTTTGCTAAATCCGGTTGGATCGACCAATAGCATTCAATTTGTCTTCTTGCGAATTTGTCAGCCAATGATTCTGCATTGTTGCCAAGTTGCTCAAATTTGAAAAATCGTGGGATAACACTCTAAAATAGAATAGTTTAGATCACTTGAGTAAAGTATGCCAGCCTCCAAATCGACTACGGGAAAATCTGCTGCAAATCATTACCAAGATCTTGGCATTCAGTTTTCAGACGACTTATCTGCAGTGGAAGGAATGCTGTACTGCAAATACGGACAACGACATACAAAGCCGGCGAATCTGTGATCATACTGAGTAGTAAAGTGGCCCAATGCCTCGCACTACAATCCTGGAGGATGAAGACCAGCTGCTAGTGCAGCTAGCACGCCCGTATGCAGACCAAGGGGTCCAGATTGTTTGGCGTCATGTGGCTCAAAAGATGTATCGGTGGAAACGCAGCCCACAGGAGCTAGCACAACGGTTAAATTCCCTCAAGCGCACTTTTGGCAGAGATATCACGGCATTTCCTCCTTCGTTTTCGCTCCAGTTCAAGGGCATCGAGGTCGACGTAGCGCTCTTCTACTGAAAATCCGACGTCCCAATTCAGAATCGTTTGACAGGCGCCAGTGTGGTGTTGTGATTCACAGAAAACGTCGTTAGTTCGGCTTCCACGCAACAGCACAACAATTCGTCGAGTCAGGTCGGCAATGTTGGGCTTGCGCAGGGTTCCTGTCGGTTCCCTTTGCGGTTCACCCCAGCCGGGGTTCAGTTGAGTGTTGTTCCCAACAAGTACCAAGCTCCAAACTCTCCAGAGACTCGCCTGAGCGGGGCAGTCTCCGTGCAATACCCTGTGCCCTCCTCCAAAGGATGGACGGCAGCGCGCGAGCGCGTTTACAGGTCACCAGGCGCAGATTACGCCCAGCTAGGAGGTTACGGTGTCCTGGGTTGTGCAGACCCACCGGCTCGTCGAATCGACAAGACTTGTCTTCGCTTGATTTCTAAATTTTTGCTAAATCCGGTTGGATCGGCCAATAGCATTCAATTTAACTTCTTGCGAATTTGTCAGCCAATGATTCTGCATTGTTGCCAAGTTGCTCAAATTTGAAAAATCGTGGGATAACACTCTAAAATAGAATAGTTTAGATCACTTGAGTAAAGTATGCCAGCCTCCAAATCGACTACGGGAAAATCTGCTGCAAATCATTACCAAGATCTTGGCATTCAGTTTTCAGACAACTTATCTGCAGTGGAAGGAATGCTGTACTGCAAATACGGACAACGACATACAAAGCCGGCGAATCTGTGATCATACTGAGTAGTAAAGTGGCCCAATGCCTCGCACTACAATCCTGGAGGATGAAGACCAGCTGCTAGTGCAGCTAGCACGCCCGTATGCAGACCAAGGGGTCCAGATTGTTTGGCGTCATGTGGCTCAAAAGATGTATCGGTGGAAACGCAGCCCACAGGAGCTAGCACAACGGTTAAATTCCCTCAAGCGCACTTTTGGCAGAGATATCACGGCATTTCCTCCTTCGTTTTCGCTCCAGTTCAAGGGCATCGAGGTCGACGTAGCGCTCTTCTACTGAAAATCCGACGTCCCAATTCAGAATCGTTTGACAGGCGCCAGTGTGGTGTTGTGATTCACAGAAAACGTCGTTAGTTCGGCTTCCACGCAACAGCACAACAATTCGTCGAGTCAGGTCGGCAATGTTGGGCTTGCGCAGGGTTCCTGTCGGTTCCCTTTGCGGTTCACCCCAGCCGGGGTTCAGTTGAGTGTTGTTCCCAACAAGTACCAAGCTCCAAACTCTCCAGAGACTCGCCTGAGCGGGGCAGTCTCCGTGCAATACCCTGTGCCCTCCTCCAAAGGATGGACGGCAGCGCGAGCGCGTTTACAGGTCACCAGGCGCAGATTACGCCCAGCTAGGAGGTTACGGTGTCCTGGGTTGTGCAGACCCACCGGCTCGTCGAATCGACAAGACTTGTCTTCGCTTGATTTCTAAATTTTTGCTAAATCCGGTTGGATCGGCCAATAGCATTCAATTTAACCACGGTATCTTCTTGCGAATTTGTCAGCCAATGATTCTGCATTGTTGCCAAGTTGCTCAAATTTGAAAAATCGTGGGATAACACTCTAAAATAGAATAGTTTAGATCACTTGAGTAAAGTATGCCAGCCTCCAAATCGACTACGGGAAAATCTGCTGCAAATCATTACCAAGATCTTGGCATTCAGTTTTCAGACGACTTATCTGCAGTGGAAGGAATGCTGTACTGCAAATACGGACAACGACATACAAAGCCGGCGAATCTGTGATCATACTGAGTAGTAAAGTGGCCCAATGCCTCGCACTACAATCCTGGAGGATGAAGACCAGCTGCTAGTGCAGCTAGCACGCCCCGTATGCAGACCCAGGGGTTCAGATTGTTTGGCGTCATGTGGCTCAAAAGATGTATCGGTGGAAACGCAGCCCACAGGAGCTAGCACAACTTAAATTCCCTCAAGCGCACTTTGGCAGAGATATCACGGCATTTCCTCCTTCGTTTTCGCTCCAGTTCAAGGGCATCGAGGTCGACGTAGCGCTCTTCTACTGAAAATCCGACGTCCCAATTCAGAATC
>JAAKBF010000220.1:0-23873 GCA_012656075.1 Phytophthora hibernalis
CTCAAGTAGGAGCTCAGTCGTGAAAAAGCCTTTGGAACCAGCAAGTTAATATCTTTTATATTGATTTGTTAGTGTTGATCTACTCTCCGGTACGCACCTGCTGCCATACGCCCCGAGGACCGTCCTAAAACAAGGCGGCTCGCGACAGCTTGGTGAGAAGCAGGGTACAGTCTTCGGCGTGCAGCAGTGCCCTGAGGGAGAGTCTGGAGCGCGGAATTGTGACCGCTTCGATTGCAGTGCGCGTACACTTGGCAAGGGCCCCGTACGTAGTCGGCCGCGCAAGGAACCGCGTTGGAGGCCGCGTCACATTCGAAGTTGGAGAAACACCCGTGCCTGGAAGGCCATTGAGAACGGTCTCGGTGTAGCGTCGCCAGGAACGGGCGAAGAGAACGGTAGAAGGCGTGCAAGTAGCGGAAGCGCGATCTTCTAGTGAACTGTGAGAGGCGGGCGTCTGAGGATCAAGCAGCGCAACCTACGGTTGGTGAAGTGGAACGACCGGCGGACGGACTTGAAAGTGTCGACGGTTGAGTGACTAGTAGCGCGTCGAGCTACGGATATTGGGTGCACGGAAGACCTAGGAAACGGTTAGCACAACTGGAAGATGCCGCGGCAGGACGATGCGCGCGATGATGGAAATGGAGATGGCACGGAACGCCTAGGTGGCGACCGTGAAGTGGATCAAGGTGACCAAGCTGCGTAGTACGGTCTGAAGTGGAGCGGCTGGAGTCCGAAGAGCGTCGCCGGACCAGTCGAAGGCCTGCGATCCTAGGAGAAGGAACTCGTTCGATCAAGAGCGAGCAGTCGTCGCGGTAGTGTAAGTGGGCGGTCGGTTCAAGCCACCACGACGCACGGTCGCGAGACATTGCAAGGAGAAGTGATGAGGGAACTGTGGAATCAGTATGAAGATGAGCTCTAAAGCCACACAAGGAGGCGAGCCGCCGAGGATACAAGCGAGCACGCCGGGGATATGAGTGATCACGGTACTAGATCGGAAGTGTCTTCCCGACCTCGGTCTCGACACCGTTCCGTGCATCAACACCGGGACGAGCAGAGTCAACACGGTGAACCGCGAGAAAAGACGGTGGCGGAAGGATATGCCGCTGACTATGAAGGAGGCTATAGAGGATACGGAGGAGTGCCGGCTTCGTACTATGCCCCGCATACTGGTGCATGCCTATCCATATCCGGCCCCAGCTCCACCAGAACCGGTCAAGGAGGCTCCTAAACGGTCTCCTAGTGGGTTTATTGCTCGTACACCGAACCAGAAACACGTCGAGTGGCGCAACCTTCGGTTGGATGGGACTGAATGTGAATCGTGAACCTGTCACGGTCCCTGAGCCTCAAGAACGGAATGGTGCGGCGCCTCCGGTACCGTACCTGCCGTATTATCCGAGTATTGGTCCGTATGGTGCGCCTGGATGGATACAGCGTCCGTACCAAGGACGTCCACCTCCTCACGGAACGTCGAGACCGACTGGAACTCCTGTGGTGACGCCTCGAGGTGCTCCTCCGGCGAGAAGAAGTGTGCCACCGACTGGACAAGCGATTGCGACTAGAGGAACGGCTCCTCCTCCGAGAGCGAGTGCTCCTCCTGCGCCTCGGAACGGACCTCCGCCTCCGGGACCGCCCAGACAGAATGTTCCGGCGCCTATACAGACTGGATTTGGAGTGGCTGGACCGGTGGCATCCGTCCGTACTTCTGAGTCTTGCGATGTCAAGCCTGGTTTCGAACGCTTTGAAAGTGCTTCCGATATTCTACTCGGACACGACCACGGTTGAGAAATCACGTGACTTCTGGGAAGCATTCGAGTCTTACACTGAAGGATTACCAGAACGGTCAAGATTACTAGTGTTCCGTCAGAAGTTGAAGGGCAAGGAAGGTGAGCGTTGGTGGGGTAATTCGAGCATCAAGACCTACGACACCCTGCGCACAAGGTTCCATAACCACTTCCTGAGCAGAACGGCTGATGAGCTGTGTGAGCGGTTGCATACGACGAAGCGTGAACATGGAGAATCAGTGGAAGAATGGGGTGACCGTGTCCCCGATCTGTGTGAAGCTCTGAACTATCCAGATCCACGGATGCGTTATCAACTGTTCCGTCGCGGTTTAAGGAACAAGCGTCTACTCTCCTGCCAGCTCGCGATAAGCTGAGTGGTTGACGTTCAAGGACATGCACCGTCCTATTGAGGAGGAGGACCAGTTTGAAGACGGAACTCTGAAGCGTGGCAAGAAGGACAAAAGCCAATCGACTGTCGAAGAACTGTCCCAGAAGATGCAGTCGTTCATGACCAGGCAGGAACAGTGGCGGGAACAAAGGGAGCAGGTGCGTTGGCAACCACCACGGTCTCCTCGCAACCGTGTTCTACCATTGCGTCCGTGACTCTTGCCTCCTCACCCGTCTAGTGGGAGCCAAGGGAACGGACAACGGTTCCGTGGCATCAGCATGGCTGCGGACGACCGAACTCGAGAAGGAATAAGCGTGTGTGGACGTTGTGACCGGAAAGGATGCAGTCGTTTAAACTGTCCTCGGCAGAAGATGACTTGTCGGCGTTGTGGACGGCTCGGACACATCATGTCGGAGTGCGAGGAACCGTACCGTGGTAATGGGATGCATAACGGTGGCCAAGGTGGACGGTCTCCTACTCGGAACTGTTTCCTATGTGAAAAACCTGGTCACATCGTTGCAACTGTCCTGATGTTGAGACTCTGCGGACTATGGCACGGGAGAACCCACCGTTGCCACCGTCTCCTCGTCAATGACGGAGGCAGGAGGAAGGGAGGGGAGAGTCACTCCTTCCTCTGGTCTAGTGAATGACTCGACTGGTGACCGTACCGTGAAGACTGGACGGACGATCATCAGGTACGAAGATGAATGGGAAAGAGGGGGAATTTCTGCAGGTCGACTCGGATGAAAGCGTCGACTTGGAGGTGAACCGAGATGGGATAATGGAACTTGCAGAGATGATGAAGATGACTCGGATGACTGTCTCGCCGTGCTGGAGGACGCGGAGTTCATGGATTTGAACGGTGAGATGGAGTATGGTGACAACGAGGGCCTGGGTGAAGAACCCATCGTTTGGGAAGACCAAGAAGTGGTGGCCGAATTGAACGGTCTGGAGATCGAAGAAAACAGCTTTGAAGCCTTTGAAAACGGTTTCGACGCTGAAGAAGACGATCTCGAAGAAGAATGCAGGATGCTGAGGAAGTTTACGACCCAGTGGTTGTTTACGGCACGGTAGCCGACTCCAATCAGGAGGTCGTAGCTGCAGAGCCGGAAGCTCAGAAGAAGGTCGCGGATCGCAAGCAATATCCTACGCACGGCTGAGAGAGTTGCTGAACCGGTCTGGGTAGACGACGATGGTCTAGACAATCTGGACCTCGGTGAAACCGTCTTCCTAGGTTGGGAGAAACGGCGGAGGATCCACCCGAACCTTCGAATGGAGAATTGGTGAACTTGGCTTCGGAAGTGACAAGTCGGAGGACGTTGGAAAAGGCAAAGATGGTACGGAGGCTGTGGACAAAGCCGAACAGGAAAACCCGTCGCCTCACGCCCGATTATTCACGGATGATGAACTGGACGCATTGGAAAATTGTGTTCGGGCAAGAAGCAAGCGTGCTGCTAAGAAGAAGTCGCTGTCGAAAAGGAGGAATATGACAAGGAACTCGAGGAACGGTTGTACCCGAAGGGAAGTGGAATTGACGTGAAGCAGAACGCTGGGAACCAGAAGGAACCCACTCTGGAAGAGATGGCACGGTTTCTCGGACTGGATACGGATGTGTTAGCTCGGACCAGGGAAGCAACACCGGAGGGTACGAACACGCCTGAATATTGGCAGGATTGGTTCCAGGCAACGTTGAGAATTCGGCAGAGGCGAAAAGGGCGAACCGTGACTTTTCGACTACTGTGCCAGAACATGTGGCTAGTACGGTCAGGAAAAGAACTGAGACCGTCAGTAAGAGTGTCGAAGTGAGCGTGGTTCCTGTGGATACGGTACTTGACGAATCTGAAAGTTCGAGTAGCGACTCTAGCGTGGAAAGCGAAAGCGACTCCGAGGCAGAAGCTATCGAGCCGGTGGTCGAAGACGCTGAAGCGATAGTGAAGGAAAATGTCGCGTTCTCGTTGGAGGTCGAAGACACGGTTGCGTCAGTGGAAATAGCGGTCATTGCGGAAGTATTCGCTCAAAGGACGGTCCGGCCAAAGGAAGCACGGACCATCGCCCGACTAGCCGTGTATCGGATGCTGAAAGAAGTCAAAAGGAAATCGACACGGAGGAAAAGCTGAAGGAGCTCGCACGTGATGAGAATGAAGCAGCTAAGATCCCTCGCGTGACAAAAGTCCTGGGTGGACTGGGAATGGCTACGTTATTTTGTCGACGAGGTAGTACGTGAACGAGGTCTGCTTGGTCCGTGCTGGGACCGAATGTTGTCCTGGGTGGAGAACTACTTCGCTGAGAATGCAGTTCGAATCTGGAGAAAGCTGTGTGACCGGACTGGACGATCGACCACGCCTGCGGCTAAGCGTCGTCGACGGCGTCAGCAAAAGAAGACGGTGTGTTTTGACTGTTCGGCTCTATATCGAGACCGTGCTGATGGCTATTGAATCCCGGTTCGAGTGTGATGAAGACGCTTACCACTATGTTAATGTGCTGAGACCAGAGCGTCCTAAGGCAGAACCTCCTCTAAAATCGGTCTGGTGGAAGTTGTCACGGTCAACCTACCTAACGGATTTGGAGTCCGTGACGACGACGGAGAAGAAGGCTTTGATGTACCTCGGATTGTAGCAGGAGGACGGCGTGTCGTGTGCTCTGTGGGGAGCTTTGAGGCACTCTCTAGCGGCTACATCGACTGTCTACCTTCACAGATGCTGTGCGACCTTGAGTTTGGTTGACCGTCAAGTGATGAAACGGTTAGGCCGTGCTGCTGAGGCTCTGGAACCGTACGACGGCCGTGTTCGAAGCTCGTCCGGCCATCGTCTGCGTATCCGTGGGTGGGTGCGACTACCTATCCGTCTGGGGTCGGTTGAAGTTTCTACACGTACTAGTAGCGGACCACTTACACGTGGACGCTATACTAGGGTAGACGCTTTGAGCGCCTTCAAGGCCGTGATCGATGTGGAAGAACGGACCTTACTATTGAAGGGAACCGGGGAAGTGCTATCTCTCGGAATTACGATTGTGCAGGAGACGTTCATGGCGGCTATGGCTAACTCGATCCGTCTCCCGCCTCGTGGACAGGCATTGGTAATAACAAGCGTGATCGGTGACATAGAGAAAGGAGCTACGGTTATGGTAGAAGGGTCTCTGAGTTTACCACCTACTCTGTGCGTGGCGCGATCTCTTGAACTGTTGAGGATGGCAAGGTTATCAATGCTTCCACTGACGAATACTGATCCGGAAAGGAACGATCGTGGCTGCTATTTCAGTAATCCCCGAGGAGGAGTTCGGTTTTGAACAGTCGCCTAATCCTGGAACGACCGTAAGGCCTTCAGTGCCCGATGAAGTGGGTCAAACGGATGAGGTTGCTGCGACGCTGTCCGAGGAACGGAAGGAAGTCGAGGACGAGAAGGTTAAGGCTACTAAGCCTGATGTCCCGCCTGGCAAGCACGGTGAGATGTCTGCTGACTTTTCTGAGTCCAAACTGTCGATGGAGCAAAGGAACTGTTCCAGGCCGAGTTGAACCGTTTTCGGGACATGTTTGTGGAGTCTTCTAAGAAACCTGGACGGAGTTGTTGCACTTTTAGATTGACACAGGGACAGTTTTCCGATAAAACAACAACCGTACCGTGTCTCGCTGGCTGAAGGTGAAGTCATGGAGGCCGAGATTCAGCAGTACGAGGAACTGGGTCAATTCGACCGTCCAACAGTCCTTGGGCGAGCCCGGTATTGATGATCCGTAAAACGGACGGTGGGATCCGTTTCTGTATCGATTACAGACGGTTGAATGCTGTCACGGTTAAGGACTGTTATCCGATGCCTTTGATTGATGACATTTTAGATGTGCTAGGCGACGCCCAACTGTTCTCTACGATGGATATTGCGTCTGGCTATTGGAATGTGCCAATGCATGAAGACAGCGTGTCTAGGACGGCTTTCACGTGCAAGTACGGTCTATAGGAGTGGCTAGTTATGCCCTTTGGTCTGTGCAATGCGGTGCCGGCTTTCGAGCGTCTCATGGAAACTGTGCTCGTGGATCTGAAATGGAGGATCTGTCTAGTCTACTTGGATGACTGTGTGATCTTCAGCAAGGACTTCCCGTCTCATTTGGTACGGTTGCGCCAAGTATTGACACGGTTTCAACAAGCTGGATTTAAACTCAAGATGAAGAAGTGTCATTGGGGCGGAACCAGGTGGCTTTCTTGGGGCATCGTGACTCCGTCCGGAATCTTGCCTAATCCCGAAAAGTGAAGGCAGTGGTGAACGTACAGAGGCCTCAAGACTTGCACGGAATACGGTCATTTTTGGGTCTTACTAGCTACTTTCGACGGTACATTCCGGGGTATGCTCTGATTTCTGCTCCACTTGAACGGTTGAAGTTGAAGGATGCACCGTTCCTCTGGAATGAGGACTGTGAATCTGCCTTCCGACAGCTCAAGCGTCCACTAGTGAAACCTCCTATTTGGTCTATCCTGACGCAAAGCGCTCGCTTCAAGCTATTCGTTGATTCGCCACGGTATGCTGTGGGAGCGTGTCTTATGCACGAAGTGGACGGTCGCAACCGTGTTGTTGCTTATGCTAGCAAGTTGCTGACCGGTTCGCAGAAAAACTGGATCACGAAGCAAGATGGTATCTGAGAGTGAGTGCTGGGGCGTGGTTTGGGCCACTAGGAAGTTCAGATGCTACTTGACAAGCGTGAGTTCGACTAGTACACGGATCACCAGGCTTTGACTTGGGTCTTCAGTCCAGGAAACCGTACGACGAACTCGAAATTGGCACGGTGGGCTATGGAGCTTTCGAATTTGCAGTTCAAGGTGTTCCACAAGCCTGGAACGACCATGGGTCATGTGGACGGATTGTCGCGCTTACCTGCGGACCGTGCCGACGCTGTAACTCTGGCTGACTTGCTCAACCCGGTTCAGGGAAGGAGGACGCTTCCAATAACAGACCTACTGAATCCGGAACCGTTTGATGAAGGATGGGTTCCAAATTTGGTTGGGGAGCAGTCTGACCAAGCCGAGGAAGGAGTTGAATTTGAATTTGAATACGGGAGGACGAGGAGACCAAGGACGGTGAGGAACCTGGTCAGGAGACTGAACCCACTCAACTAGAGGGTGAAACGGAACCCGGAGCGGACGGGGCTTCTCCTGAACGGACGAGGAACTTCCGCCGCCGAACCGTCCTCGCTCTCCATGGACGTGTTCCAACTGGAAAGAGAACAGTTCTTACAAGAACAACGGTCATTGTCTTGGGGTGGTGCTGGTGGCGTTCTTACAAGACCGTGCTCTACCGGTGGATCCGTTCTTCAGAGCGAAGATTGTCAAGATGGCTCCTAAGTATGAAGTCCTGAACGAAGTGTTGATGAGAAAGGTACATTTACCTGAGGCGGTGGGACCAGCCCGGACAATAACCGTCCCAGTAGTTCCGGCCGGTTACCAGGTAGTCGTACTTCACTACTGTCATTCGGACATTCTGTCATCTCACATGGGATTGACTAAGACCCGAGACCGAGTGAGACGACACGGATACTGGCCTGATGGCGCAAGTACGTTGCTGAGTACGTACGTGGATGCAGTGAGTGTGGAAGTGGAAAGGGTCATCGACCGTGGAATCAGGGACCGATGCAACGGATGCCAGTAGCTGACTTGACGGGTCCGTTCTCCTACTCGTAGTGGATGCTATTGGGCCACTGGTGACCACGACGGCTGGCAATAAGTACATCTTGGTGTTTGTCGACTATTTCACACGGTGGGCTGAGGCGTTCGCTGTCGACCGGTTAGACACGGTGACGTTCGTACACACCATGGTGAACAGTGTGGTGGCAAGGCACGGAGTACCTTCTCGTTTGTTGAGTGACCGTGGCTCGAACTTTATTTCTGAACTCGCTAACGTTTTACGAGACGCTCGGGATCAAGAAATTGTACGGTGCCGCTTATCACCCTCAAACGCAAGGTCTGGTTGAGAGATTCAACGGAACGCTCATTGGAATGCTCGTGATGTATGTGAGTGAAGCACAGACGGACTGGGATCTCTATTTACCACGTGTGTTGTTCGGCTACCGGACCGCGTACCATGAGGCGTTGTGGGACACGCCGTTCTTCTCCTTTATACGGTCGAGACCCGATTCTCCCGTTAGATGTGGCGTTCCTGAACTTGGGCGAGAAATGGAAGAGCAATGAAGTGGCTCAGTACAGACGAGAACTGTACCGTTCCATGAAGGATTCACGGATGTTGGTCGAGCATCAGTTGGTGAAAGCGCAAGATCGGCATGAGCAGAGGTTGCACCGACAGCGGCCGGTCGAGTATGAACTTGGAGATCCGGTTTGATGTACCATTCTTCAGGGCACGGAGAGGTGAGAAACGTACGAAGAAGCTGGCTTTCTCGTGGCACGGTCCCTACCGTGTTTTAGGCAAGCTCGGTGAAAATACGTACCATATTGATATCCCGTCGCACCCAGATAAGAAAGTGACCGTGAATGTCAACCGTCTCAAGAAGTTCCAAGGACGGTGGACCAGACCTTTCATTGACAATACCAGAGGGTGTGGTGGAAGATCCGAACGGTGGCCATCTGGAGGAGTCAGATCTGCCTCCGTCTAGTTACACGGAGCGGTTGACAATTGGTCACGAGGATACGGTTATAACGGGCGTGGATTCCCGTTGTTGGAGGTGGTAGCCAAACGGAAGGCTGGCAGGACCGTGGAATATTTGGCGTTGGCGGCCAACTTTGAGACTTTTTGGCTACCGCGGGCAGCGTTGATGCCGGAATATGGCCCGTTGATTACTGCTTTTGAACAGTCTGAGAGAGTGAAGAACCGTCTACCTGAGCTGCGTAGGAGTGCCCGTTTGGCTGAGGCAAATGCAGAGGTGGACGAAGACGACATACGGATGGTGTAGGTCGTGGAATTCTCGAACCTACGGAACGGTTGGATACCTATGGAATTTGAAATGGTTCGGGAATGGAACGGTGGTGGTAAATGGGGAATTTTATTTTTGAAGTTAAGTGATGCTGGAACGGAACGCTCGGAGGAAAATGGAAAGAAAACGGAATGGGAGGGTTCTACTGTGTGACTAAAGCGTCACAGATTTGGACTTGGGTGATTTAGGCGACTTGGTGGGCGACGGCTTCTTGTCATCAGTGTCAGACGATTCGACGTCCTTACCGCCGCCGGATTTATCGTCGGACTCTTGGGTGTCGTCCTGGGAAGCTTTGGGGTCCTTCTTGTTCTTCTGGCTGCCTTCATCACTGTCTTGGTCGTCTTCGTCGTCAGGTTCGAAGTCGGAGTCGTGCTCCTTCTTGATGTTCTTGATCTCGTGATCGGATTCATCGGTGAGGCCGGTGTGGGAAGAGACGTCGGAGTCTTCATCGACGGCTGGGCGCTTGGGTTTCGTGGTTAACGGAGCTTCGGGAGGCAGCGCGGTGAACTCACCGTCCTCTTCGAAGTCCGAGTCGTCTTCTCCCATCTCTGCAATACGGAATGGCTTTTCGGCGAGCGTGGCGACGGGCTTGTTCTTCTGCAGCATCGGGCGACCTCGAGCTGGGTGGTCTTGAGCGTCTTGTTCGTCAACAGTGTCTTCCAGGAGCCGCGTGTTTTGTTGCCTACCCAGGATGGAGGGGTGCTCCTTGACGGATGTCGAACACAATTCGAGCAAGTGCGCGCAAGGAGAGGCGGAGGTGAGCAGTGTGAGTGGGGTCGAGTGCGTTGACCGTTCCAGCAACTCTGGGATGGAGGCGTACCCATCTTCATCAACCGTCTGCGGGTCGGACATCCGTGCGATCACCCTCTCATAACGGGGACGGTCACGGCTCCACAGATCCAACAAGTCTTCTTGGGGCGGGTCATCGTCATGGTTGTTCTTGGCCGCGCGGAATGCTTGGCTGCCTTGCCGCCGAGCCACATCAAGTTGCCGTGGATCTCGTCCTCGAAGCGACGCATGAACTCGTAATAGCCGAAAACTTCAATGTTGTCACTGATGAACTTGAGGCGCTGTTGGTTGGCGATGGTCTTGTGCTTGCGACGGGCTTCGGCCTTGTCGGTGGGAGCGTAGAGAGTGCGCAGTCGAAGAAGGTGCGGCGGTGCTTCATCCAGAAACGGTAGTGGGCGAGGTGGAGGTCCTGATACTGTGGGGTCATACACAAACTCGTTGGCCACGCCACGGATACACTGAAACGCCTTCTGCCGACGCAGCCTTGACGAGACCGGCCAAGTCTTTCGACTGAGGACGGGGATCCTATCGGCAACTCAAACTTGAACAAGGACGTCTTCAATCTGGACTTGCCCGACGTTTTCTGTTTCTGGACGACTTGGGTTTGTCAGAACTACGGGTCACGGGACGCTTGGAAGACCGTGACGTTGAAGAGGGAAGTGGCTGAAAGAGATTGTGAGATGGTGGTTCTCCGGGGTCTTGATTTCCGGCGGTGGCAGCAAGATGACCAGTGGCAAGCGTGGCGGGAAGGTCTGGTCGTCGGCCATGATAGCGAGTGCAAGGTCATCCAAGGCCTTGAGCCCGCGGGATTCGTTGTTCTCGGCGAGGGCAGGGCGAAAACGGCTCCAGAATTCGTACTGGGCGCTGGTAACGGTGTCTGGATCTGGGGAGTCGTCGGCTTCTTCGACGGCGGCGCGAATGCGGTCAACCGCGACGTCCTGGGGTGGTAGGAGACGACGTCGATGGACATGACGATGAGTGGCGAGGCTGGGAGGAGTGAGCAGTGCGGCAAATTGAAGAAAAGTATGTTCCCCTGTTGCGCTATGATGGATGGCCCTGAACCTGGTGTGTTTCAATCTACTATGGAGGCCGGAGGCACGGTGTCAACCGTTAAGAGCGGCACGAGTGGAGCGAAAGAGACTGCGGAAACTTCAATGTTGATTGACTGTTATGGACTTACGACTTTCGACACGGAAGGCTGAACAACCATGGAGAATGACGAACTGACCTCCGTGATCACTACGGTTGCGTTGATCGTTCGATTTCTAATCTACTATGGAAAAGGGGTTCGTGGAGCGTGGTGCAGTGGTGACTGACTACGGTGAGCGTACGATGACTGTCGTAACTACGGAGGCGCACTGGCGCGAGGTCCTCTGTGCTGGGAGGAGTGCTGTGTGGGTAATCACTCAACCGCTCCGTGAGGTCGTTGTTCGACCGTGCTTGGCTATTAGTTACTTCATCTACAAGTGGGCTAAGATCGTGAAACTGTGCCTGCGTCGCTATCGACACTTTGTGCGTGGACCGTCGGTTCAAGACCGCAAGCGTGGCGCTCGTTGGTGAAAGACCTATGAAGCACTGTGGCTGACGCCTATGATTGTTTTACAAGCGCGCATGAACACGAAGAAGGGCTGGGAAGGCTCATGTACAAGTGGATCGATGCGTATCACGCTTACTGGTGTGTGTTCCTGCGGACACGACTGAAAACGGTTGGCGCACGACCGTGAAATACGCAAGAGGGATTCGTGTTGACGCGGAGGACGGTCGAGCGTGCCCGTTGTGCCATGAAGGTCGCCTGGATGGTGATTTCACTGTTACTTTACTCGGTCTTCTATGGGGTGCTGTACGCCTACGAAGGAATGGAATGGTTGTGTGGCGGATGGTTCGGTGTGATTGCGCTACTACTAGTGGTGAACTATGGTCTCTCGAGCAGGCAATGTGGTCGTGTACGGCATATGACCGTGCACGCGGAAGCAGTGGAGGTGACCTGTTTCGTTTGCTCCGTGCGCGTGTTTAGCCATATGTGGGAATGGTTTGAAGCGTCTTCGTTGGGAGCTCACCATGGAAGAAGGTCGGTGCAGCGTACCAAGAATGGAAGGAAGATATGCAGGACATCGAGCACGCTCAGAGACTCAGCGGACTGTACTGGGCCCAAGATGGTCGCGTGGACCACGACCGGAGGTGGTGTTGGCCGGTACCCGTGAGGGTCGACGTGCTATGACTGAGCAGCTTCGCAACGTCGACGAGAAGCGGCTCGACGAGGGCGTCTCGGTTCGGTTGGGGAGGATGTCCCGAGTCAGAACGTGGCAACCGGCTCGGAAGCAATCCGGCTGGACGGATTGCTGCTCAACTTCGTGCTGAGCAGCAACGGGAGGATGAGCTGGCTGCCCTGTCGCAGCTACGGAGGGATGGTCGCCCGGTGACGCAACCATAGCATTTGGCTCAGTTTGGTGGACCCTGATTGGTGGAACCAGGGCCCTTAAATTTGAATGGCAAGCGGCGTGGAAGAGCGAGGAACGACGCGTTGCGACGCTGCAAGGACGGAAGGCATGGCAGTGGAGGACAGCGAGGACAAGGACAAGGACGTGCCGGAGGGGTGTCGCGGTGGCACGGCAGGATGACAACGGATCGGTAAGTCAGGAAGTAGGAGGAGCGGCCGCACGGCACGCCCTGAGCTCAAGTAGGAGCTCATCGTGAAAAAGCCTTGGAACCAGCAAGTTAATATCTTTATATTGATTTGTTAGTGTTGATCTACCTCCGGTACGCACCTGCCTGCCATACGCCTCGAGACCGTCCCAAACAAGGCGCTTCGCGACAGATGCACGATTCCGCTCGTCGCATTGCATGCTACTGTCGCGGGCGTCCTCGCCTCATATGTAGTTCAAACCACGTTGAATTCCAATTTGAAGCGCAATACCAGTGAACAGCGAAGCTTCTTGCAGCAACAGGCGGGCACTCCAACACATGGATCACAACAGCTTGAAGGCAAGATACCGCCCGTCAATCGATAGATGATCGAGGCTTGAGTCGCATCGGCGAATCATGATTCGCGGTGCTGTACTGTCCAACATGTACTGTATGTGTGAATGTCATCGACGCTGGTACATGGCCATGTAGTACATACATGATGTACCGGTTTATGTATTAATACCGGCACGTACTCCAGGTGGTTGGTGGACAGACTCTGTCACAGAGCGCGCCGTGACTACCAGGGATGGCAGTAAAAATATTTATTCTGCCTTGTCTCCTCTGAGGCAAACGCAAGAATCCGAGGTGGATCTTCGAACTTCAATTGGGCTGGCTTCTCTTCTCCTCTCATTTATCTGATTTGACACGATAAAAAGAGCTTACCTCGCAAAAAATATTACAATATTTATATTTTTATTTGTCCAAAATTGAAAAATATTTTTATGCCATCCCTCAGACTACCGGTACATGTAGTTTCGGAGATCGAATCGAGTTGCACGTTGTACAGTAGTAAGTGTGATCGCCCTCCCAGTAGATCTGGCGGTGAGCTGGTGATGATGGCTGGATATCTCGGTGGCACGTTCTGACTATTTGCCGGCCTTGCGTCGAGTATCATATCACGAGCCGGGGTCTGTCGCGAGCCGCCTTGTTTTAGGACGGTCCTCGAGGCGTGGCAGGCAGGTGCGTACCAGAGTAGATCAACACTAACAAATCAATATAAAAGATATTAACTTGCTGGTTCCAAGGTTTTTCACGACTGAGCTCCTACTTGAGCTCGGGGCGTGCGTGCGGCCGCTCTCCTACTTCCTGACTTACCGATCCGTTGTCATCCTGCCGTGCCACCGCGACACCCCTCCGGCACCGTCCTTTTCCTTGTCCTCGCCGTCCTCCACTGCCATGCCTTCCGTCCTTGCAGCGTCGCAACGCCGTCGTTCCTCGCTCTTCCACGCCGCTTGCCGCCATTCGAAATTTGGGGGCCCTGGTTCCACCAATCCAGGGTCCCACCAAACTGAGCCAAATGCTATGGTTGCGTCACCGGGCGACCATCCTCCGTAGCTGCGACAGGGCAGCCAGCTCATCCTCCCGTTGCTGCTCAGCACGAAGTTGAGCAGCAATCCCGTCCAGCCGGATTGCTTCCGAGCCACGGTTGCCACCGTTCTGACTCGGGACATCCTCCCCAACCGAACCGAGACGCCCTCGTCGAGCCGCTCGTCGAACGTTGCGAAGCTGCTCAGTCATAGCACGTCGACTCACGGGTACCGGCCAACACCACCTGTCGTGGTCCACGGCGACCATCTTGGGCCCAGTACAGTCCGCTGAGTCTCTGAGCGTGCTCGATGTCCTGCATATCTTCCTTCCATTCTTGGTACGCTGCACCGACCTTCTTCCATGGTGAGCTCCCCAACGAAGACGCTTCAAACCATTCCCACATATGGCTAAACACGCGCACGGAGCAAACGAAACAGGTCACCTCCACTGCTTCCGCGTGCACGGTCATATTGCCGTACACGACCACATTGCCTGCTCCCGAGAGAGACCATAGTTCACCACTAGTAGTAGCAATCACACCGAACCATCCGCCACACAACCATTCCATTCCTTCGTAGGCGTACAGCACCCCATAGAAGACCGAGTAAAGTAACAGTGAAATCACCATCCAGGCGACCTTCATGGCACAACGGGCACGCTCGACCGTCCTCCACGCGTCAACACGAATCCTCTTGCGTATTTCACGGTCGTGCGCCAACCGTTTTCAGTCGTGTCCGGCAGGAACACACACCAGTAAGCGTGATACGCATCGATCCACTTGTACATGAGCCTTCCCAGCCCTTCTTCGTGTTCATGCCGCGCTTGTAAACAATCATAGGCGTCAGCCACAGTGCTTCATAGGTCTTTCACCAACGAGCGCCACGCTTGCGGTCTTGAACCGACGGTCCACGCACAAAGTGTCGATAGCGACGCAGGCACAGTTTCACGATCTTAGCCCACTTGTAGATGAAGTAACCACAGCAAGCACGGTCGAACAACGACCTCACGGAGCGGTTGAGTGATTACCCACACTAGCACTCCTCCCAAAGCACAGAGGACCTCGCGCCAGTACGTACCTCCGTAGTTACGACAGTCATCTCCCAGTACGCTCACCGTAGTCAGTCACCACTGCACCACGCTCCACACGAACCCTTTTCCATAGTAGATTAGAAATGACGAACGACCCGGTCAACGCAACCGTAGTGATCACGGAGGTCAGTTAGCGTCATTCTCGCATGGTTGTTCAGCCTTCCGTGTCGAAAGTCGTAAGTCCATAACAGTCAATCAACATTGAAGTTTCCGCAGTCTCCTTTCGCTCCACCTCGTGCCGCTCTTAACGGTTGACACCGTGCCTCCGGCCTCCATAGTAGATTGAAGTGACCCGACCAGGTTCAGGAGCCATCCATCATAGCGCAACAGGGATAGCACTGCCATTCGCCAATTTGCCGCCCACTGCTCACTCCACTCCCAGCCTCGCCACTCATCGTCATGTCCAAGTCGACGTCCTCTCACCCGACCCCAAGGACGTCGCGGTTGACCGCATTCGCGCCGCCGTCGAAGAAGCCGACGACTCCCAGATCCAGACACCGTTACCAGCGCCCAGTACGAATTCTGGAGCCGTTTCGCCCTGCCCTCGCCGAGAATAACGAATCCCGCGGGCTCAAGGCCTTGATGACCTTGCACTCGTCATGGCCGACGACCCGACCTTCCCGCCACGCTTGCCAAACTGGTCTTGCTGCCACCGCCCGAAAATCAAGACCCCGGAGAACCACCATCTCACAATCTCTTTCAGCCACTTCCCGCTTCAACGTCACGGTCTTCCAAGCGTCCCGTGACCCGTAGTTCTGACAAACCCAAGTCGTCCAAGAAACAGAAAACGTCGGGCAAGTCCAGATTGAAGACGTCCTTGTTCAAGTTTGAGTTGCCGATAGGATCCCCGTCCTCAGTCAAGAAAGACTTGGCCGGTCTCGTCAAGGCTGCTGCACAGCTCGGTAAGGCGCCGTTCCGAGTGGCGTATCCGTGGCGTGGCCAACGAGTTGGTATGACCTCACCGAGTATCAGGACCTCCACCTCGCCCACTACCGTTTCTGGATGAAGCACCGCCGCACCTTCTTCGACTGCGCTCTCTACGCTCCCACCGACAAGGCCGAAGCCCGTCGCAAGCACAAGACCATCGCCAACCAACAGCGCCTCAAGTTCATCAGTGACAACATTGAAGTTTTCGGCTATTACGAGTTCATGCGTCGCTTCGAGGACGAGATCCACGACAACTTGATGTGGCTCGGCGGCAAGGCAGCAAGCATTCCGCGCGTGCCAAGAACAACCATGACGATGACCCGCCCCAAGAAGACTTGTTGGCTCTGTGGAACCGTGACCGTCCCCGTTATGAGAGGGTGATCGCACGGATGTCCGACCCGCAGACGGTTGATGAAGATGGGTACGCCTCCATCCCAGAGTTGCTGGAACGGTCCAACGCACTCGACCCCACTCACACTGCTCACCTCCGCCTCTCCTTGCGCGCACTTGCTCGAATTGTGCTCGACATCCGTCAAGGAGCACCCACTAATCCATCCTGGGTAGGCAACAAACACGCGGCTCCTGGAAGACACTGTTGACGAACAAGACGCTCAAGACCACCCAGCTCGAGGTCGCCCGATTGCTGCAGAAGAACAAGTCTGTCGCCACGCTCGCCGAAAAGCCATTCCGTATTGCAGAGATGAGAAGACGACTCGGACTTCGAAGAGGACGGTGAGTTCACCGCGCTGCCTCCCGAAGCTCCGTTAACCACGAAACCCAAGCGCCCAGCCGTCGATGAAGACTCCGACGTCTCTTCCCACACCGGCCTCACCGATGAATCCGACCACGAGACCAAGAACATCAAGAAGGAGCACGACTCCGACTTCGAACCTGACGACGAAGACGACCAAGACAGTGATGAAGGCGGCCAGAAGAACAAGAAGGACCCCAAAGCTTCGCAGGACGACACCCAAGAGTCCGACGATAAATCCGGCGGCGGTAAGGACGTCGAATCGTCCTGACACTGATGACAAGAAGCCGTCGCCCACCAAGTCGCCAAATCACCTAAGTCCAAATCTGTGACGCTTTAGTCACACAGTAGAACCTCCCATTCTTTTTTTCCAATTTTACCTTCGAGCGTTCCGTTCCAGCATCACTTAACTTCAAAAATAAAATTCCCCATTTACCACCACCGTTCCATTCTCGAACCATTTCAAATTCCATAGGTATCCAACCGTTCCATAGGTTCGAGAATTCCACCCCACGACCTACACCATCAGTATGTCGTCTTCGTCCACCTCTGCATTTGCCTCAGCCAAACGGGCACTCCTACGCAGCTCAGGTAGACGGTTCTTCACTCTCTCAGACTGTTCAAAAGCAGTAACCAACGGGCCATATTCCGGCATCAACGCTGCCCGCGGTAGCAAAAAGTCTCAAAGTTGGCCGCCAACGCCAAATATTCCACGGTCCTGCCAGCCTTCCGTTTGGCTACCACCTCCAACAACGGGAATCCACGCCCGTTATAACCGTATCCTCGTGACCAATTGTCAACCGCTCCGTGTAACTAGACGGAGGCAGATCTGACTCCTCCAGAGGCCACCGTTCTGATCTTCCACCACACCCTCAGGTATTTGTCAATAAAGGTCTGGTCCACCGTCCTTGGAACTTCTTGAGACGGTTGACATTCACGGTCACTTTCTTATCGGGTGCGACGGGATATCAATCTGGTACGTATTTTCACCGAGCTTGCCTAAAACACGGTAGGGACCGTGCCACGTGAAAGCCAGCTTCTTCGTGTTTCTCACCTCCGTGCCCTGAAGAATTGGTACACCCAAACCGGATCTCCAAGTTCATACTCGACCGGCCGCTGTCGGTGCAACTCTGCTCATGCCGATCTTGCGCTTTCACCAACTGATGCTCGACCAACATCCGTGAATCCTTCATGGAACGGTACAGTTCTCGTCTGTACTGAGCCACTTCATTGCTCTTCCATTTCTCGCCCAAGTTCAGGAACGCCACATCTAACGGGAGAATCGGGTCTCGACCGTATAAAGAGAAGAACGGCGTGTCCTCCAACGCCTCATGGTACGCGGTCCGGTAGGCGAACAACACACGTGGTAAATAGAGATCCCAGTCCGTCTGTGCCTTCACTCACATACATCTTGAGCATTCCAATGAGCGTTCCGTTGAATCTCTCAACCAGACCTTGCGTTTGAGGGTGATAAGCGGCACCGTACAATTTCTTGATCCCGAGCGTCTCGTAAAACGACTTAGCGAGTTCAGAAATAAAGTTCGAGCCACGGTCACTCAACAAACGAGAAGGTACTCCGTGCCTTGCCACCACCGTTCACCATGTGTGTACGAACGTCACCGTGTCTAACCGGTCGACAGCGAACGCCTCAGCCCACCGTGTGAAATAGTCGACAAACACCAAGATGTACTTATTGCCAGCCGTCGTGGTCACCAGTGGCCCAATAGCATCCACTACGAGTAGGGAGAACGGACCCGTCAAGTCAGCTACTGGCATCCGTTGCATCGGTCCCTGATTCCACGGTCGATGACCCTTTCCACCTCCACACTCACTGCATCCACGTACGTACTCAGCAACGTCCTTGCGCCATCCAGGCCAGTATCCGTGTCGTCTCACTCGGTCTCGGGTCTTAGTCAATCCCATGTGAGATGACAGAATGTCCGAATGACAGTAGTGAAGTACGACTACCTGGTAACCGGCCGGAACTACTGGGACGGTTATTGTCCGTGCTGGTCCCACCGCCTCAGGTAAATGTACCTTTCTCATCAACACTTCGTTCAGGACTTCATACTTAGGAGCCATCTTGACAATCTTCGCTCTGAAGAACGGATCCACCGGTAGAGCACGGTCTTGTAAGAACGCCACCAGCGCCACAACCCAAGACAATGACCGTTGTTCTTGCAAGAACTTCTCTTTCCAGTTGAACACGTCCATAGGAGAGCGAGGACGGTTCGGCGGCGGAAGTTCCTCGTCCGTTCCAGGAGAAGCCCCGTCCGCTCCGGGTTCCATTTCACCTCTAGTTGAGTGGGTTCAGTCTCCTGACCCGGTTCCTCACCGTCCTTGGTCTCCTCGTCCTCACCGTATTCAAATTCAAATTCAACTCCTTCCTCGGCTTGGTCAGACTGCTCCCCAACCGAATTTGGAACCCGTCCTTCATCAAACGGTTCCGGATTCAGTAGGTCTCTTGGAAGCGTCCTCCTTCCCTGAACCGGGTTGAGCAAGTCAGCCAGAGTTACAGCGTCGGCACGGTCCGCAGGTAAGCGCGACAATCCGTCCACATGACCCATGGTCGTTCCAGGCTTGTGGAACACCTTGAACTGCAAATTCGAAAGCTCCATAGCCCACCGTGCCAATTTCGAGTTAGTCGTACGGTTTCCTGGACTGAAGACCCAAGTCAAAGCCTGGTGATCCGTGTACAAGTCGAACTCACGCTTGTCCAAGTAGCATCTGAACTTCCTAGTGGCCCAAACCACGCCCCAGCACTCAATCTCAGAGATACCATCTTGCTTCGTGATCCAGTTTTTCTGCGAACCGGTCAGCAACTTGCTAGCATAAGCAACAACACGGTTGCGACCGTCCACTTCCTGCATAAGACACGCTCCCACAGCATACCGTGACGAATCAACGAATAGCTTGAAGCGGCGCTTTGCGTCAGGATAGACCAAAATAGGAGGTTTCACTAGTGCACGCTTGAGCTGTCGGAAGGCAGATTCACAGTCCTCATTCCAGAGGAACGGTGCATCCTTCAACTTCAACCGTTCAAGTGGAGCAGAAATCAGAGCATACCCCGGAATGTACCGTCGAAAGTAGCTAGTAAGACCCAAAATGACCGTATTCCGTGCAAGTCTTGAGGCCTCTGTACGTTCATCACTGCCTTCACTTTTTCGGGATTAGGCAAGATTCCGGACGGAGTCACGATGTGCCCCAAGAAAGCCACCTGGTTCCGCCCCAATGACACTTCTTCATCTTGAGTTTAAATCCAGCTTGTTGAAACCGTGTCAACACTTGGCGCAACCGTACCAAATGAGACGGGAAGTCCTTGCTGAAGATCACACAGTCATCCAAGTAGACTAGACAGATCCTCCATTTCAGATCCACGAGCACAGTTTCCATGAGACGCTCGAAAGCCGGCACCGCATTGCACAGACCAAAGGGCATAACTAGCCACTCATATAGACCGTACTTGCACGTGAAAGCCGTCCTAGACACGCTGTCTTCATGCATTGGCACATTCCAATAGCCAGACGCAATATCCATCGTAGAGAACAGTTGGGCGTCGCCTAGCACATCTAAAATGTCATCAATCAAAGGCATCGGATAACAGTCCTTAACCGTGACAGCATTCAACCGTCTGTAATCGATACAGAAACGGATCCCACCGTCCGGTTTACGGATCATCAATACCGGGCTCGCCCAAGGACTGTTGGACGGTCGAATTAGACCCAGTTCCTCGTACTGCTGAATCTCGGCCTCCATGACTTCACCTTCAGCCAGCGAGACACGGTACGGTTGTTGTTTTATCGGAGAACTGTCCCCTGTGTCAATCTGAAAGTGCAACAACTCCGTCCGTCCAGGTTTCTTAGAAGACTCCACAAACATGTCCCGAAAACGGTTCA
This sequence comes from Phytophthora hibernalis, assembly GCA_012656075.1. Classification (NCBI taxonomy): domain Eukaryota; phylum Oomycota; class Peronosporomycetes; order Peronosporales; family Peronosporaceae; genus Phytophthora; species Phytophthora hibernalis. The sequence continues at coordinate 20,516 of JAAKBF010000220.1, forward strand.
ACTCGGCCTGGAACAGTTCCTTTGCTCCATCGACAGTTTGGACTCAGAAAAGTCAGCAGACATCTCACCGTGCTTGTCAGGCGGACATCAGGCTTAGTAGCCTTAACCTTCTCGTCCTCGACTTCCTTCCGTTCCTCGGACAGCGTCGCAGCAACCTCATCCGTTTGACCCACTTCACTCGGAGCACTAGAAGGCCTTACGGTCGTTCCAGGATTAGGCGACTGTTCAAAACCGAACCTCCTCGGGGATTACTGAAGTAGCAGCCACGATCGTTCCTTTCCGGATCCAGTATTCGTCAGTGGAAGCATTGCACATTTCCACGATAACCTTGCCATCCTCAACAGTTCCAAGAGATCGCGCCACGCACAGAGTAGGTGGTAAACTCAGAGACCCTTCTACCATAACCGTAGCTCCTTTCTATGTCACCGATCACGCTTGTTATTACCAATGCCTGTCCACGAGGCGGGAGACGGATCGAGTTAGCCATAGCCGCCATGAACGTCTCCTGCACAATCGTAATTCCGAGAGATAGCACTTCCCCGGTTCCCTTCAATAGTAAGGTCCGTTCTTCCACATCGATCACGGCCTTGAAGGCGCTCAAAGCGTCTACCCTAGTATAGCGTCCACGTGTAAGTGGTCCGCTACTAGTACGTGTAGAGCAACTTCAACCGACCCCAGACGGATAGGTAGTCGCACCCACCCACGGATACGCAGACGATGGCCGGACGAGCTTCGAACACGGCCGTCGTACGGTTCCAGAGCTTCAGCAGCACGGCCTAACCGTTTCATCACTTGACGGTCAACCAAACTCAAGGTCGCACAGCATCTGTGCAGGTAGACAGTCGATGTAGCCGCTAGAGAGTGCCTCAAAGCTCCCCACAGAGCACACGACACGCCGTCCTCCTGCTACAATCCGAGGTACATCAAAGCCTTCTTCTCCGTCGTCGTCACGGACTCCAAATCCGTTAGGTAGGTTGACCGTGACAACTTCCACCAGACCGATTTTTAGAGGAGGTTCTGCCTTAGGACGCTCTGGTCTCAGCACATTCACATAGTGGTAAGCGTCTTCATCACACTCGAACCGGGATTCCACCAACTCAGCACGGTCTCGATATAGAGCCGAACAGTCAAAACACACCGTCTTCTTTTGCTGACGCCGTCGACGACGCTTAGCCGCAGGCGTGGTTGATCGTCCAGTCCGGTCACACAGCTTTCCAGATTCGAACTGCATTCTCAGCGAAGTAGTTCTCCACCCAGGACAACATTCGGTCCCAGCACGGACCAAGCAGACCTCGTTCACGTACACTCGTCGACAAAATAAGCCGTTCCCAGTCCACCTCAGGACTTTTGTCACGCAAGAGGGATCTTAGCTGCTTCATTCTCATCACGTGCGAGCTCCTTCAGCTTTTCCTCCGTGTCGATTTCCTTTGACTTCTTTCAGCATCCGATACACGGCTAGTCGGGCGATGGTCCGTGCTTCCTTTGGCCGGACCGTCCTTTGAGCGAATACTTCCGCAATGACCGCTATTTCCACTGACGCAACCGTGTCTTCGACCTCCAACGAGAACGCGACATTTTCCTTCACTATCGCTTCAGCGTCTTCGACCACCGGCTCGATAGCTTCTGCCTCTCGCTTTCGCTTTCCACGCTAGAGTCGCTACTCGAACTTTCAGATTCGTCAAGTACCGTATCCACAGGAACCACGCTCACTTCGACACTCTTAGTCACGGTCTCAGTTCTTTTCCTGACCGTACTAGCCACATGTTCTGGCACAGTAGTCGAAAAGTCACGGTTCGCCCTTTTCGCCTCTGCCGAATTCTCCAACGTTGCCTGGAACCAATCCTGCCAATATTCAGGCGTGTTCGTACCTCCGGTGTTGCTTCCCTTGTCCGAGCTAACACATCCGTATCCAGTCCGAGAAACCGTGCCATCTCTTCCAGAGTGGGTTCCTTCTGGTTCTCAGCGTTCTGCTTCACACGTCGCTTCAATTCCACTTCGGGTACAACCGTTCCTCGAGTTCCTTGTCATATTCCTCCTTTTCGACAGCGACTTCTTCCTTAGCAATCACGCTTGCTTCTTGGCCCGGAACACAATTTTCCAATGCGTCCAGTTCATCATCCGTGAATAATCGGGCGTGAGGCGACGGGTTTTCCTGTTCGGCTTTGTCCACAGCCTCCGTACCATCTTTGCCTTTTCCAACGTCCTCCGACTTTCCACCACCGAAGCCAAGTTCACCAATTCTCCATTCGAAGGTTCGGGTGGATCCTCCGCCGGTTTCTCCCAACCTAGGAAGACGGTTTCACCGAGGTCCAGATTGTCAGACCATCGTCGTCTACCCAGACCGGTTCAGCAACTCTCTCAGCCGTGCGTAGGATACTTGCGATCACCGCGACCTTCTTCTGAGCTTCCGGCTCTGCAGCTACGACCTCCTGATTGGAGTCGGCTACCGTGCCGTAAACAACCACTGGGTCGTACACTTCCTCTGCTTCCTGCAGTTCTTCTTCGAGATCGTCTTCTTCAGCGTCGAAACCGTTTTCAAAGGCTTCAAAACTGTTTTCTTCGATCTCCAGACCGTTCAATTCGGCCACCACTTCTTGGTCTTCCCAAACGATGGGTTCTTCACCCAGGCCCTCGTTGTCACCATACTCCATCTCACCGTTCAAATCCATGAACTCCGCGTCCTCCAGCACGGCGAGACAGTCATCCGAGTCATCTTCATCATCTTCCAAGTTCCATTATTCCATCTCGGTTCACCTCCAAGTCGACGCTTTCATCCGAGTCGACCTGCAGAAATTCCTCTTTCCCATTCATCTTCGTACCTGATGATCGTCCGTCCAGTCTTCACGGTACGGTCACCACTCGAGTCATTCACTAGACCAGAGGAAGGAGTGACTCTCTCCTCCCCTTCCTCCTGCCTCCGTCATTGACGAGGAGACGGTGGCAACGGTGGGTTCTCCCTAGACCGTGCCATAGTCCGCAGAGTCTCAACATCAGGACAGTTCGCAACGATGTGACCAGGTTTTTCACATAGGAAACAGTTCCGAGTAGGCGACCGTCCACCTTGGCCACCGTCTGCATCCCATTACCACGGTACGGTTCCTCGCACTCCGACATGATGTGTCCGAGCCGTCCACAACGCCGACAAGTCATCTTCTGCCGAGGACAGTTTAAACGACTGCATCCTTTCCGGTCACAACGTCCACACACGCTTATTCCTTCTCGAGTTCGGTCGTCCGCAGCCATGCTGATGCCACGGAACCGTTGTCCGTTCCCTTGGCTCCCACTAGACGGTGAGGAGGCAAGTCCTGCACGGACGCAATGGTGAGCACGGTTGCGAGACCGTGGTGGTTGCCAACGC